>VXBA01005864.1:360591-519462 GCA_013399895.1 Serilophus lunatus | reverse complement strand
AGGGAGGGATCCCCCCGGGCCGCGGGACATCGCTGCGGGAGCGGGGCGGGAGGGGGCCCCGGGGCGGCCGGCTCCGCTCGCCGCGGTGACCTGTGTCTGTATTTGCAGTAGGAACCCGAGCGGGGACCGCACCCACCGAGAGCGCCATGGCCGAGGAAGGGTGAGCGGGGCCGGGGCGGAGGGGCCGGGCCGGGCGTGGGGCCAGCGCGATGCCCGGCGCGATGCCCGGCACGATGCCCGTCGTGGCGCTGCCGCGTGTTCCTGCGGGCCGGGGCCAGGCGGTGAGGCCGCTCCAGAGGGCCACGTGCGCATGGCGGCCCCTTCTGCCCAAGGGAGTGCGGCCCGCGGGGTTTAGCGCCGAGGTGGGTGGGTCGGTGGGTGAGTGGGGAGCTCCTCGTTTCTCACTTGGTATCCTTCGGCTTAGTTCTTTAACTTGCGTTTGTTAAGTACTTGTAACACGCTGGCATGGTCAGAGCATTGTGTGTCTCCGCTGCAGCATCACTGCTGGAGGTGTAATGGATGTTAACACCGCCCTGCAAGAAGTGCTGAAGACCGCACTGATCCACGATGGCCTCGCTCGCGGTATCCGTGAAGCGGCCAAAGCCTTGGACAAGTAGGTGTTGTGTCCCCATTTGTCTGGTGAATAGCTGAGCTGGGTGGAGTACGTTGTGAGGAGGTGTGCTGAACACATACAGTGGTCGCTTTGTCCAAGTCTTCAGCTTAAAACTTGAACCCGGCAGTGGTTTCCTGCCAGTTGTTTTTGTCTTTTGTAATCTGTTTTGGGGGTCTTTAACTGTGATGTTAAAAATACAGATGCTAAAATCGATTATTCAAGAATAGCAGTATCTGGTGTGTTAGGCCATGTATTTTCGTGACTCCCCAGTGCTGTCAAATGTTCATGTGAGTGTATTGGTTTTGTGGAAAAAAAAAAAAAACCAAAACCGGAATGGTACTTGCAGTGTGAAGCTGTGGAAACCTGGGGCTTGAGAACCTTGTGTTGTAAAATGTGATAGTCTCAAAAGTTTTTAAGATTTTCAGGGGGCTAAATACGTGTGTCAGACTTAACCTAAAGGAGTTGGTTTGATTTTTATAAAAAAACTCTCCTTTACTCAAACCTTGCTTTCACTTTTTTGCCGTCTTCCTTTTTTGTGTGTTGCTGCAGTAAATAATTGCTTTAGCGTATAATTAAAACAATAACTAAACTCATCTTACGTGCCAACCATGGTAATCAGTTACAGTTTTTAGTAGGGTTAAGAACAATATCTATGCATACACACACAGAGAGCTCCCTCCCGGTGCATGCTCTGGGAACAGAAGGTGCTTCACAGGGTGATGCTGCAGTGTTTGGGTGATGACTTCTCAGTTTGTCGGATACCCCTTCACTCGCCCCATGAGTGATAACTGCTGTCTGACAAACCTGTATGCAGAAACCTATGAGAGAAGGCGCTAAGTAACAGAAGGAAATGCAACTTGAGTGGCTGACAAGTAGTTTGTAAGAGATCTTGAGTTCAGCTCCAGCTTTGTATGCTGCGTTTATAGAGTGATGTGTGTACGAGATTTATACATGTTTATAATGAAGGTGGTTTGTAGAGCGCACACTGCACTAGATTAAGCATAGAAGACCTACTCAGCTCTCTCTGTTGTCAGGTATCCCTTTGGTATCTTAACATTGTACCACAGTATACAAAGATCCTAATTAGAATTGGGGCCCTGTCATAACAACTTCTTTGAACGTAAGTAGAAAAGATTGTTCTGAAGAGCCTATAACACCTTGATGTGGAAATTCAAGCTTTTAGTAATTAAAGTTCCAATGTTAAATGACTATGTTCTGTGGTAAACAAGAAAAAGCAACTTGTAACTCGATGGCTTTCTGACAATGACATCTGTTCTCTGTGGGACCTGGTGTTTATCCAGTTGTTAGACCTTTTTCCAATGACTGAGAACCTATTCAGTGGAATTTTTGGAAGCTTTCAAAATAAAATAGAATCTGACCATATAGCTAACGATGTATGAATAGCTTTTTACTTACATTAAAACCATAAGCAACACATCATGTCAATACTATATTTAGTGTTTCAAAAGCATGTGGTGTCTCATAACCGAAAGTTAAACTTAGGAAGTGGTTCTCTAGAAATGCATGAGCTGAATTCTTTTATTTGCGGTTTTGATTGTAAGGAAATTTCAAGTGTCTGAGTTACATTTGTCAATTTTCTTTATTTTTAGACGCCAAGCCCACCTCTGTGTTCTGGCTTCAAATTGTGATGAACCCACATATGTAAAATTAGTTGAAGCGCTCTGTGCAGAACATCAGATCAACTTAATAAAGGTGAGTGTCAACACAGAGGATTATAGCAGTGACTTGTAAGCTGCTTGTTTCAGCTTACAGAGAGCTAAACCTTTATAGTAGCACTGTGCTGTAATTCTGTATCTTGCCAGAGATTGTTTTAGTTCTGTGTCATTGGCATAGAAGCAGTACAAAAACTGTGGATGTAAATGGCAAAGGATGTGGATCCCGTGTTTCACAAAGTTACAAGTGAGTTCTGTGTTGTGTATAATAAGATGGATTATTGTATCGTGTTCGTGGAGCACGGGAGGAGTCTCACCACTGTCGCTCAGATGAAGGCACAAGCTGTACGATGATGATACTTTGGCTCCCTCTGCTGATGCCTGTGAGGAAAGCAGCCATCCGTTACCCAATACCTCTGACAGTACAGCAGCTTTTGGGCTAAACCCAGTTATGGTAAAAATGGCAAGTTCTAATGTCATACAATGCTCTGCACAGGTTGATGACAACAAGAAGCTGGGAGAATGGGTAGGGCTCTGCAAGATCGACAGAGAAGGAAAACCTCGCAAAGTGGTGGGCTGCAGCTGTGTGGTTGTCAAGGTAAATGATAGTAATTATAGATTATTTCTTGCCTTCTGAAAATAAGCAGTAAACACAACTTTTATTTAACAGCTCCTTATGTAAACCAAGCTCTTGGATTCATTTTTTTAAAACAGTCTCTTTATATTGTTGATAGTGAGCGTCAGCTGCTTCCCTGTTTTATATTCCCTTATTTGTTTATTTAAAACTTGTTTTGAGTTAATGGTAAGTCTCTATGCCTGGTTGCCAGTAAGCATTAAAAGGAAAGACTAACTAGAAGATAGGAAGCTTTGCTTCAGAAAGAAATGCCAGTTCAATGTGCCCGCTCAACTTTAAAATGTTTTGCGGAGCACATTTTGCAATGACACTGGTAAAGCAAAGCCACAGTACGAGCCTTAAAGACTTTGTTGTCTCTGAGGTCCCAAAAAGTGGCTACATCTTCACAATAAAGACTAATGCCTTCTGCATCTGCTTTCATACTTTTGCTGCTTTTTGATATACTTTACTTGACTTTTGCAGGTTTACCTTACCAATGAGTGTTATTTGAATGAAACAGAACAGTCTTCTATTAGAGAACAAAGGGAAAACAGCTAACATTACTTGAGGTTACTTGTGTGGAATTTTGGGAATGCAAACTTTTAAACGGTTCTGTATGTTAATAATGTATAATCTTGTATTGCAGGACTATGGCAAGGAATCTCAGGCCAAAGATGTCATCGAAGAGTACTTCAAGTGCAAGAAATGAATGAAAATAAATTTTGAACCTGACTCTAGTGTATGTGTGATTAATGGTTGGGTGTCTGGGTGTCTGTTTTTGAGTTGCAAAGAACAACATCAGAAGATGGAAGGACTTTGCAAGTGTTGGTGTAGTTTATTAGTGTGCTAACTGTCACTTTGATAAAAAAATCATGGTATTCCATTTCTGTTCTAGGGTGCTTCTGTTTCCCATTCCTACCCCAGAGTTCACCAGTTAGAACTTTGCACAGCTGCGGTGGCAAAAATGCAGACAGTTGATTACTGTCTGCTTGGTACTGCTTAGCTCTTGTATTTCTGCATGAATTTTGAGTAATTTCTTAAAGGAAGTCTGAAGTATTGCTGCAACTGATGAAAATTCAGCTCCCTCTGCTGAAGCAAATGAGAACAGCCTTGACCATTTCCCAGGTCTCCTGAGATGCTCCAGGAGTTTTATAAATGCCATTTTAAATTTTTCAGGCAACTTAGTTGATGCTTTACTGGTTCCCCTGCCTCAAAATTGAGGCAAGTTGTGGGTGTTGGCATCTTATAACAAATACTGTCATGTACTTCTCAATCTGATTTTGTAGTTCTTGGTAGGCAAGGTAGCCAAGTGGAGCTATCACTTGTTCCGAGTGACTTGCCTGGTGTTTTGTCTTGCTTTCCATAGTACTTGAAGTACAAAACTTGTGGTTTTTGTTAGTTTTTTTCTTTTTGGAAAATGTGTGAGATTGAGACTGGAATTCAAAATTTGCTTTTCTCTCGCAAGTTTTATATGTCTTGCATCTCTTGTGGGGTCATAAGGAATTGCTGACATGATTGTGAATGTGGTGTTGGGCACCTGTAGGCTGAGGAGATAGGAAGGTCTAGCTGGTTTCAGGCTCTCCAACTTGAATTTTAATTCTGCTTTGTAGCCTCTCTTGATATCCCCAATTGTTTATGTAGTGTAGAGGGAGGCATTTTCTCCAGCTGGGCTCAGGTGGGCTTTCTTACAGTTCTCATTTAACCTGCTGAAGTGTCCCTTAGTTTTGGCCCCGTTGCATCTTTTTAGTAGACCTAGATCTGTGTGACTTTGATTGGGAGGCTTCTGTAGTAATTTCAGGTGTAGTTGGAGTCACCTGTTCAAGTTTGCTTAATGGCAAGGTATCTGTATCCTTTTGCTAAACTTTGTGTATGTTCAGTCTTGTCTGTGAAATGCTCAGTTAAGGATTTGAAATAGTTTGTAACAGTTAATGTTAAGGTAGTGCAAATTGAAGGAAGTAAACACAAATGTACAAATGTTAACACTTTCCACTTGAATATATAACCTGTGGAATACATAGTCGAAATTACAGAAGTGATCTGTAGATAGGAGCCTTAGTTGCAGATCTGATTCAATTAATTGAGGTTTTTAATTCCTGAAGAAAGAATAGTATTTCTTGAATGGAATGGGAAGACATAGTGAAAAGCTTTTGTCAGTTGAGTTTGGCTAATAATGTGACTTACACAGAAGCACACCAAAACGTACTTTACCTTTTGTCCTATCAGGGTGCATCTTCCAAGACTTGGGATGGAATAGTTACACAATCTGTTCTTAATATTTTAATAATGTTTGTAGCTACATTCTAGAGAAAGGTATTTCCTTATATTGTGGTGGCAATCTAACTGGATCTATGGTTTGCTTTTCCTTGGCTGTCTCTTTATCAGAGCTAAATTGACAAAGGGAATTGGGATCCAGAAGTTTAGCTCAGTACTGGGGTTCTATGGCCTGTGTGTTGCTGAGGTCAAAAAATTGGTTAAATGAATATGCCACTACTAAACTTTTATTTACCTGTTGGGAGTAGTTTTAATTCCTTGTATCTCTAGAGGCAGTGCAACAAATGAGCAATTCAGTAAGCCTCTTCAGGGTAATGGGTGAAGATTTTTAAAAGGATGATATTCATAAACATCCTCTCAAATCTGAGGAAGTATGTTCTAAGCCTGTGCAAGCAAAGAGCTTCTCCAGATGTTTGGCTTTTTGGCTAAAAGAACAGCTTTTTTTTTTTTTCATTTTTGACACAAAATGAGCCAGGAGAACAGAGAAGACACATCTGTGTAACATGTACTAATGATGTCTTGTCATGTAAAGCACCAATACCAACACTGTTTTTGAGGAGACTTGATTTGCTGTTGGAGAAATAGGAAGAATATTGATGAAAGAAGAAAGAAAGGTTTATGGTCCAGGTGAGTTGTAATTCTAAAATGACGATCTTTGGAGTGAAAGGAGGAACTGTCACTGATTAGGATGAGTAAAAAAGAAAACAACTGATGAATTTAAAAATCGAGGAAGGTGCCTGGCTGTTAATACTTTCTTAGAGGATGTGGAATGCTGTTACATCTAGTATATTTAACACCTGAACTTGGGATTTCTACCAATATTTATGGAGAAAGGTCATTTAAATTATGCTACATTATGGTATCACTGGATTTCCTCTTCAACTATTAGCACTGTAGGCAAATGGGATATGCCGGATAAACATGTTCTGGGAGCATTCACAACCTACTAAGGTATAGTTTGGGGGCCCTCACAAAAAACAGGTATTTGGAGTGTGTCCAAAGCAGGAGGGCAAAATCTGGATGACAGGTCTGGACCACAAGTCTTGGAGGAGCTGTTGAAGGAGCTGGCGTCGCTTATCCTGGAGGAAAGGAGGCTTGGAGGGACCTTGCTGCTCTCTGAAACTATCAAACACTAAAAGAAGATTGTAAAAAGAGGTGAAGCTATTCCCAAGTAACAAGTGACAGGATGAAAGAAAATGGCCAGTGGAGGCTTAGATTAGGTATTAATAAAGGGTCAGGCATTGGAACAGTGCCCAGGGAAGTAGTGGAATCACCAGTTCTGGATATAGTTAAAAGATGTGTGATGTACTTTGGATTTGCAGTTGGACTCTATGATCTTCTCCAACCTAAATTATTCCATGATGGAATACACATATGCTAGACCTGCAAATGAGGAGAGTAGCACACTCCAATGTTGCAAAATACTCATTTAAAATATTTCAACTTTTGGTGTAAGAAAAATTAACATCATTATCAAAATGGGTTTTTGTATTTTATTTATGCTGTTGGAATTGCAACTTTAGCAGTAGCTGGATCATACATTTCCTCTGAATTATTATGAACTATGAGTACTTAGGAAAAGGGGGTTCAATTTTGGAGAGCTGTAGTTCACAGGCAATTTCACAAGGCAGTTTCTTTTGCTACAATGGAATGATTTAATTCAATAAAAGTTCAGGGATATTTTTGTTTTTCCTTTTTTTCTTAATGTGGCCATTTTAGATAGCAATGAATATTAATACTAGGGAATGATGACTTTTTCTGCCAATGTTTTTTATTGGACTAGAAACAACAGTTCCTAAGTATCTTGTCAGAAGGACCTGTGGTGAGATCTAAATTTTCTGATCAAAATGCTTAGGTATCAAGTTAGGGTTTTTCCTGTAATGCTTCATTTCCTGCAAATGACCTTGTAACCTATTCAGCATTAGGATTGGAGAAGTGATTAAGACTCATATTATTTTATACTTTTTATTTAAGACTATCCCTAGTGTTAGATTTATTTTCAAAAATTTGCTGAGAACTAAATTCCACACAAGCTTTTTGGTTCACTTTGATATTTAGTAAAAGGGGTTTTTTTAATTGAAATTGGCCAAGGAAAAGAAGTGATTGCTAGTTCCTCATACTGGATGACTTAGCATATGTTTCTCTAAGATTTCTGCTTTGTAGACTAAACAGACCAATTTTTCACACTTTTCCTGATTGATAGTATTTTTCTTTTGCTGTAGAATATGTATTGATATATCCTGCAGGATTTCAGGTAAGACTTTAGAGGAGTAGGATTTGGATTACCCTTGAAGTTACAGCAATCTAAAGGCACCCATTACCTTCTAACCAGTCTTTCAGGGGACAGGCATTAAACATGGGATTAGAAATTAGAGACTGGAGTTAAGAGCTCTAGGACTGGCCCTGACTTTTTCTTCTGTTGCTGGTCATATTTAATGTCACTTGCAGGTTTTCCCTGTGAAACAGGGATGATATAGAATGCTTTGCTCAATTGTGGCTTTTGGTTGGCAGAAGCAGCAGAATTAATTTTTTTTTCTGGGCTAAAATACCAGGTTTTGGTGGTTTTGCATGGAATGGTAGTTGTTTTCAGGCCTAAATTATGCTTCAGTGTGAAGTAGAAAGATAATGAAATGCTCTGGAGAAATGCTGGTAAGTCATTGTGAAGGTGTCAAGTACAGACTCTTAGAAAATATTAGAAGAACATTCTATTTGATAATTAAAATTAAAAAAATCTTGAACAATTAAACTCATTTTGGAACCGCCTGTGTCATCCTGGCCGTTACCGACTTTCTGTCTTTTGTGCATTTTGCCATACATCACAAAAATTTGGGATCTGGACAGCACCACCACCATATTTGCACAGCTCTTCTTTGATGGGATTGTGACCCTGAATGTGGCTCCTGTAGGGAAGTTGGTTATACCTGCGCTCCACTCTTTGCTATGATAGTGCATGTTTTATTGTTTCAATCTTGGCATCTGGGATAAAGACAGGGTCCCACTGCGCACATCCTCTCTTTTGATCAGAAGAAGCACAGAGTAGCTATGAGTGCTCGCTTGAAGGCAACTTCTTACTAAGACAGCTCATTCACCTCGGTCTCATGGCTGTGCTGATGTCTTGCAGTTGCACAAACATCAGGGAATTGCCAGCAGCAAATAGCTATGGTGGCAAGCAGTTCTTTGTGTGCCAACCATTTCTTCTGAGAGTGTTGTCTATTTTGTCCGCTTTACCAAGAGAAGAGTGTATCTTCATGTCTTATTTAGTGCATTCAATATTTTATGGAGGGTGAGAAGTAATCTCACGTGAAGAAAAATATATTTAATATTAAACCACCCAGGATCCAGTAGCAAGTGTAAGCCTCAATATTTTCTGACTCAATGCTTCTGACAGAGGATTGCCTCTACCTGTCTGGTCTTGTTCCTTCTTTGGGAAAATCTGGATATCCTAACTGTGTGAGCCAGTGCTCCTCATGTGTCCATGTCGCCGAAGCTGGTGCAAACGTCCCCAAAATCTACTCCCTTTCTTAGAGACCTTGCAAAGATCTCTTACCTAGTGATGCGAAGGAACTCTGAACATAAATACGTTTGTCAGCCTTGTCTTCTCCTTTGGCGATGTTTGGGATGTGAAGTCCCAGTAGGATTTGTAATTTGTGTTAGGTCATTGAACCAGATAGTGGATGTTAGGTGAGCACAGATGTGGCTTGTTTTTTTTAGCCTTAAGCAAAACAGAAGTAATGGCAAATTATTTTTTCAATGGTTTTTAGACAGTTAAGTAAATACACAAAATTTTTCAGCCAGTGGTTAGCAAGCAAATGCTTGTTTTGAGAGTCTCTTTGATAAATTGAACGGATGGAGTGGTTAGTACGCTGTTGTGTATAATGATCCCTCATGCATTAATAATTTTTTGATGCATGGGCATTATTGTTGGATGCGAGTCCACCTACAAAAGCCCTGAATGCACATCAGCTTGATGTAGCTGATCTGTTCTAAATTATTATATAATCTCTTATGGAAGTACATTACTATGCAAACAGCTGAATTTTCAGCCATCAGTTCCATAATTCCTCCCTTCCATGTCAGAGCCCTGTTAAAATATATGAACTAATGGAAACTAATTTGAAAATCACTTTGTCTTAAGAACCCTTTCCTCTCCTCTTTCAATTCAAAAGCACTTGGGGAGACTTTTAACAGCAAAAGTATTTAAAATACTTACACAGAGAACTCCATGAGCAATGCAACATTACATGAAGTGTGGGCACTTTTTTATGTAACAGCTATGTTTTTTAGAAAAATTTACAAACTGATATAATTTTTTTTGTACCTCATTGGCTTGTTTAAAAAATCCTTTTATTGATATCTAATATTTCATACTGCTGAAAAACTTACTAGGTATAAAATATACATGAAAATATATCTACAAGGGGAAAAATGTTTATGTGCAAATCAACTTAGGGGTTGTTTTACTTATCTGATTACTTGTTTACCTTCAGTTGTCCTCTAGCTCAGTCAGTGTTAGGAGTCCATTCATCTTTGCTGTACTGTAAGGGTAGTGTCTTGTAAGTTAAATTTTAATCTTTGAAGTTGTTGTATTCCAAAAGTGATGAAATAATAGGCATTTTGGTTAGTGCCTGTCCTGCCAAGTTCCTGCTCTGTAAAATCTTACAATCAAGTTATGAAACTGAAAAAATGTTTATGTGGATGCACAGAAAAATGCTTATAAAAGCAAATTTCCTGTTTTCATACTCAAAAATATTGTAATTTTGGTGTGCTTTTTTTTTCTTCTCACTTGAATGGTTCTAAGACATTTTCCACAGTGAAAAAGTTCAAATCCCTATTAAAATAAATTTTGTGTTTTGAGGACAGAAAAAACTCATGACCCCTAAGTAACCTTTTATATTGATTGTATTGTTAGCAGCCAGTGTGTTGGATAACATGATACAGATGCTTAGGACAGGTTTAGGAAGGCAAATGGATGGAGAAAAAACAATGTTTCTAGTTTGAGGAGTATGTGTTTAAGGGGACGGAGGTCATATTTTGTAGAACCCCTCCACAAAAAAATGAAACACCCTTGGATATCAATATATAAAAGTGTTTGTATGTCAATATGAGGTATGGCCTATATTCTCTTTTTCATCCATTTATTCAAATGGACAAAATTCAAGTAACACCCTTTGCTGCTCTGAAAAAAAGCAGAGCTAAAATACAGTGTTTGTCAGCACATGCACAATAAATGCCTTTACGTGCATGGAATTTAGCAAGCTACTGTACCATAAACAACATATAAATTCAATTCCTGTTTATGTAGAGGCTGACTTCCAACCCTCCAAATAATCTAGTTGGTTCGGACTCTTCCCTCAGGGCTGACTAACCAGTTGTTTTAAACTTTTCATGACAACTTTTAACATTTTCTTTTAAAATCAGCATATTTAAATCAGCGTATTTTAATCTGTTTTTGATCATTGTGAAAAGCATTGTTATTGTTATTATTGTCTGTCCCTCAAGCCCATTTATGTGTCCTTTTCCAATGAAAGGTAATTGAAATATATGCACCTCTTCTACTTGTAGTTGTGTGGAAACACCCTTAAACCTTCTGTTTGGAGATGAGTTATGAGTGCTTTGTCGGTGCTATGTTCAGAAGAGGAGAAAAACCAGCCAGACTGGCCTGCAACCAAGAAACAGGGATGGAATTGCAGGGCCCTTTGTACGTCTGTGTCCATAATGTTATGGCAAAATCCATCGTGCAGTTATTGGCTGAGCTAGTATGGTTGTGAATTTAGACAGTTAGCTACATCTTCCTGTAAGATCCTAATTAAGTTGTTGAGAACTCTGCTAAGCTTACTTTCTGTGACCTGAAATTGTTTTTATAGAAAGTCTCAAATTTACTTTTGTAACTTTATTCATAGCAACATAATGATTTCTAAAACTCTTGTTGAGTGTAAGGTGTTTAATAGCAATTTATTTTTAAAAACATCAGGTAACTTCTTAATGTTTTCATTGGGAAGTTTGAGTGTTACCATTCATGGGCCTGAGATGTCATGGGAAAGGGGTGGGAGAGATGAAGCACTTCCAAATATGTGTGAAGGAGGAGGATTGGATGTGTGGGAAAGAAAAGCTACTGGTCAACATGGTTATTACTATGCTGGGACAAAGCAAAAATAGCAAGGAATAGGGGCTGAGTCAATAAGACACAGGAGAATCTGGTAGTGAGCCTGAAGATGACCCCATCTCACTGTTGATTTCTTGCCAATAACCACCTGTAAAATGAGTGGCAAAGCATGGGGAAAACAATTGTTGAGGGATGTCATATTAAAGGCTGATTACAAAGCTCACAATAATGTTAGTGGGAACAAAGGGAATGCGGTCCTGTGCTGTTGATTCTACTGCTGTCTTACGAGTTTTGAAGGCAGACCAGCAGACCCTAAGAAAGACCCAGGGCTCTACTGGGAAGAGGGCTGCTATGTATTTAAAATTATATATATAAAAAAATGGACTGTGGTTAAAAATGATGATGAAACTTTGTCTCTGCCACCGAGTTCCTACGTGGAGGCTGGTAAATTGCTTGGAAATGTGCATAATGTCGGTGCGTTTTCACTTCCTGGATGCACCAACTTGCTGGGCCTTTGATTTTTAGGAACAATGAATTATCACACCCATGTGCATTCTTGTTTAAGCATGAAAAGCTACCAAGCGTGAGTTTAGAAGGATCTCAAATTGGCAGGAGTACGTGGGCGAGTGCCTGTAGCTTGTGAATTGTAATTTCCCAAAATGTAGAATGGGGAAACAGCTCCCTTTGGGAGGATGGGAAACACAAGCTCCTTTCTCCTTGTCGAGAACTCCCTGGGCACCCGTGCGGGGTCTGGCTGCCGGCGGCGCTTCCCCGGCGGGGCAGGAGGTGGCAGCCGAGCCCCGGCCAAGGCTCCGGGACGGCGGCGGGAGCAGGTGCCGCGGGGACGGATCCCCGCGAGCCGCCAGCACGGGGAGCGAATGTAGGATGTCACTCTTGAATGCCTTTGAATGTTGCCAGTTTCTATGCGCGCTTTCCAGTGTTTCAACCTTGTAAATCCCCAGCACAAAAGATGTTGGGGCTTTTCCGGCGTGTGGAAATGTGTTCGCGTCACCCCATAGACTTTGTTGTACAGCTGCGATGCCGGTAAGCTGTCTTTCTGGGAGCTGTAACGCACTGAGCACGGACTTTCATCTGTTTTCCTTCACAGAGGTACTTAATGAACATGGTAACAGGTTAGGGGGATGTGGTCAAGGAGCCTGTTGTTTGGAAGTTCCCTTCATACATGAGTCCAGACACCATCAGAGTCAAATGTATAAAGGACAGCACAGACTTCAGATAAGAGCCATGATAGGTGAAGGCTTTTTTGGGGCTTTCCCCCCCCCCCCCTTCACTGCCTCAAGTGTCTGATATATTACAGCGTTCAAAGCGTTTCAGTATGCTTATATTGTATTCACACATATGCAATGTATTTGAAACATTCCTATGAAGGAGATTGTGGTAAAAACTGTAATGTGCAGCTTGCTGGGTTTCATTGTAAAGTAATATAATCTCCACATGTGCGAAGGCCAATGCAATATTTCATTTTTTGCTTACCCCAGGGAATGTGATATTAAATTTATCAGCTGAAGTATTTGAATGAGAACTCATAAATATTTTCTGAGGTGCATCAGTGGTGTACATAGGGAGGGAGAGGACATGCAGCACTGGGTGAAGAGGAAGTAGTTCATACTTTCCATCCTCTGCTGTCACATAACGTCTAGGCCTTGCCCTTCAGATGGGATGCTGGTAAGTTTTCTCAGTGACTAAAAACAAGTTTTAAACTTTGGAGAATTTATTTATCACTGATTTTTTCTGATAATCATTAACTCTGTAGTACATGGGCTGCAGATGCTGATCACATCGGATACAGACCTCCAGATGCCTTGAGGGGAGAGGAAAGGGCTCTTCTTTTCTGAAGACATTTCAAATGCACAGAAGAGTTGTTGGCTGGCCCACTTCACCCGATGTACTGTGATTCCAGGCATGCTAGATGGACAAGCTACTGTAAAATCTAGGATAAGTTTGCACACTGCCTTTATGTAGTTATAAATCTTCCAGAGCTTAAGCAAGAATCTCTGCATGGCATTATCCTGTGGTCTTGTGTGATCTAGTCTCTTGTCGGGAGTTAATTTGAGCATCTCCAAGACAACTTTGTGGTGCTTTGGTATAGTCCAGGCAATAGTGAATTAGCAGTTCTTTGTCATCATTGACTCAGTGTGCAGCTGCAGTCAAAATTGCCCATGTCATGGGCACTGGTATGGGTACTGAGAACATGACCAAAAATGACATTTTGGCACTGTAGAATATCTTCATGGTTCCACATCTTGAATATTTCATCAATTATCTCCACATCTCAAGAAGAACATATTTTTTTCTTAAAAAGAAAATATGGAAAAGGACACCTAAATTTGTTACAAGGAATTAAGAGCAGACTTATGATTTCAGTTCAGTTTGGAGAGAAAACTGAGGATGGATGAAGCTGATTTACAGCATCAAGAAAGCTGTGTGTAAGATGAGTGCTAAACTTGTTTACTAAATCCTACAGTACCAGGTCAGAGAACATGTATTGAAAATGATTGGATTTAATTTAAAACAGGTTTTTATAAGTGCCTTTCTTCAAAGCCTGTAATAAACTTCTACAACTGGCTGTTGCAAGAAAGTGTGAAGTCAGAACACATCAAGAGTTTCAAGATGGATTAGACAAATTAATGGATAAAAGGTGCAAACCAGACCTATTGGGAAGACAGTGATATTCTAACATTTGAAACTTAATATTAGAATGCAGAAGGAGCATAAGGATTAGATTTCAGATAGTGGCTTGTTTCACATGCTCTCCATAATGCCACAGTGTTGGGCATTTCTGATAGGAAAAGATAAGATGGGCATGCTCTCAAGAATGCTAAGAGTGCTCAAATGGCTTGCCTAATCCAGTTAGCTTTCTAGGTGCTTATAGGAAATTTTATTAAAAACTCTTGAGGGCATTTTTTCTGAGGTTGCTCTGGTTTTGCGGTGGACATATCTTCTGTGCCATTGTCATGTCAGGAATTATATGACTGTGAAGCTCTTCACTTGGATCTACTTATCTTAGAAACTGAAGTCAGTTCAGGGCTGAAGCTGGCACATGCTGTCTTGCCCTGTAAGTATATTGCCTTTGTGCACCAGGATGGGCTATTTCCAAAAGGAGATGAGAGTTGTATTTGTACAGTATGTAATGTCTTTAATGATTGAAGTCTGCCTTTATTAGACACAAGCTCTCTCCATAATACTTAATCCAGCAGGAAAGGTGAATTTGCAGTTTTTTGGTATAATAGTGAGGAAACTTCTGGCATTTCAGAAAGCGTTTCTCCCTTTGATCTAAAATAGCCCATGTGCATAGGCTTCTCTGGCACACTGCAATGTTCACCAGTCCTCTTAAGTTTTTCTGAGAGGAACAGAAACTTGAAGGTGGTGAAAGGGTGAATGGGGGCAAGGATTTGTTTGGTTTTTTTCTTTCCTTAGCTGTTGTTGGCCTGGGATCTGAGGGGTGAAGTTAAATTTGTAGTTTGTAAGGACTGTATTTTAAAATATTTGCCAGTTGTTCCAGAAAATAAAATACGGATTTCTGTCCAGAGAAAGAGAAATGAAAATAAATAAACATGGATCTTTTTCACCTAATTTATGATCTGCAAATACGTTTCCTCCTCAACCGGCATGATTAACTCTCTCCAGTCAAAAGTGATGATTTTGATTACATCTATCAATAAAATGTCATGGAAGTTTTTTTTTCTAATAAAAGAAATCCAACAATATCAAGTAACTGCAGTGTAGATTGATTTTCCATTTCTACCGGGAATTTAACCATATTATAGGCAATATATAAATTTTAGTCCCTCTCCTTTAACATCTCTGTTAGATTTAGTTTGAAGAACACTGCCCTTAGTCATACCAACTTTAAACACAGTAGACTCAGAAAGCTTTTTTTATAGGCGTGATACTATTTGTTTCAATGGGTGCTGGCTATGAGACAGTTTTGGTTTTTGACCATATAGATATGTCAAGAGGGATTAAAAAGATTTGTTTGAAATGTTGCATTTGATCAACATTTTTGAAGCCCAGTTTTCTCCTTTTAGAAATACTTCATGGTACAGTTGCTTCCCAAATTCAATGTTAAAGTCTCTTTTCAAGCTTATTATCTCAGCCTCAGAAATGTGTTTTCACTGACCTAAGAATACGATAAGTTGAAGGAAAGGGTGCACAGCTTAAGCATTTGGCAGTGCTTCCAGTGAAGCTGCTGTGCAAGGGTAGTGGTAGAGGATCATGAAGTGAGGTGTTCTTTCAAGTCTTATCATGTCTCAGCTACTTTACAATCTCTGGAGGGTCCCAGGCAGAGTTTCTGTGATCTGTGCCTTGGTGTTCGCATAGTATATGTGCTGCAGATGTTTTGGGCTATCAGCTGAAGTTTTTAATAACTGCAACACATGCTGTTTTGGATCATCTCAATAAGGACATCTAATATCTTATTTCTGAGGCATTTTTTGCTGCAAGAAGCAATAAATTCAGTTCTGTCATCATTAGGCAGGTGTTTATATGTACTGCAAGACTTTAATCTCTCTCCAGGGAGCAAAGTACTCTAAGGGCCCATTCCACAACTTGGCATTTGCTTTGCATCTCTGGCACGTTCCCATTTCTCTCTATGCCAGGAAAGCAAGTGTGGTTTTATGGTTAGGACACGGGTCTTGAATAACTTCCCAGTTTTGCCAGTGGTTGCTGTGAAATCTAGAGCAAATCTGTCCCCCAACTCACCAACTACAAAGGGTTGTATGGCTTTTTATTTGTGCTGTGTGTTTCTTCTACATAGCTTAGGACGTAGACTACATTGTGTTAGATGTACGTATCGTGGATCCCAAACTTTTTACACAAAGCCACAGTCTACTGCTAGTAATAGAGCAGAAATTTAATCTACAGAATAGTTGATAAAGACTCCCCAGGGGAAATACGTCATCAGTACGTTGATAGTCATATGATGTGCCAACAATTGATGTTGTGATGCAACTACTGCAATGTTTGGGTTTGGAAGAGTGTCATTGCACACCCACTCTGGTTTCCTAAAACAGGTTTATGTAGGTGGTGAGCTAGTTTATAAATGGATCATGAATTATTTTACTTCAGACCTACTCAAATTTATCCATGTAATATCTCCCTGGTTCCTGTAGGAAACCTTGATGGTCTCTCACATTCTTCATTTCTGAGGAGCCAGCTTTTTCTTGCTGCAGTGGTTCCTAGATCCGAAGGCAGTATGCAGCATCTGGAAGGCCTATAAAACCTGGAGCCCACTCACTGATAGTTGTTGAGCATTGCTGGAAATTGTTGGAGCAGCTGTAAGAAAACTCATAAAACAAAAAACACGATGGAAGAAAATGCCCTGAAGAAGCTTTGAGTATATTGCCTATGAGCCCAATACCTCTTTTTGTTAGAAAATGACCTCAGGGAAGAAGAGAATAGCATTTTTAAAGTTTTTGATCCTGGGAGAAAGATCACAAAGAAATTCAACAGGTCGTCTTAAGATAATTTTGGTGTGCCACATTGACTTGAAACAGCCTGGTCATAAACACAGTATTAATTCTGAAGGAATTGTGGTCAACTGGGAAAATAAGTAAATGTTTCCAAGTAAACTTCCCTTACTTAGAAGATAGTATGGTAGGATAACATTAAGGCAAACGGAAGACTATAAGAAGCCCAAACAAATCTTTAGAATTTTAAACATGAGCTAATTTGCTTTATGCATAAAGTCAAGACAGCAGCTACCATTTGCATCAAGCAGTTAATATTTTCTTTCATCTGTATTTTAAAATAATATTCCATTACAGTAAGGTAATATTCTTTGTTTTACTCATGAAAACATTTACAAATTCATCATATTATAAAATGTATTATAGTATATTACTTCAGAAATCTATGCTGGTACAAAGAAGAAATTTCTACACTGCTATTTTGCAAATTTTAATTTGTTTATTTAAGGAAAAATACATCATAATCTATTTTTATTTTTTTCCTGATGGGTCTAGGATAATAAAACTTTTTCCTTTTCTGACTCCCCCACTTCATGTGCTTGCATACATACAAGTGCACATGTGCATGCGTTTCTCTTCCTGAACGAGGTAACATGAGTATCTGCAAGTATATTTTCTCTACCCATTTCTTTTTTGGCTTCAATAATAATCATGTCAGTTTCACACACATTTGCCCTAAAAATATTATGTCTTTACAAATTTTTAAATGTGCAATACTTTAATTTGCTGCATTTTTATTCTAGAAAACAAATGTCCGTTTTAGTATCTCTTCACTGTGTCAGGAAGTTTCTATAAAAGGAACTTTTACTAGTTTATCTTCTGAACTAATCCAACCTTTTCAGTCTGTCTATGTAGGCAGTGTTTCCCCAACTCTGCTGAATTTGGACCTGCGCAGTGTAAACACTAAAGGCTTGGAGCAAGAAGGAGAGGAGGCAGGAGAGAGCCTGATCTGTAGTTCAGTGTGTACAAACCTAAACTGGGAATGAGGAGAAAGAAGTTTTTTGTTACTTTGTGTCCAAGTAACTTCTTGGGACTTTTTTAGCTTTTTTTCCTTCAATGACTCTCTAAAGTAAAATGCAGAAGCAGTTCATGGGGCAAAATACCAGGAAGGCCATTGAGTTTCTTCTGGTAAGATGTCTCATCCCTCTCTTGGTCTCTATTTATGACTTGAGGACTGGTTTATCAAACCTATGAATCTCCTTATGGTCAATGGAAAACACAATTTTTTAACATGTTACAGAAAAAGCCTGAATTGAACAATCTTTAGTTTCCTTACTTTGTGTTTGTGTTTTTGGTTTCGCTTTGTTTTATTTTTGTTGGGTTTTATTATTTTTTTTTCTCCTGCTCATGTCCTACTAGCAACCATTAGTATTTGTCTGTTCTCCAAATTTGGTAAGAATAAGGAGGAGCACCCTCCCTAAAAAAATGCAACCAAACAACAAACAACCAAAACCAACCAAAAAACAACCCCCCCATAAAACAAACCAACATCAAAACCTCAGGAACTGCCACAGAGAGAGAAGTGGATTGTGCTTGGTTAGTGAGCTCTGTGTGGGGGAAGGCCTTGGAAGGAAATCAAAGGAAGGTCAGTGCTTAAAAATAGTGTGTGCACAGTACCAAGTAGCTGCTTTACCCTGACCACAACCACCTAAAAACTGTACAAAGTTGCAGTTTTGGTCTCAGTGTGCAAGCTGGATATACCACAAAGCTCAAATTGCAATCTGTGAGACTGCAAATCTACGTGGCCAGTCAGCTCTGCTGAAAGTCAGTTAACTAAATCTCAGTAAGTGCAAACACACTGCAACTAGCAAGTAGGTGTACAGAGCTGGGGCCTTTGTTCTCACTGGCTTCAGTGGAAGGTGATACAGAAACTCTTAGATCTGGAGATTATTTAGTCTTAGAAATAAAATTATTTAGAATGAAAACATCTAAGATCCCTGCCACCTTTCCCGCACCAAGTTTATGAAGAACAGTGCATTTTATGAAGTAGTGGTTAAGATGTTTCCTTCTCTCTGGAAAACTGTGAAAGACATAGAGGTCACTTAGTTTCTCCCCTCCTTTGTGAAAAGGAATCAGAATAACACACCCACCTTTTGTACAAACCAGCTACTAGGACTTGGAGTTGTATCTAACCATAACAATATATAGTATGGGCAAAACCCACAAATGTGTTTAACCCTAGGAAAGACCCACAATTCTTCTTTCATTAAAGAAACCAAGTGATTCTTTGTTTCAAAATGCAAACTAGGTAAACTCTAAACTCTTTTCACTCCAGATCAATGCCAAGATCAGCGTGGTATGGGAAAGATGCAGCTCTGATCACAAAGGGAAGGAGGAGGAAGGAGCTAAAAGGAATTTACTCCACAGCTGTATATCTGTCAGATGACACTACTTTTTCTAGTTGTGCTTGTCAATGCCAACTGTAAATTGCCCAATATTTCTGGTAGACGTACTGTGGCTGCCCTGGTGTCTGAGTTACTCAGTCTTAACTTTCTGCTTACTGATTAATTTTTTCTGGATTATTTAATTTGTCAATTCTGAGATAAATAAATTATTGGTAGCAGCATTACCATAGTGATGCTGTCCAGAAATATTGGAGCATTCCTGGCTCAACTGTGGTAGAGGTGCTCAGGCTCCTTTGTCCTAGGATAAAACTAAAGCTTCAAAAACAAACACCACAAAAATCTTCTCTATGGTCTTTTCTCTCAGTTGCCTATAATATCAAAACTATGCCATGTCTCTTGGTTTTGGCAGAGCAGAGGGTGGGTTCTGTATCCCCTTTTACATCATCATAAAAAAGGTAACTACCAAGAGCATTTGTATGCATAGGAAAAATCCCTGAGTGCAACCCAGAGAAATTCTACTGCAGGGCCGTGTTTCCTCTTGTAGAAGAAAATCACTCAGCTGGTAGTATTATAAAACATTACATTGTTATTGTTTTTCCAGGATTTTTTCAGTGCATATCAGAAAACATTATCATAGCTTATATATGCCAATTTTCCCTCCTTTATATGTGCACGTAATGTAACTTCCATTAAAGGATGTTGTGGCTTAACCCCAGCTGCTGACTAAGTACCACACAGTTGCTCACTGGCAGAGCATGGGAAACCAAAAAGTCCTTGAATTAGAGTGAGCACTGCACAGCAACAACTAAAACATCAGGGTGTTATCAACATTGTTCTCATCCTAAATCTAAAACACAGCACTGTACCAGATGCAAAGAAGAAAATTAACTCTATCCCAGCCGAACTCAGGAGAAAGTGACATTACATTTACAAAAAGGATTCTTTAAAAATAAACCAGTTGTTTTCCAAATTTATTCTTTCAATGGTTTCAGGTCAAATCTGTCTCCTTTAAACATTATTTTTAAAACATTATTTTAAAAACTGATGATGTTGTCCACTGATCTCACCTTCAATCAAGTTGTGTTCTTTCTGTGTTGCATTTATAATAAGGATGATTTCATTATTTAGCTGGCATTGTTATAAATGGCATGCAAGGGAGGACTGTTTGGTCCCCCAAGCCTTTCTCCCTTTCTATCTCGCCCTCCCAGGAATTGTTGTAGTTTTAAAATGTTAATAGAGGAAGAAATGTGTATTATTTAGTCAAATAAGGAGGTAAACCTGCATGAGAAAGACATAGTCTCGTGGAGATGTACAATACTGAAGGTTTGCTGGTCATTGCAATATTTTAAGACTATTGAGTATTTAGTACACATGTTGAGTGAAAGGATTTAGGCATCTTAAATTATTGCAAAACTACCCTTATTGGTGGTTATCTTCTGTTTCCTTCCACCTTGGCTCCAGAGAACTTCTGTAGGAGCAACCTGCAACCCTAGGTCCCACCCTAGATTTTTATGTCTTACTGTTGGATGTTACCCAGGATCCTTGAGAAAGCTGCTTCACTGCATGTCATGGCTGTATTTCTTCAGCCTCCTCCACTCCCCCATCAATGCTGGTATCAGTTGCTGGCCATTGTGTGGCTTTCCCAGAAGTAGTAGGTCTGTCTGCATTCAAACGGTTTGCATATACAGCTTTGTCAGCTAAGACCATCAGAAGAGAAGAAAAGAAACATACCACTAATTAAACCATCAGTTCTGGTAAATGCTCTTAAACCAGGAAAGAGCTCTATTGAGAGGAATAACCTATGTCATGTGCAAAGCTGGTATAAACAGTGCCAGCAAAAATCTCTTGTCAGTATACACCACATCACCACTCAGAGACTTTGTTGTGAGAGCTATGTCTGCAAAGATTTTTTACTGTGGAGAAGATCCTAGCCACAGGGTGGAAGTGCCATTATGCTGAAAGGGAAGTTGGAGTCTGAAACAGCATGAAATTGGGTTAAATAGGCAAATGTACCCCAGCATCTCCTAAAGCTTTGCCTTTAAAGTGATGCTTTAAGGGTTATGCTTAATATATTAGAGAATTCCCTTTTGCTAGGTAGCTGGATAACTTGGAATATTAAGGGCTAGAAGAGCCTGTGTTCCTGTGTGTTTGCATTCTTGTGTGTAGATAAGTGGGGTACAAGACAAAACACAGAGTTAGGCTTCCAGGCCTACGAGAGGCTGGACATAGGTGGGGTTAAGTAATAAGGGACAATTCTGTTGGATGTTGGGGTAACATAGAAGTAAGAGGGACTTTAATTAGATAGTATGGGGGAGGGGTGCTCAGAATGTTATAAAAATGGGAAGATTGTTATGATTTTCCTCTTTGGATCATCAGCCTTTGACCAGTAAAGCTGCTTCTCCCCTTCACTCTGTGTTTCTCAATTTTTTATCTGAGGCCCTTATGGCATCAAAAGCAGATGCTTTGCAAATGTTGCCTATGTCTAGAAGCTTCTCATCACCTGTGGAGCCTCCAGACAATGATCCAGAGTATGTAGGCTTCAACACCATAGCTCCCACTGGCTCTTTGGCCAGTCTTTCCCTCTAGTTTATTTCCATAATTCTGCTGATTGGAGATGGTAAGAGACACTCTACTCTCTTGCAGTCTTCAAGAGTTTCTGTGTCTGAACAAACATCTAGGTGCAGTGGCAAAACACCTGAGACTGGTGTGTGGGCACTTAGTGAGCAGCAGTTTGGTAAAGCCATCAGTTGGAAGAAGAACAGTTCCATCATAGGATAGCTTGGGTTGGAAGGGACCTTTAAAGTTTATCTAGTCCCATGTGCCTTGTACCTGTGAGCTACTGTGACCCATCCCAATGATTTTCCTGCCAGTGATAGCTGGTGAAGAGTGTAATCTGGGAATCCAGATACACTACAGAGGGGATTAGAGGTAATAACCTGTCCACAGAGCACAATGGGCAAAGCCAAACAGCTGGACATTAGACTTGGTGCCCCCAGTCATCTATTGGGCATTATTTGCCATTGCCAGTGGTTTGTATAAGTAGAAAAGTTCAGATCTGAAGTATTTCCTTTCCATCCAACCTAGAATATCTGGGCTTTGCTGAAGTTATTTTTTTTGTGAACTAAATGGCAATTAGCATAGTGACACCATGATAGAAATAGTCTGCATGCCTGAAATTTTCAGAACTCGTGGTGTTCCATACAAACTGGGAGTAAAGTGCAGAAGAATGAAAGCTCATATCCACACAGGTTTCACACCTTTACTTGCAGACAAGAGGAAAGTATGTTTTAACATAAGCTTCATTTTGAGGGAAATGCATACATGGATTGGCTGATCTATAAATTATAATTGAACTACAGGAAACTGGAGATTTTAAGCCTTCCCAAGCAGTACCACTATTATCACTGTTAATGACTGGAAATTAAAGAAAAAAGTAAACCCACAGTTTTCACTGTTTGTATCTGTTTAACTCAGCTTAGATGATGAAATTACTAGACTTGTCTGATTCACTTTGCTTTATGGGCAGTGCCATGTTCTGGTTTTCATATCCTATAAAAGTAGTGATGCCACAAAATGACAAAGAAAATGCTTTGGTCCCTCAGCATAGATATAATTAAATCCAACTAAAGTATTTTCATTGCCTGAAAGGAGGTAAACTAAACAAGTCACTCAGGTAATAAGGTAATTATTAATACCATATTATCAGATCATTGATGAGAATTTTCAATTACATCTTTAAACATTTTATTTAATAAAACCTACAATCATTATCATATGGTGTAATGCCTACAACTAGCTACACCTAACGAGATTGTAATCCGGCTGAGCTGCTCTAATGGCATGAACCATGAAAGCAAATCCCAAGTGGTTTATCAATGTCAACAAACTCCCAGATGGAATTACAGTCTTGTATGCACCATTTAGTTGTATGCTGTTCATTACAACATATGACAAAAATTATGTTTCTATTAAAAATGCACAGATGAGAATATGTGTAGTTGAAGGGTACTTGTTTAAAGAGCAGAAGGTATCTTTTGCTGCAAAGCAGCCTCATTTTCTGTGCAATACCTTTTCAGGCATATTTGCAGGATGACAGTGACAGGTTCAAGCTCTGAAAGAAATACAGTGCTTCAGGCTTCGTAGAATATTTATGGTTTTGTCTTTTCAGATCCACTCTTCTTGTGCTGTCTGCCTTTGAGGAAATCCAGCCACCTCTGGTGAAAGCATGAGCTGGACAATGGCACTAAGAATATTTGGGAAATGAACCATGAGGTGCTGGCCTTGGAAGATCTTTGGGACCCACCAGGACTTCATAGCAGTGTGAGGGCAGTCCTTGGATATTTTAAGGATCATTATTTTTAAAAAATTCAAAACTAGTCAAACAGCACAGATTCCAAAGCTCAATGTGCTATTGTGGAATCATGTTTGTCATCTTTTCAGAAAAGCCCCAGTATATTTTTCCCAGCTTGAAATGAAATTGCAACTGAAAAGCAGTGCAATAAGGCAAACATAAAGCTACATTGTACCAAGGAAAAGTGTTTTCTGACCTGAAAGTAGCTTTGGCACCTCGAAGTATTTCAAGGGATCTTCAGTGCTTCAAACAGCACAAGGTTCACTCATTTATAATTGAAATAGATGGACTCTCCAATATTTACCAGTATAATGGCAGCAAAGGCAAAGAGGAGAAACAGCTGTAGGGGCAAAGGCAGAAAAGGCTGAACCTGGGGAAGTGGTTTGCTATCCCCCAGGATGCTCATGAGAGATGTGGATGACCAACCTCAAATGAGATGGCAGCCCTGGGGGTGACCAGAAGAGTTCAGCAGTTCACTCCAGGGAGCCAGTAAGGCAGGTTCTACAGGGAGAACAGTGTACTGTTGTAGGTGTAGTTCCCCAATACAATATCAGAAATAGGGTGATAGCATTGCAGCATGGTGTTTTCTGTAGCTCTCACAGTTACTTAATTTCCCCATCCTAGGGAACTGAAATGTTTATGCTTACACAAAGCTGACTTCTCCAGGTGTGCTTTATGCAGAAACAACAATGGTGGAAACAAATGGGATACGTGTGTGAGATGAAGGAGGAAAACACTTCTTTAAATTCCATGCTTCAGCAAGGATATGGCCAGTGCAGATTTCTGCACTGGAAGTCCCAGTGTGGAAGACGTGTCTGCAGACATAAACTTTTTTCCCATAGCCCATATGATACATGCATGTTGTGGTTTAACCTCAGACAGCAACTGGACACCACTCAGTTGCTCACTCAATGTCCCCCCCGCCCCCAGCAGAATGGGGGAGAGTAAAAGTGAGAAAACCTGTGGATTGAGATAAAGACAGTTAAAGAGGACAGACAAGGAAGAAAAGAATAATAACAATCATAAAAAATTTACAAGCAAGTGATGCACAATGCAATTGCTTACCACTTGCCAATTGATGCCCATTCAGTTCCTGAGCAGCAGCCACAGGCCACTTTTCCTCCCAGTTTATATACTGAGCACAATGATAGAATATCCCTTTGGCCAGCTGGAGTCAGCTGCCCTGTCTGTGTCCCCTCACAGCTTCTTATTCACCTCCAGCATTCTTGCTGGCTGGGCATAAGAAGCTGAAAAGTCCTTGACTTAGTATAAACAGTACTTACTAAAAACTAAAACCATTTGTGTATCATCAACATTATTCTCATACTAAATCCAAAACACATCACTGTTGGGCATGCATGCAGGTGTCTCTCAAACATATTGAACCTGTCTTGGCAGAGACAAGGCATGGAATGCCTTGGGTTGAATGATGGGTGCCAGTAGCTGAGGAGTATCAACTGTATATGAAGGACAAGCTCCAGTTGCTTATAAATGGGCAACATGGAAATTAGGTTCATTTGCTAGACAGCAAGAGATCTTAAGGGCAGAGTGTGCTGAGCAGAAATATTTTCATCAGTTTAATCTTGGGTTTTCTTTGTTTCAGTAAAGCAGATTTCGTCCCAGTATCTCCTCATGTACAAATATAAATTTAAAACTTTGTTTTCAGAAGAAGATATTAATTTAGAAGGAGAAAGTTTTCCTGTAGGGTTTATATTGTGTAGTTTCATTGCCATTTTTATTCTGTAATTCCATGAGATGTCAGTAGAAAAGATAATAGAAATACTACCGTAACATGTAATAGTTGAAATATTTCACATTCAGTTTTTATAACTGAAAGAGCCTGCTTTGTAGTGACTGTCATATAAAATCTACTTTATCATAGCAATATGTCTTCTCTTCATCTACTAATCATACCATTTCATACCCTTTTATAACAGGCATGCTTATGGCTGACAGGGACAAGCATAAAAATATAAAACCACAAAACAAATTTAAAAAAAATCTCAATTTTCAGAGCAACAGTATTTGTTTTTCAAAACAAATGCCAGAAAAGCACAGCATTTTTAGAAAATTGTTATTAAAATTCAGAATCCAATTGGTGGGAAAAAAGAAGCTTTCTGCAGACTTGACTTTGCTATCCCAAGCAATTAACACAAGAGGAGTAAAAGAAAGGAAAAAACAGTCACGACACAACCCCCTGACCTTTTCCCAAATCTCTTGGTGCTGTTCCTCTCTGTCTGCAATTGAGTGGTGGGAATTCCTGAGCAAGCTAGGAGTAGCAGGTGAGAGGGTTAAATAAGCTTCTTAAACTATTTCCACCTAACCAGTGCCCTGTTTTAAAATCCCTGAATTACTCACCAGCAAAACTGTTTATTTCGTTATTAAAATGAGGTTGCAGGGCTCTCCTCCCACCCACGCATGATGTCCAGGGAAGGAGAAATACTCCCACATGATTACAAGGTCTACTATTAAGTGTGAACTTCATATTTAATTGTAATTGCTAGCAAAATATAATTTAACAGCAAAGTATGCTGAATTTGTAACAAAGTGCCCCTTTTATTTGAGCACGAATATGGATTCTGCCCAAATGTGTCCGCATGGTTCCAATTAAGTGAAGGAATGTTTAATGTAAAACTCAACCTGATGAAAATAACCAAAGTTTCTGACAAACCAATAAATTTGAGTCTAGAAAGCTCTGTATATACAGTACAGTAAGGGAGGGGCAACACCCTCTGGGTCATCAATTTTGGTGAAGTCTTCCTGTTCGTTTATGCTAAAATAATACTATATAGGTAATTCAATTTCTTCCCAGCTGTAAACATAGAAAGGAATGCTGGACGCAGATCTAGCTGAGAATGGAGGGGGCCCTGTCTAATTTCAAGGCTGAAATTCTGAGAAACTGTAAACCCAGCATTTCTCATATCCTTCTCCTTCCTCTTCCTTTTGTTCTTCCTCCTTCTCTTCTTTTTTGTGTGGGGCTAGCTCACCAATAATTCAGAAAAATCTGTTTGTTGATGGAGATCTGAACACAGGGTTTCTTTCCTGTAGCAGCTTCCAAGGATGCTGGGCATCCTGCAGGGAGAGTTCCCAGTAGACCTCTCAGTGAGGTCTACTTCTCTCAGCCCTCATTGTTACTGGCAGGTCCCATCTCAAGGTTTTGTTGACGCTCATGGTAATGCTTGAATCCAATTTTTCACTCACATAAAGGTCCACCAGCTGAGTTCAGAGTGTGACCTTCTACCTAATGCAGGTTTGGGGTTGGTTTTTTTCAGCAGAATTACTGACATTAAGCTGTTGTGGTTAATGAGCTGCATACATTAAGGAGGAAATTGGTGATGGACTGTTTTATCAACATTGTGTATAAAACATGCCATTCTTGGGAAGTCCCGGCTTCAGAAAGAGGAGAGGTTCAGGTCTGTAGAAGCAGCACAAGTCCCCAGAGAACTGGAGGCAAGGGGTGTGGGTGCTGTTATACCCTTGCAATGAGAGCTGCTGTATGTAGTAAATGAAATAATTATCAGTTCTTTAGCAATCACATACAAATCTTCCTTAAGAAAAAGGGACGATATGTTAGCTGGGGTGAGTTCTACACGAAGGCAGTAGACTAAGAAATTTTTACCTTTTCACTGCTGCTGTTACCAGAGTACCTCATTTTTTTCCATGGCTATTTCAGCAAGCAGTAAAGGCTCAGGTTTTCAAAGCTGGTTACATGCCTAAAGGTTTCACTAATGACTAGACCAGGGTCTGTAGAGGTGACTAACTCTTGGGTATCCCAGGTGATCCTACTGTGCCCAAAATAGCACAAGAGGAGAGCATGCTCACTGGGCCAATAAGTCCCCTTATTGTCCTCTGAACCACACATCTGTGGTGTGCCTAATTCTAGTTTTTTCATTGCAAAATTCATGTTATACACTCATTTCTCTCCCTCATGCTCTGTCTTGCTACTGAAACTGTGAACTCCTCAGCAGTGTTTTCCATGCCTACCAGGATAGAACCTGTTCCATTTTCTAAGCCAGGCCATAACATGCTCCTCTGAAATATATTAAAAATTATCCCAATTAACATGAATTGCTTTCTAATTCTGCTCAGTGTTTGTGTTCAGACTACTGCTCTGAATTCATCTGACATCTTTTCTTACTTGGATGTATTGCTAAAGAATCTTATGCAAGGACTGTTTTGTTTCTCCAGTCCCCATCCCCTCTCCTCCAGCTTTTTGAGACTAAAGAAAAGCTGGCTAATTAATGTACCCTTCCCTCTCTACCTAGTGAGAGATCTGTTTACACTTTGAATGAGGTGGGCCAAGTTGCTTTTGCCCTCCCAAGGCCAACATAAGAGCAGACTTTAAAAGAGGATTTTGTAAGTACCTATGTTTGCTAGAAATATTTAGCTTCTGAGACTTGTGACCAAAGTAAATTGTTCACTTCAGCAGAATACAATGGACTTTTATTTCTCAGTATGGGAAATACAATCTGTGAGATCCTGAGAGCATTGTTTGGTAGCTGATGCTTGAAGGTCATTTCAAAGGTACTGTTGGCTGTCTCCTGCTTTCTGTTTTCTGGCTGGTCTGTTGATGGGACTCTGCTTCAGACAGTGTTTAAGTGTTCCTTTAAAGGCTAAAAAAGTTATTTTTGCCATTTTTTCTCATAGCTTTACAAATTCAGAATGCTCCTCAGGTGATTTTGAAATACAGTGACAGAAATATGGGCTAAATAATCAGCAGTGATTCAGAGGATCTAATATGTATTAAGAACTATCAAGATATATTGTTCTATTTTCCCGGAAGCCTAATAATGAATAACGAAAAACCTGACATGCTTATTTTAATCTCTGTAGGATATTACATTTTGCACTCAAGACTTAAACTATTTTTCCAGTGACAGTATCAGTTGGTTTGTATCTTTTCCATTTCTTCTGTGCTAGACAGTACATATGCCGTGTACTATTTTCCTATTGCATAGAGACAACAGCTAGAAGAAAAAAATAGATAGAGAATAAATTACATTTTTATTTTCTACTGTTCAAACACTATCAACAAATTCTGTTTGCATAAGATATTTCTACACTTTGGAAGATGCTTCTTGTTGATATAACAGAACATTAAATTGGTACTTAAGGAATAGTTTGATATTTTTGTGAATTTATCTCAGAATATAAACTTATTCATGACACTGAAACTTATTAATATAAACTTAATAATGAGCTAGATAACCGGAATCAAGTTCAAACTTCAACATCTAGGCTTAGGCACATTAGTAAAGATACTGAAGTGGAATGGGACTTGTATTTAACACCCATAGGGAGTGAAATACAACTCCTATATTCTATTGTGGGCACCTGACCCAGAAGTGCCTGCTGGCTGCAGGAGTCATCCATTGTCAATGGGAAACTACAAGGACAGAAGTTACTCTGAGATTGTGAGGTTCTTTCTTTGCAGCAGCCCCTAAGTTAGGGACCTCGGTGCAGACCAGGAGAACAATGGCTGACTTCGGATCATGGTTTGTCAGTTAAAAAACCAGGGAAGCTTCAGGACTGACCCAAAGGGACAGTTTGATGTTATCATCTGTGTGTCATGCTCTACCGATGTTCTGCTGGGCATTTCCATCACTGGAAAAAGCAGACAATGTTTTGTCCTCATCAGGATTTCCAAATGTCTGAATTAGAGCAGGAAAAAACATATCTTTCTAGAGTTTATTTTTATAGAACGTATTATGAAAAGGAGTCCTTAGGAAATAGCAAGTCATCAGTATGCTTATTAAAATGACCTTAAGGTCAGATTCTGCCACTGTTAATCACAATAGTTGTACCTTACTCTGTGAGCTTTCCCACTGGATTCAGTGGGATTACCTAAGGAATTCAGATACTACCTGATGGGAACAAAGTGGGACCAGAGAGGCTGGCTCTTAATAAGCACAGCAGCTATAGTGCAACGTCTTCGCTTTTACCTTTTAGCTAGGTAAAAATACTTCAGATGCAAGTTGTTTTCTTTTGAAAATCCCTTCCTTACAGAGATGAATTTTTATGTAACAATTGTTAGTATATTTTGTAATTTTAATCAATACTTTATCTATTGTTTAATGTGAAGTCATCTTTGTTGAGAATGGGCTTCTAGATTAGAAGGTCTCCAGTTTTTTATTTTCAAAAACGTCTTCAGTAGGAGAAAAAAATTAATTTTGTTGTAATCCCTCCTTGAAATGCTACAAGTTTCACCAAGATATTTTTCAGGGTTCGTTTGTATTTCTTTTTTTTTTTTTTTAAATTTGTTTCATCAGGCCAAGTAGCTTGATTTAAGAGAACTGGGTAGTACTTCACGGTCTTTCTGAACTGATAAATAGTGAACAATGACTTGATTTAGTATTATAACAGCTGCATGAAACAGGATGGGGCCATGTCGTGGGTTAGGAATGGTACTCACACACTTAGTGCTCCCACTGAGACTCCAAACCATGTGCCACTCAGTCAGTCTCCCCTCCCTCTACAGTGGGATGGAGAGGAAAATTGGATGCACAGAATCACAGATTGGGATAAGAATAATTTACTTAAAACAGCAATGAGATAAGAAAACAGAACTGTAACAGCAACAATACTACTGACAGAGGTTACAAGAAAGAGACGAATGATTCACACAGAAAACCCCCAACAATATGCACCACATTATGCTGACTCAGAAAAGAGCCCTTTGACTGCTCTTGACAATAACATGAGCTGGTACAGAACAACCTCCAGGTCCTAGCTATGCCCTTGCCTGGCTACTGTAAAAATTAACCCTGTCTTGGCCAGAACCAGGACAAAGCACTATACAATTCTAAATATAAATGGCAAACTCACTTATGAAAGATTATTTGTACTTCTGCAAAATAAAGGGATGAGAACTTATTTACACACTGTCGCGCACTAGCAGAAAGGGATGCAAGAATTTTTTTTTACCTCTCTCTGCCAGAGAAGTAAACAAATCTGGCTTAGGTTTCAGTCTACTAAATAGGTTCTTTTCAGCCAGACACAAGACACTTCTTTTGAGCATTTGTGAGAACAGTCTTAGCTTTAGGTGTTAGTTGAAGTTGCTGGACCTGAATTCAAGAACTCGAACGCTGCAAGTTATTTTACTAATAAAAGCTTTCCTTTTTCAAAGTAATAAGGAGTTGTTCTTTGTGGTTTTGTTTGTTTGGTGTTTTGTTTTGTTTTTCCTGTAAGCCAGCAAATTTAAAAATGCTCATCTACAAGGCAATTCTGTGATAAACAGTTTGCAGTGCAGAAGTAAAGCCCTTTCAGAGGATTTCAGAGGCTGGCAAAGGATTTATGCTCTGTGCTAGTCCTGTACTCACAGACAAACTTATCACTGTCTAGTCTAATGGTGAAATTTTTCACATGAAACATCAAAACAAGATTTTTTAAAAGAGCTTAATAATACTTAAACTGCACTGAAGTGTGCACTATGCAAATTTAATCCAGAAGAGTCAAATGTCAATATTCAAGTGAGAAAACACATAATATAATGTTTTTAACTTCTTTGTGATGAAAGCAGTCATGTTTATAGAAAATAAATCTTAAAACTTAAAGTAAATTTACGTCGGACTGATGTCATGTGAAAAGACAGGACTTTTTGCATCTTTTGTTGAGCCAAACTGTGCCTTAAAAGTATGTATGTCACTGATTCTTGCAAGTTTCATGGATATAAGGGTAAAGAAATCTAGTGGAGTACTTAGCTAACCGAGAAAAATCTTATTTGAGTTTTTTTTTGTTTTGTTTTTTTTTTGTTTTTTTTTTCCCCCTAAGTGCATAACATCTTCCTTAAATAGAAGCAGAGGCAAATGAATTTCTTGTTATTTTCTGAGTATAGATTAGTCAATGTGAGCCATTAACAGGCAACTTATATGCTAAAAGTATATCTGGACTATTTGGTCAATATTTCTGAAGAATTAGTATATTCAAAGGAGAGTGAGATTCATATCATATGTTAATGGAAATGTATACATTTATCGACTACAGAGGAGGAAAATTCTGCATCATTTATTATTTTGACAGTACAAAATTGTTTGTTGCTGCATACCTAGAAATGGTCTTGTCCAACAAAAGTTGAACATAGTACTGAAGGCAATATTATTTCCCTAGGAAAAGATCTCAGCCTCCTGAGAAGCATTTCTGCCCAGTTTTAACTCTTGGTGTTCCTCTGTCTGATCCACTGGTATAATGTTTTGCATATTTTTGCATAATATCTCTCTATTGGACACATGACAGATATTTTAAATACTTATAATTTATGTTTGCCTCTGAAATAGCCAGTATCCAAGTTATACTGACTGTTCTTTGTGGTCCTTGTCTAGACATGGTGATAGCTGTACTACACCTGCAGACTTCACTTTCCAGTCCTATGAGAGCATCTGGAGAATGTGGTCACAGCTCATGCTCCTGCAACACTAATATGTTGCCAGCATACACCAAGATGCCATAGATGCCATGGAGACTTGGCAAACAGATAACAAAATGGTGAGACAGACACTAACGAGGGGAATATCAGAAGAACAGGGGAAATACTGATCGGCTTGAAAAATTGCGGGCTTAGGAAAGGCCCCTCCTGGGCCAAGCCTTGGGCAGGAGTTTCCTAGGTTATCTGAGGGTGTCCTTTCCTTCACTTGGGTCATCTGTGATGGGCTTCTGCATAAGGCCCCAAAGGAAGATTGCTTTGAACCGATAAAGAAAGCTTTTCTTGGTATAAGGGGTTAAGCCTCAAGACATTTCCCAGATGGAAAAACCCCTTGCTCTCCATGTTTGTCTAAGTCAATATAGTCTCTTTTTCCTCAGGCACACTCCCTGAGTTTGTGTTGGCTGGAAGCAGGAGGAATTTATTATATTTAAATATATTTATGTTCTACTTGTGACTATTATATTTCTGAATATCTTAAAATGTCATAAACATTTCAAGTTCTGGAGCACATCATCACGTAAGCACACATCAATTTACCTTCCTGCTGGTACACAGTCGCCTTTGGAGAGAGCTTGGAACTCTTTTCTGCTCTTTATCCTTTTGTACCTTCTCCTTTGGTGGCTTCACATTCTCGTTTGTTTTTTTAATTATGCTGTTATACTTCACCTCCATATTCGCCCCTTTTGCTATAAAGGAAGCCTGAGGGCTTGTGCTGTGTCTCTGAGGGCCACAGAGTCAGCCATACTGACCCTTTAATCTCTATGAGCATCGATTCCTTCCAGGATACCCTCCCACTCCTCATTTCCAGATGTACCCATATGCATGTGGCTGTTTAAAATTTCTTCTTGAAGAAAAGGGGTACAATCCATCTAGGGGAAAAATGTTCCTCCATAGGAGATGTTCAGAGTTAGAACTCCACTGAAATGAATTGCATATTTCTTTAAAATACAGAAGAAATTTTTTATTTTGCTTTTTCAGCACTTCTTTTTGGCATATTCTAAGGTCTGCCAACTCATTCTACATTAAGTTTGTTTTTGTGCTTATGGGGTTTTTTTGTTGCTAGCCTGATCAAATGAACATCTTTGGTTTTCTCTATCATTCTGTAGAGATATATTAATTTCTTTATCATTTTCCACAGTTTGTGGTCTGTATTGCTTGCTGTATTTCTATCTTGTATGTGATACTTGTGACTCTCTGATTTTTTCCCTCTGCTTTACTACGGAGTTAAAAATACATTTGCAGCTTTATTGTTGTCACCCTTGGCTGTGAAACAGTGTTCTTGGGCCTTTTTCTCATAATGTAATAAATTATTTTTAAGAAGCACTTCCAGGTTTTACTGTCTAATCTTTTCCTCTCAATTTCTTCTACAGCATTCCTTGCTTTTGAAAACTGTTTTTTTCTGGTGGACCATCTCTATTTGTGAAATGTAGTCTCATTCTGAGACAACTTTCTAATTTTAGTTCAGTAATCAATTTACTTTTATTCACCAGAACACAACTTAAAATTGAGGTTTACCCTATTACTGAACGTTCAGCCTGTAGAAAAACTTTAAAATAATCGTATTGCACTTTGCTCACATAGGAAAGAAAGAAAACTTTTGCATTTTGGGATTCCAGAATATTTCAGATGGCTAAGGATTGTCTTTTAATCTTGCTCACTTAAGTAGCAAGTGTGATTCTTCTTATCAACAAAGAAAGTGATGCTTCTGAAAAGGAATTCAAACCTCTAATTCATTGACACTAAACAGCGTTTGGTATGGATGAGACCACACTTCAAGGAGTATGGATGAAGTTTGATGGCATATTGTCTGTCACTGAAATCCACTGTTTTGCATAAGTTCCTTCTACCCATGGCTAAAAGAGTGAAGACAATAGTGATGTTATGCTCGTGTCAAATCCTAACTGCAGATATTCTGCCTTTGGCTTCTACTCTCCTAATGTTGGATACAAACCTAATTATATGATTTTTTTTCAGGATATGATTAGTTCTGCAGTATTAGACAATGCAGCACTGTGGTGATTATAACTGTAATAAACTAGAAACAGAAGAGGTTAAGAATCTGTTTTTTTTTTTTGTCTGGTAACTGGGTGCTTAAGCTTAAATTCAGGAAAGCATTTGTATGAAAAAGCAAGCTTACAGCATGCTTAACATCAGCCACAGGTCTGCACCACATTAAGGCACATTTTGAAGAGAGAAAATTACACATGGGCATAAGTGTTTTTATAAATGGAGACTTCAAACATAAATGTGAGAAGGGGATTTTGCAAGAAATCAGGAAAAGACCTGTATGCTAGTGTAGGAGTGTACCCAGGTTTATGTATTTGGTGTAGGGCAGTTCCCTTGTTTTCCTAGGATTTTCACTGTGCAGCTGCCTAGATCCCACTCAGGCAGCACTGTTGTGAGAAACTCAGCTAGCAATAGGGCAAAAAAAAGGGGAATGAAAATAATGCAGAAGTTTTTCTTACCTGTCAGTTGGGATACATTTGACAGAATGTAACACAATTGTTCAGCTAAATGGGCAGTCAAGCTAGAGATGCAGTCTGTAATACTTTATTTTCTAACAAATGTTTCCACTTTTTTCAGTAGAGTTGCCATTGAAAAGAGTTTGATTTGTTATTCATCAAACTTATTTACAGTATTATATGTCTGTAGTTAATTCATGAGTGGTTCTTGGCAGACTCCAAACAGCTGTAATGGCTGTGCAGTGTATATGGTGTATTTCTGCTTCCTGACTGGATGAGAGGAATAAGACTTCCACTGCAAATATTTTTTGCTTTTCCTGAGTATTTAAAAATATTTTTAATACTGTTTCCATGAGCATTCCTGTTTCTGTGAACACAAAGTCAACATGGTTGAAATGAAGAGTTTAAACTTTTAAAGGAAGAATAAAATGCTTCTTTTTTAGTGCAATCATCCAGCTTGACCTGAAAGTCACTTTAATCCTAGTTCTAGGATTTCATAGGGAAGTACACAGCCACAGGCACGGTCACACATTACTTGTGTTCATGGAAGCATTAACTGAATTTCCGAAGTCCTGTCTCAGCACATGCTACATGCAGCGGGAAGAATTCTTTAAAAGTCTCCCTCACTGTTGGATCCCCAGTCCCTGTGACAGATGGCTTCATGTAGGAGAAGGAGAAAGGGAGTACCTAAAGTGCAGGTGGATAAGCATTTATGGCAGTGACACTGCAGTGCAGGAGTAATTTCGTCGTACTAGAAGAAACAAAGCAGCTATCAAGGCTGACTACAAAATTACAGCTTTTCAAGTTATGGGAAGAAGAACCATGTAATGGTTGTTAAATTTCTGAAAGAGGAAACACCTTTCCTATACCATAAATAATGCTACCAGCAAGAGATAGCCCCTGAACATTTCTGAACAACATACAAATGGGACCAGGTACTTCACTTTTGGCACAGAAGTCTCACAAAAATATGCAGGAAAACAGTACCCTACAGCTCTTTCATCAAAGACAGTTTATCTTAAATGCCTCTGACAGAGATATCCCCACACAGGCAAACTCAAACTGTTTCTGTGGTGAAACGGGATGGATGTGCCGGACAGAGATCAGATTCGATCGATTCTCTGTCGGTCACTGTGCCTCCTGATGCTGAAAAAACTAGCACTGCAGCAGGGGAACCTACCATTGCAGTAAATTAAACCAGCTTTCCCCCTGACTGCTAGCAGCGGTCAAGACTGCCTTTCTCTCAGGTCAGTTTATTTGGGTCTTGGCATTTATCCGACTGAACTAGACAAAAAGGATCTAAAGCTCAGACTCAGCTTGGCTTGGTTTGTAGGGATTTTACAATTGAATTTTTTTATTTAACTTGTACAACATTTACAAGAAATACTTTACTATATATATATTTAGCATAGCTGTCTGTCAATTTTCGTGGCAAAAAAGCATTTGGAAACTGGAGAATGGTAATAGTAGAGTTGTTTTTAAAGGAATCACCCTACACCATTCTAGGCCAAACCCTTTTATTAAAGTTTTATGAAAATCCTCCCTGTTTTTTACATTCCAGTCGAGTCTATTAGCTTTGCAGGTTTTGATGATCTAGCAGGTATAAGCACTTCTCACATTAAATGCAGTGTTGACAAAGGAAATTCACTAGCAAAGGTTTCATTAACTGGGGATTATACTGAAACTTTTTCCCAGAATTGCCAATAAATGGAGCACTAATCAAAAATTTGGCTTTATATCCCATTGCAACTAATATAATTTTCTGTTTGGTTTAAAACTACCTGTGGTTATTTTCTCATTTTTGTAATATTCAACATTATATCATTTGAACTCTCAAACAGCATTGTTCCTATGATGAAAAAGCAAACTTGAACCTCGTGTACGAATGAAGCTTCATTTTAATTTGTGCTTCCAATGAGTGCTGTGGAAAAAGAGTCTACTCCTGCAAAGATGGACAGTTACCAAGTTCCCTCAAATTATGCTGCAAGCAGTGGACACACTGCTCAGCCAGGGCTGGGTCCTGAGGCAAAGGTCCTGAGCTGGCACATCTACAGTGTGTCAACTTAGCTCAGACCTAAGGATGTGTCCTTCTTGTGCTGGTCAGAGTTCAGTGGTGGGTCTGAGCTGAGACAGTGCCTTTGGTGTCTGCAGTTTTTTAATTCTCTCCAGTACTCAGAAACTCTGGGCTGGGATGCTCTGGCACCATGGCAGGCAGTAGGCCTTCTTCCATTAGTGTAAGTGGTGTGACAGTCTTGACGACCTTGGTATAAAATAATGCAATGTCCTTCTCTGGGTCTCCCTCCTGCATTGAATTTATCTGGCAAGATCTCCTGTTTTCTTCTCTCCATTCTTGTAAAGAGACTACAGTATCTGCTCAGCTTCCTCAGCCAAGAGAATCTGCAAATTTACAGACTCTTTAGGTGGATTCTGGAGTCACATGCAGCTTTCTAAATTTGTTTGTGCGCCACAGTGGCCTTTTTCATTCTGTTTCTAGGGAGAAAAAGTTCCAATGACTGAGCAGGGGATTGAAGCTAAAGAGGCATTTGGGGCCCTGCTGCTGTGCTGTAGACCTTGATACCTGCCCATGGAGGATAACCATGGCCTGGAAAAGCAACAAGAACATGATCCAGTTCTTCTAATCTCAGTTAAGATGAAGTTTTTGAAACTACCTGAGGGAGCTGAGTGTGGTTTTCTATTAAAATTAAGAGAAATTGGATATTTAAATTTCTTGGACATCTTTGAAAGCCTTACTTCTAAGTAGCATGTAAAGATCTAATGTAACTTCCATTGCACCTAATTTACAGTTTATAGTTAAGATGATGCAAACTCTGGAGTCTGTTTCAAAATGCAGTTCATTTATTTACAGATCCCAAAGCTAAGCTACTGTTTAGTGTTCTATGAAAAGAAACCAAATATTTTGTAGTAGTCACAACTGGTGTTTAGACTTGCATTTAATCCAAGTTAAGAAGAATGCCATATCTCACATGGAGAACCAAGACGGAATCATAAATCTGAAGTCTTTCTGAAAAAGACTTTGAACTCTCATCACCTCCACCCTCCTTAATAGTTTTACATAAACAATGGAGTGCCTCAGGAAAATCACCAGTGGCTCTTCTGTCAACAGAAAGCTTCATTTTCTTTCCCAGATTAGGGTGGTCTGAAGCCATCAACAGCTGATCTGACAGAGTAAATCTGAAACAAATTGCTGTTGCTATAATCTTTCCTTGACATGAGGTACTGCAGAGGAAAGAAACCAGGTATTGTGGCATAACTAAATTGGATTGGCTGGTTGTTCATAACAGTGTATTTAAAAGTGTTAGGTTCCCTGCAATTCCTATCTTATCTATCTACCAAAATTGGATTGGGGTAAAAGACTTCTCGCTCTACCTTCTGATTTTAAGGTTGATCCACAGGTGTAAAATGAAGTAATTTTAGGACTATTTTTCTGTTTCTGTTTGAGTAAAGTGACAAACCTTCCTGGATTTTGTTTGTTTATTCGTTTGTTTTTTTGTTTTTCCTGAGTCTACAGTTTTGGTTGAGTTTAAAATACTATTTGAAAATATTGTTAGTAATACTGAAGCTTAGCATCATGGTAAAGGTGATATCCAAATGCTTGAAGTCATGGAAAGGCTGTAACAGAGATGACTGGCAAAGTATTACTAATTTCCTTGGCACTGGTGGAGACACTCAGCTTGGTAAGCAGGAAGCAGCTCTGCATTACTCTCAGACTTCACCTGGGAGCTGTGGTTCAAAAGCTGTAGCTGTATTTATTGCCGTTTCTAGGACTGGATGTTGAAGATTGATTGAGTCCATCCCAGGAAATCACCAGACATTGCTGGTTTTCATTTTGCTGAACAGGTCTTAAGGAAAGAACACCATTTCTCTCAGTTTTAAGAAAGCATCACTTTGTTCTAGATTTAACCTGCAGAAGGAAAAGCCACCAAGGTAGGTCCCAGCACCCCAGGCCAGCATTATGCTTTAGCTGAGGACAGAAGAGGGAGCAATGGGAAGGGTGGGGAATTTCTGTTTTCCTCACAAGAATACCCTGCAGAGGGTGTTATCCCTTAGGATGCTTGTCTCCTCTTTCCCCTTTGATTATTCACATGGCTAACAAGCTAGTTGAATTGGTTTGGATTTTTTCATTCTGTTGGAGGAAACGCCACCAGTGGGAGAGAGGACTCCCCTCTTATGTCTTGTGTGATATCAAAAAGAACTGTGTAAATCAGATTATTTTTTTTCTCCTAACAAAACAAAAGTGTTGAAATATTTTAAAGCTTAATTGCATCAAAGGACAGAAATGAAAATATCCTTACAGGAATTCAGGTTGCTGAAAAGCTCAGGTCCAACTCAGGCATAAATATGTTTTATGTTAAAATGTAAGCAACCAGACTGGATATTATTTCCTGAAGTTTCATCCATCATGCTACTGGTTTCTACAGGGAGAGAAATATAACTTTCCCTCGCTATGTCTCAGGAAAAGTAAATAGCATTGTTAAGAAGCTTGTCGTATATCAAGGGCCTAATTAGAGAGGTTTGGGGAGTTGGCAAGTTTGCAGACTTCCTTAAATATGATGCAGTGCTGCAGGGAAGAAAAATGTTGAGAGACATCTGCAAGTTATATACATGCAGGCCATCCTGCATCCTTGGACCAGTAGATTGTAGAATGTTTTCTCCGGTGGAGGCAGAGAAAGTAGTACATGGCTGAGACCCAGAGCTGTCAGGAACGTGGTTGAAGGAGTTGCGGCATGGTATTTGGTTCACTCTCCTGAAGACAGAAGATGGAGGAAGAGATGGAGAATTGTTTGTCAGTAGGCCTACACATTTTGAAGACAATGAGAGACCTGCTGGATCTGGGAAACTGAAGTGCTGGGGTGAGAGCAGCCTCACCACGCAGTGCCTGGGGTTGGGGCTCTAGGAGGAGAGAACATGGTGAAACATGGTCTTTCTGTAGAGACTTTCCATCTCAAGGGCTTAGTCCTCTCTGCTGTGGATCATGTATCTGTCTCTGGTCCTGGCTGATGATATCAGTTCCTGCTGGTCACTGGGAGGTAATGACAGCAAAGGGAATGAGAATCCTCTCCATCCTAGCCTTCAGTTGATAGGGGAGTGCATGTAAAGCTGAATTTTCATCCACCCTGGCAAATTCTTCAAATGCTAAACTCGCATTGAAGCTGTTGTGTTTGTAATGCAATAATTATGGAACTTAATGGCAGTGATTATCAGTCAGGTCAAGTCATTATAAGTCTCCCCTTTCTCAACAGTTTGACCCAACAACTGGTCTTGCAGCTAGGGCTTTGATGGCTCCTTTCTTCCATGGCCAGTTAATTCCTTTGTCAGTGAAAAGTCTAACAGCTTGAGGAGGACAGACAGAAAAGTCCATAGCTCTGGATATTGTGGAGCCTAGTAGAAACAGAGCTGGAACAACTTCCCCATACCAGTGATAACAGGTGAGGTAGCAGCTGCACTAGGTTCTTTGTGCTATTCAGGGACTGAGTCCAATCTTAGGTGTACTCTGAAACCTTTCTAGTTGGTCAGATGCTGCAGAGTGGTCTTAGCAGTGGTGCTGATATCACTGGCACAAGTGCCAAGCTGCTCAGCACCACTGAGGTTGGCACATCCTAGGCATATCCAGAGTAACCCATTGAGATACCTAAGAAATCTTGATGAGCACGGTAGGCATAGCCACTTTAAGCACTTAATAATAAAGCAACTTAGCTTTATTTTCAAATGAGAGAAGAAATCCTGTTTTTTCCTCCTTCTCACTAGAAGTTTAAAGATATTTTGAAATGCTGAAAGCAAGATTTTTAAATATTTGTTTATTTATTTACTAGTGAAAAGTTGAAGTGCCTTTTAGGGAAAAAAATAGAGTATAAGAGTACTGTACATTGTTATTTACTTGAAAAATAAGTTTCCTATTCAGGGAAGAAATTATTAAAAACTCCTAGCTACATATATGACACATTTGTATCACTATAAACAGAAAACCATGGGGAAAGTTATTATTATGGGCTTGTAAAAACATCTCATTAAAAGCAGAGTGAAAAATAAAGAGATAATCCTTCCAATTTGCTTTTCATGCCATAAACTATAATTTCTATAATTTCATAATAACTGTGTTTACTACTAATGAACAACCAATGTGTTAGGGTCTGTATGAAAGAACTGCAATAAGTTGTGTCTCCAAGGGATAAGCCCAGAAAAATCTTCAATCAAGTCCATGTTGGAATAAGGCACATAGGGAGGCTTAATTAGCCATTAGTGAGGCCCTTAAGGGAGCTACTGTGAAGGACACCTGCTGAGGATCTAGTTGGACATCTTTTTTAAACTCATTTATATCCAGCCTCTGGGCTGTGGAGTCGATATTTGATACCTGCTCTTCCGATCAGTCTGTGTTTGCAATTGTTTACAAGCTAAACAGCAGGGGGGCAGAGGCACTAAATAAATTACATCTGTCAAGAGGTTTCCTTGTCTATAAATGTTTTCTTATTAGTTGCTTCCTGACCCCTGATCAAGGAAGGATAAAGATAAAACAGTTTTACATGTTTTATCATGTTTTACAACAGATAAGCATTGTTCTGCTCTTTTAAGTTAGTGAGTTGGAAAATTCTACCTCTGTTGTGAAAGGTACATCCACACCTATATCCCTATTAGTTAATAATAAGGATACCTGTTACCTTTCACTCTTGCAAAATGTAGGTGTTATTTCCTGTTATTTATGTGAGTGTTATGTGTAACTGTTTTGTCAGTTTTAATTTGGACAACATAGAAGACTCAGTAAGGTCTTCATGATGTCCCTACTCCAAGTGATTTTTTCTTCCAGACAACTCCTCTGTCTTCCTCCTTTATTCTACTGATATGGTGAACAAGGACATGTTTTGAGTCACCCTCATACCACGGCAGTCCTTTCTGCTTTTCAATAAATCTCTCTCCTCTCCACAGTGTTGCACATCACCGGTGGCTTTCAAGGATAGAGGAACAAATAATCTTGAGAAACAAAAGTAGGCTTGGGTTTGAGACCACGTGGACACTCTTTACACCATATGAGTGAGCTTTGATGTTCAGACGTGGTCTATCTTCAAGACTCATGGGAAAGAGAAGAATCTGATGTTTTGGCCCTGATTTTAGCCAGATTCTGTACCCTAGTGCAGGCCTGATATTTACTTGGGATGGACAGCTGTTTGCCACCTGTCTGCTACCTCTGTGTTTATCAAGTATGTTTGTGAGATTTGTTCATTAGAGAACCAATACGGTACATAACACAGTCTGGGAGCCTACCTATAGAGGACACGTGTAGCCCATGTAGAGGACCATGAGCTCCTAGGCAGCCAGAGTTGAATTTGTCTTTATACGTTGCAGACAAACAACTTGGTTAGGACTAAGGTTTCTACAGGATCAGGGCTTCTACACTTAGGTACCTCTCTGTACGTGTTCTAGGTGTCTGAATCCCATTCTGGTCAACAGAGAACTTATTGGAAAAGTCTATGAAGTCTAAAGAGAAATTTGGTTGACCAGTCACTGAATTCACTTGTCCATGCACAGGTGTCATGTAATTATGCCACTAAGATGCTCTGGAGTGTCCTGACCGACATCCTAGCTGTCAGTCTAGGAAATCACAGCTCTTCTGTGGGGGCATGTGTCACCTTTTCCTCCTCTATGGGTGCGTTTCAGTTATCTTAGTGTGTCTGAAATAATGTGGAACACCTAAATGCAATCATATACATCACATGCCCTAAGTGTGTAGTTTGGATTGAGGTGAATTGCCATTTAGACACTCTTTGTGACAATGAAAAGATCTCCCTTAGCTATAATGCCAGTTTCAACACCTACGGGTGATTACCGGAAGATTATGTGTTTTAATGTAAAGTTGAATCTCACCCTGTAAATGACAGTTTGATTGAAGACAGCAGTATTGATGGGTGCTAGGTCAGAGACCTTGAGCAGTTTAGCCACCATCCACAGAAGGATTTCAAAAGCAAATGTAGATGCAGCCAAACTGTCCAGCCAGGCATTAGTCATGTTCAGGAATGAAACTACCCAGATTTTGATTCAGAGATGAATATAATTTTGACTATAATAAAAGAATTCAGAAGTTTAGCTATTAGTTAGAAAAACTGTTGGTTTATATTCATTTTATTTTATTAGAGTACTAGAAAGGACTACACTGTCAGTTGGAAAACATGACCTGAAACTGAGCTAATCCAGTTAACACCTATTTCACAGAAATGCCACCCACCAAGAGTTTTTCTGAACAAGAGCAAGGATCAATTTTTCAGTGCTCACATTAACTATAATGGCAGGTTCTTAGCAATTTTACTCTCTTTCAGTGGTTACTTAACTTTGATCGCATATTGAATGCTTGAAAATCTCAGATGTGGCTCAACCATCTGGCATTATATTATACATTTTAAAAGGTGTATTTAAGACCTTCTGTGGCTGGAATAACACTTCTGTGGAGCTAGTGCTCTCATCTGTGGTCCAAATCCATCACATTATTTTCTTATGAGGCCAGAGCTGCCATCACTAATTAGGCCTTTTATTTTGTTTTACTAGATTATCTGGTTTTTAACTTTAAGATCTCCTTGGCCAACCAACAACTTGGATTAAGTTATCTGAGTAAATCCATGCCAGCTTTCAGACAAAACTTGAGAAGTTGATTTAAGAGCGCCCCCTTTCCAAAATGTCAAAAGCCGTTTTCCTGCTTTCCCAAGAGCCAGTTTGAATGTTGCAAACCAGACCTCATCATAGCTGTGTTTCACTGCCTCACCAGTTTTTTTGTCTTACTATGAAAGGAAACTGTTACGTTATGAATGTCTGAGTATATGCCATTTCTAGACTTTGCCGTTGTGTTATGATGATGTGATCTGACAGGGATCTTTTGTATGTGAGTTCAAATGGTAGATATTAACCTGAATCAATGCCTTTCCATTCTCATCTCCTTCACATTTTAGAGAAATATATGCATTACTTGGTGTACTCTGTGAAGGAGGCAAGTGAAGATACAAATATAAATATGATACGAATGAGTAAGAAACATGTAGACCAGAGGAAGATGATAGGGTGAAAACAAGTTGCTGTTTCCTATCCTGGATGTTATTAACAAAAGTAGGCGAAATTCAACAGGTTTGGGAGTTGCTCTTGGCTCAGGTTGTTCTGATTCCTCTGCAATCTCCTTAAAGAAATGAAGAGATTCTTCATGCCTAGGTTGCATGTAAAATTTTTTCATTACTATCTGCTTCGGTCTGAATTGATGCTGACTCCAGCCTTCCTCCTGGATTTAGAATCTCTCCATCAGAATTTTATTTTAGAATTTCATACCTGAGGGTATGAGAGTTTCTTCAAAGGCATATCTCAAATAATAGAAAATAACTATTAGAATTTTTATGTCGTAGATTCATATTTGCTGACATTCTGACCATTGGGCATGCCTGCTGGAGATCACTTCCATTCTTGGAGGGGAGAGAGTGAGGTGTGACTAAATATCTGCCGTACAACTGGTGGAGAAGATGGGGCAAACCTTGAGCCTGCCCGTTGCTCTCTCTTGGATCCTTTTTTCTTTGAGGTTCTTCTGCAGGCAACAGAGAAGGGATATATCTGAGCATTCTGGTTTTGAGAGCCCTTTTTTTGCCAGTGTTTATCTTGGCCTGATGTTTTCCACTGATGCTGAGCACTGACTAGAGCCTATGGGTGCTTTGAAATGGCAATTTCTACAATATTTTAAAATTCTAGGCATGGATTAGCATTGTTAACATTTTTCTTTTGTGATTTTGAACAAAAGCAACAATGCCTGCTTTGTTTTGCACTGTATTTATTGCTGTTCAAGTGCATGAGCTGTACCCAAGACCACCTACCAGATAGCCACAGCAAGGCTGAGTTGAGACTCCCACCTGCACAGATTCAAACAGTGTTGTTGCTTGCAGAGAAGCCAAGCTTTATTTATTGTCCATTGTAAAGTGCTTCTGTGCATGTCTGGGAGCTTGATCACAAGAAACTTTGTGTTCCACAATGAACTACATCTACTGAGTGTAGGCGCCACTTGTCCTGGAGGGTTGTTGAAGCCTGTTGAACTATTCCCCTTTTGTAGGGATTCAAACTTTTTGGTCCTGTTCTGCACACTGTAGGAAACAGTCTGAATTCGCTTCATCCTGTATTTGGACTCTGCTTTGTGAGTTTACTCACTGTATGTGTGGCAGAGAAATAAAAATAATTTCTTTGAAGTTTTTTTCCATGCACACTGTAACTGAACAGTATCATCAAGCACAGCTCGACCACTAGATCACCAAAACAATGGTATAGTTCAAATTCCTTTGCAATAGTGGTTTGGCCTTCAAATTGTAGATAACCTTTGCGATACTATTGAGTTACTACTGAAACAAACAGTAGAGAAGTCGGGTCTGTGAATACTACTCTGAAAATATTTAAGATGTACTTTTACTTCTTGAGATGTATGATGTTGGTTTTATGTTGCTTAAAGCAGCAGTTTAAAGCATAAGCATGAAGCTTATGCTGCAGTTTTATAGAGGGTAAATTCTCTTTTCTCTGTAGAATGGAGTATCTCATAGTAAATAACGCATTTGCCATTTCAGCCCAGCATTAAATAATTGTCCTCTGAAATAAAAACCTGTCTTTAGGTGAACTTGTGGATATCCTTAAAAAAAATAGAAAGTTGCTTTTCAGAACTACATTCACTTCAGCATCCAAATATACCCTAGAGAAAAATCATCGTTCTCTAAAAAAAAAAAAAAAAAAAGACAAAAAAAAAAAGAAAGAAGACTTCTGCCAAATACTTCCCTAATATGCAAAAAGACTTCAAAATAAAGAAAGAGATGGGTCAGGATGGTTCACTTGCTCTAGTAAGAAAGCTGAAAAAACCAAATTGGACAATTAGGGCACAGATTTCAGCAACAAGGATTCCTTGTATGAAGTATGGGCAAGATTTCTTTTCCATAGAAAGCTGTCCAAGTCTGAAGTAGCTCTATTGATTTCAGAAGTTTCCACAGACCTGTACCAGTTTGTTGTCCCATGGGAGTTACAGGTATTGGATAAACTATTAGTACATGTCAATGCAGAAGGTTAGAAAAGGAGTAAATAGGACATGGCTAAATGTGCTCCCATTAAAGTGGAACTGGTGATGGCAAAAATATTTATGCTGGGAGAAAGATCTGATTGCACATGTCCATGGAAGGCCTAGCTTTTAACCTATTCAACAATTTTGTGCTTTTTTGGGTCCTGGTTTTAAGGTCTTTGGAGCCTGGCAGAGTATGCCTGAAAAGCTTCTAGAAGAAGAGTGTCAAAAAGGCCCCATCTCCTGTAGGGTCTCTCAGCTCCCTTTCAGGTGTGGAGTGTGAGCTACCTGGAAGCTGGGGCCATGAGGGGCTGAGCTGGCCCTGCTTCTCTAATGAGGGAATGTCCTGCAGAAGTTGCTGGCAGGAAGAAGTAGTTGTGCCGTAAGATACCACTGCAAACTGCCACTGAAGCTGATGGACTGTGTGGACGCAAATCTCAAGGAAAATCAGTTTGGAACTATATAGAAGGGCTTGTGTTTCTGTGTCATAGGCAATGTTTCTTTTATCGTTAACATTTGTGCAATATGTTTTTAATTTTCTAACCTAAAAATCTGACAAACGTTTTAAACAACTCTTTAGAACTTCCCTAATCTTGTTTGTTTGTTTCTAGTTTCTATCAGAGATCAATAAATAAGCAGTGTAGTTTAAAAATTAAGCAAAAAACATTCCTGTATCTTAAGTATTAAAAACCACAGAATTAAAACCATGTAGCAAATTATAAATGTAAAGCCACGTCAAATGCAAAGTAAAAACCTCTCTAAAAATGCATATGTCACAGAAGATTGAAGTGTTTTAAACAAGGTTCTTTTCCTGTCAGTTTTTGCAATGGTAATATTCTAAAGGGTTTATGTTAAGGTTCACTTGATTCTATTTCTTTAAGTAGCCGAAACATCTACTAAAGATATGCATGCAATAGCTTTCAATTTGGACATTTAAATTACCATATCTTGTTGCTTAGACTTTGCAATATTTTAATATATAGTTAAGAAAACATAGCTAGTTTTTGTTTCTAGAGAATATTATATTGCAGTGCAGCAGGCATAGCTTCCACTATTTTGGGAGTAAAATGACCATGAATATATTTGCTCTTCAAAGCAAAGCCTATCAAATATGCTTTATTTATCTTCATAAGCAAGTGTGCCTCTACATACGGGCTCCTACTGACCATTTCAGGGAGAACATCCTTAGCTGTTTTGAGTTACCTTAATTCCCTGAGATATTTTTTCAAAAGCAGTCAAATTATTTAATTGAAAATACTTAATTCCAACAAAATATTTACATTTATTTATGTAAAGGTGACAGCAAAGCAGACATACCAGCAAGCGCCTCCTCTAACTAGTTCCAGACATATTAAACAGCTAGGAGGAAGGAAGCAGGAGCTGTATGAGAACTGATCTAGTAGTGGCATGACATACTAAGTTTGCTGGAGTGAATATAAAAATTTTCTTAAACACCTGACAATATTATTTCCCAACACCTGACACTGTTCAAGCTGATGGATTTTTTTTCCACTGACTTTTACCTTAGAGGGTGCAAGCGTGCTTACAAGAGAAACTCACAGAAGACATTAGAAGCACTGTGGTCAGGCTTGTTATCCTTGCTTGTGTTACAGTTTCAACTTCATATTTCTTGATTTCTAACACAGAATTCTACAGTAAAAAGGAGAAAGCATTTAATGAGGTTTGGGAGTGCCATTAAATGTAGAAATTAAGGCAATGGCATCCACTGACTGAAGAAAATTTGGAAAGCAGAACAAGGAGAGATCACACTTCTGTAAAACCTCCACAAGGAAAGAGACTCCCAGGCAAGACAACCTCAGCGAGGATGTTAGAAAATATGATGAAGCTAATGACCTGTATTTATTAGCATCTCTCTGGAAATTTTGGAGGGTTATTTTCGTGGCCTTAGCTCTGTTAGGGTGTTTTTTTTGGCATGCTAAGAACATTCTAAAAAGTCCAGAGAGAGGCAAATGCAGCATGATAGAAACAGTCTCATGGAAGAAGATTGTCACTGACTGACATACAGTGATCTTTGTCTTCTATACTTTTTTTTTTTTCCCTTCCTTTTTCTTCTTTGGGTGAGGAATTGTAGTGGAGTTATTGCCTGATCAGGATGGAAATGGGTAGATTTGAGAGACATGAATACAACTCCTCATCTTTAAATAGAGTTATTATGCACTAAGTCTGAGATTGGTCCCTGAATAATTGGACTTAAGTCTTCACCAACACACACCATTTCATGCTAATGGCAGAGCAATATAAGAGCCTTGCTTCAGCAAAGAGAGAAAGAATTGAACTCATAGCTGCCTTTGCAGCTAAAAATACTGCGCTGCCATATGACATTTTTTGGCAGGGAGCTGGAACATTTTCATTCTGCAAGGCAAGCCAGTGGCAGTGTATTTGTACAGTTCATAACCACTCTGCAGAGACCACTGACTCTTTCTCTCCACGGACCTCCTCCCTACACCAGCCTTTGCCAAGGAATCTGGATTTCTTCCCCAAAGAATCTTTCAACAGAGATTCTCCAAGTGGCACTAGTGGCCCTTCCTATGAGGATAAATTAGCTGAAATTTTCCTCAAGGGGTGGCTTCCAACAGAGGAAGCCTTTCCAAGAACAGTAAACACACCAAGTTCTTGCCCACTGCATCAAGAGTCCTGTTTCAGAAAATACTGTGTTGGTAAGGCTGATTTCAGTGTGTCACACATGATTGCACAACGTAACACAGTGCAAAGATGTGAGAAAACTAAACAACAAAATGCTGGCTCTGTATCAAACACGTGAAACACCTATTTTCAGTTCTACCATCTGCTATCAGTTTGCACAGTCTTTCCCAGCTGAAAACACAAGTCGGATTGGCAGAAACAGAGCATTCCTCTGGCTGGTCACACACTGGAAGATACTTTTTTTTTTCCCTCTTGTAACCAGCCTATGTCTCTATTTTTTTTCCCAGAATGAAGTAGACTGGTTTGTGCAATCTAAATCACGGTAAGCTAAAAACCAATCCTCTAGGAGAAATGTTCTCTAGAATCCTACTAGGCAAAATAACAGTATTGCACTTCCTCTTTCAAAATAAGCATGCAGAAATTAACAGCTGAATAACAAAGATTGGCTGAACCCTCTCTGCTCAAAGTTTTTCAATGGTGTCCCTTTTATAGTTGCTCAATACTCTGTGAGATCATTAACCTACTGTCATCAGCTGATAAACAGGGAAAAGTCAGAGTAAATTAGAAATTCTTTTAGCTAGCAAGTAACTGTGAAAAAAATAATGACTTTGGGGTATTTAATATGGAAAAGAGCAAAGGAAAACAAAACAAACCAAATAATCTCAGTTTTTCTGTGGGGGCAATGTGCTTCACAACCATTTGCTAGTTGAGGTGCTGATCACTCCTTTAGAACAAACTGATTATTTCTTTAGAGGCCTGAGAGAGGGAGAGAGGGAACTGATCTGAAATTCTTTCCTTTTTAATAAAGATCAAACCCACTTGGACATTTGTTGCTTCTTTCCCTGAATAAATAAGATGTTTCTGAGTGAAAATCCTGTCTCTCTTGACTTCAGTGGGGCCATGATTTCTCTCCAGGAATTATTCTAAAAGCATTACTCATTTAATAAGCATACCACACTAATTCTCTACTGTTTCCATATGAGCATCTCCCATTGCCAATGTAAACCCACTGCACAAAGCTACATTAGAACAATATTTATGGTTCAGGTCTTAACACAAAAGTCAGGAAACTCAGAGCTATGGTTCCCCTAGCCAACCATAACGAGAGGTAGCTTTAGTGTTTTGCATTACTATGTCTATACTCCATAATGTATGTCCAAATACTGTGACCAAGTTATAAGTGCTGTGGGAACTATAGCTTTGGATTTTGGTATGTTTTTGCATTTAAATTCTCAACCCAAGTCACGAACAACTGTGAAAATTATGGTTGCAGCAGTGGTTAGTGTCTCTGGTTTGCTGTTCTTGGTTACTGCTGAAGGTGCTCTGGGAGAATGATAAGCTCTCCTTGTGCTGTGGATGAAGGGAAACCTGAAGGTCTCTTTGACAAACAAAATACTTTGCCTGCACTCATATGGTATATAAGGATTAGCTATTCTACAAGTTCATATCATTCAACAGATACTCTGGAAGAGAGAAGGGAGCTAATAGGATTTGACAGAGATTACTTAACATGATTCTAATTCTAATATCCAATTAACTTTGTCAGAGTCAGGGAAGAATAAGCTGCTTTTCTGTACATTTTATACTGTGTTAGGAAAATGCTGTATCATCACTTCAAGGGAAATGGGACAGTTTTCACCAAGCATCCTCCAAGGAACAAACAGCACGAGATGTGAAAAAGAGAAAGTTTGCACAGCGGGCAGCCTTAACCAAAATGACTGACAGCATGGTGAGCTGTCAACAAAAAACCAAACCAAAACCAACTCCCAAGAAATAAAATAAAACTCTAAATCATCTAGAAAACCAGGGAGTCCAGCGCCGGGACACAGCTCTGCTCTCTGCATATAAACCTCTCTTGATCAGATCTGTGGCAGTTCTAGGACAACTTTACCTGTAACCTCCTGGGTAGTTAGTGTGCAGTTTATTTAAATAATTATTTTACACATAAATATCCTGCAGTAAGGACTAAAAATAGATTTAATAGGTTTACAGTAACTGTAATTTGACCTAGATGTTTACAGTAAATTGCAGATAATTTTTGTAATGTTTCTCAAAGATCATGAAATTGAACTATGAGTTTACAGAGCTAGCTGGCTCTGGAGTGGGTCACAGCTTCGATGACAAAGAGAAGAGCCTGGAGGCTCTTCCGTCAGTCTGTTGCGCCAGTGATCAACTAGAGTCAACTAGTCCAGCCACAGAGAGAACCAAATAGATAAAAGTTGCTAGTGTTTGTCTATAATAAACACTGGGGGAAAAGAAATTACTTAGGCATGTATTACCTCAGGTGAGAAGTCCACAAACAGAACCGAGCTGTGCCGTATTTCTTGGCATGTTGTAGCCTCATCTACATTTGGACTGTGATCACAATTTGTTACTTGCTAGTGAACATGGCCACTTTTCTAAGAAAAGTTATAATCTTGTCTGTCGGGGAAACAATCCAACCAAAGCAGAGCATGATAAGTGGAAAGAGAACTGTGTGCCTACTAGCAGCTACTCCAAATCATCACCTTTGTTTGCTTTCAGATGTTATCAACATCCCACTGCAAGGATGAATGAAGTGATACATCTGGCTCATGGACCAAAACATGAACAGTGTTTTCCCATGCTCTTAACAGATGCCAGCAGCAGTATGCAGCTGAACTGGCCCTTCCAAAACCTAATCCCTTTCTAACATGGCTGCTGGTATGTTCATACCTCATGCTTATATGTCTTGGCTTTTAGTTTTACATATTGAATTGCTTGGAAAAGGTCAATATGTACAGCAACAGCATTCCTTCTGACTACACAAGCCCAGCTGCTCCGGCTCCATATTTTAGCCAGCTTCCCACTCCGTCTGAATACAGCAAAGGCAAAATTGGATTGCATGGCAACAAAACTGACCACTTTGAGGCCAGGTAGTAGAAATAATTGGCTTTGTGCACATATATTCTTCAGCGTATTTTGCAGGAATTCTAAACAGATCACAGGCAAGAGCTAAATCCAAGTTACTTCACAGCGGCCTTTTGAGCAACTAGGTCAGAGATCAGTATGGGACCACAGGTGAGTTTACCATTGTTGTTCCCCAGTACATATCAAAGTGACATGTGCACAGTACTGTGTCTCAGTGAGTCTGCATGTGGACAAATCTTTTGTTTGCATGTAGTCAATAGCTTGGAGAAGGGACGGAACTAAGCAAAGCTTATCAAAAACCTGGAGAAAGGAAAAAATTCAAAGCAAGCTATTTTTAGCACTGTATATGAAGCATTTCAATTGTTTTAAAATAGTATTTATTGGAAAGAGTTTGAAATATAAACAAATGGACAGTATAGTCCTTTGCAAAAGATCTGCCTGAGCTCTGCTGAACTGTTGGATAAACTGAGATTCAGTCATTTTATACTCTTAAGAATAATAGAAAGGAATTAAAATTGTTTCTAAGCTATAAATTAATTCAGGGATACAGTATAGTTCTTGCAAAATGTTTGTTATCTTGTTCTTAACAGTCCACTAGGATGTTAGTGTGCAAAGCACATATCCTATTATGTATCACAGAATTTTTAAAGTGAGTTGGAATTAGGTGTATACACAGTTTTTCAGTGTTACTTCTGTTGCTGAAAAGAGATTTTCATTGTTGCCATGGGAGCAAGTTGTTGGGTAAAACTGAATTATCTATCCCACTGTTCATTTAGAACATAGTTTTTAAGTAATTTCCCATAGATTGTTTGAATTCTGGATGTCTTGTGATTCTAGTTTATGTGAAACATTGATTTTGGCATGGGACTTTTAATAAAAAGGCATTGGTTTTTGTCCATACCTGTTATAAAGTAGGATTCTATAGTGGGGACTAAAATCAGGAGTGGTCCTTAGGAAGGTATGGGGCAGCAAGTAGTTACAGTTTAGTTTGATGAAACCAAGGGCAAGATGCATGTCGCTGTCCCTACATTTCCATGATTTTCTTTTGCATGTATGGAGTGTTTTGCATACTGTGACCTCTCAATTAACATTATTTATATCTCAGTAAATTACCGTGCTACTTTTCCAGATGTCCTAATCCTTTATGTAAATGCGCTTATTAAACCCAGCCACCAGCCTCAGTGAAACCTGCCAAATCCACTGTGTCTGGACTCACACACTCTGTAGACCAAGCTTTATTTGCATAAACTTGTTCTCTAAGTGTAATCTTACTTATCATCTGCAGAGTTAAGGTTTCACTAATGTAAATCCCTGACAAATCAAGCACAGATGTAACTGTTTGCCCCCAAGGCTCAGCCTGTCAATTCACTGCCACCATTGTATCTTCTCCCTGCTCCTTCCTCCAATCCCTCCACCATCCCCCCTTCCTACAAGTGGTTTTTTAGTACCAGTAGTTGTTCAGCATTGTTTATGTAGATACATTGCAGGTACTAAACAGGACACTGAACATTAGTCATTTGGTCTTTTCTCTTTAGCTGAAACTGTGTCACAAAATAGTGTTGGACTGTAATTCCGAGTGTCTGCTTGTATCACCTGGAAAAATTTGCTGTGCCAGTTCCCAGATGCCAGACAGATTGTTGCATTTTGCCAGGCGATGTTCCAGATAAGGAGTAGAGCTCAATAAATGCTTAATGTAAGCTGGCAAATTCCACAGAGCAGCCAAGGAAAATTCAATCAGACGGCGGCAGGGAGGGGGGTAACTCCCTAAAACCACCATAAGGAAGTGGTGAGGGGATGATTCTTTATATTCCATTGTCTGTGAGAAATGCAAGTTCCCTCCCAATCACAAAAACAATACATTGAAAACCAAAATAAAATCTGCCAGATCATGAACCTTTTATGAAAAGGATGAAAATGTTACTTTTGAATTCAGAGGATGTTGGCATACACTGGGTTTGTTTCTGATTACTTTACGTTCTAAATATGTTTCCTTTGCTGGTACCCAGTTGCTATTTATTTGGTTTTAGTCTTTGATCTCCCTTATGCTGGCACATCATAAAAAACATATTCCAGTTTGAATTCTGTATTATGCAGTTAGTCTTTGCTTGTTACGTTCACCAGGCTGGTTGTACACACAGAATAAGACTCTCTTTGTTTTTGATAGACTCCAGGTGTTTATCACTATAACTTACTAATGGATTTGACCACAGAATATGCATGCAAGAAGCAAACTGAAAAACTAATGGCAAAATTACTGGTTTGATAATTCAATGGCTTTCTATACCATAACCACAGGAACCACACACGTGCCTGTGTGCATGCACGCATGCAAACAGAGTGAGTTTTGTAAAAGAAATGATCTTTTTTCTTAGTGGGTTTTCTTGAGATGAATTTTTTGTTCTGGAAATTCAGTTTTGCTTCAGATTTATTTGCCACTCTGAGTTTTCTTTGAAAGCTTTCTGAATTTAAGCTCTGCTCATTAAACTCTATGTGACAGTGTATTTTAGGAATGTCCCATGTCTAGCTGAGGCACTGCAGTTCCTACCGCGCTGCTACTTCTCCCTTGCAATTCCAAAGAAAGGGAGCATTCCCATCAGTCTGCCCAGCATCGACAACTACAGTTAACATGTTAAATCTGCATTGCAGTAGCTTGGAGGCTGCATATATTGACTTAGTATCTCAGGTCAGGAGCAACAGCTTTGTATCATACATTAACTCATTGCTTTATAGTAGCCAAAGATGACATTGACAACTTCCCCCTTCCCCTCTCCAAATCTGGTGAACACAAACTTTTGTGATGGGAAATGATAGAAATTTCACTTTAAAAAAAAATCCTCAATCCTATACATACTACCAAATGAGAATTGCTTGTTTGCAGAGCGAATCTCTGTGAAGCAGCTTGGCTTTAACTCTTACACGAAGTCTGTTATGACTACTGCAAAATACACTGTGATGAAAGCTGATTTGAATTTTTCCTTCAAACATGTTATATACAAATCATATCCCTTCAGTGCTTAGACTCTTTTCCCTTATATGCATTATTTGATGATGTGAGATTTTTAAAAGTAAATCTCAGGTTAGCTTATTGATTAAGTTTAATGAGTGATTCCCTTAAGAAATGCAAAATTTATTTTGGTTTCACTTAAACACAGATAGTTTAAAAAATGAAGCATAGATTTATTCTGTATGTGCATACACACATCACATCACATACATGTGGACCTTGCCTGAAACTGGTTATTGGTAGACATTATTGATGACCTTGTTTTAGTTAGAATTACAGTTACTTCATGTAGATAGTGAGTGATTTCACTGTGCCATCAGAAGCAATGCAACCATTCCTCACAGATGAATTTTCATTTTTTAAGTTCTATTGTTTGATGATTTCCACACCTTTAAAAGTAGGGATGCCTTTTGAGTCTAAATGTGATGCTGTAGTTACTGGTTTCATAAAAAAAATAATTAAAACTTTTAATTCCAGTATATGCCTACGTACTTTGAATTTTACATTGAGCTTAACGTAGTTGTCTAGGAACCACAGCAGTGCTGAATTTTAAAAGCATATAAAGAGGACTCCTAGGATAGATTTATCACCAGGAGGTTCAGATTTACTGCATTCACACCTGCTAAATATTAAACAGTGATTTTTATCATTGGCTACTGGAGAGGTTTCTCTCAGAGGTCATACATGCTTGCTGTGTTGGTTACTTGTTCTGTCACCATGCTGATGCAGAGTTTTATCTAACACCCAGGGACTTGTCAGGCTGTTTCAATCAGAAGAAACTGATGCGGCAATTCAGCATATTAACAAGGAATGCATGCAAATCCTGTTTTGAGCAGTATAAAGAAAATAAATGTCAATAGTTTCCTTGCAAATAGTTTGTAAGATTGTCTTTACACTGGATCCTAATTATTTGACTGTGACAAGTGCTTTTCTGCCTCTCAAAGCAGCCATTTTGCCCAAATGTAGTCTCCTGCTTCCCAAATTATGATTTAATTCCAAGTTTGAGCCCAGGTTTGAGTCCAAGTCCCCGTCCCCTTCTGCTGCATGGCTTTGGTTTTGGACAGGTCCTGATGATCTTTTCTCAAACAATGACATTATTTCCAGCTACTCATATAGAAAATAAGTTTAATTCCTTGAATATGAAGGAAGACAGATTAGCCTCTGGTTCTTCTGCTATCTGTACAGCGGGTACAGCTGAAGGCAGCTACTATCATTTGCAAAAGAGTGGAAAGGGGAGGGTCAAGAACAAGGGCAGTGAAGGAAAAGGCAAAGAGAAGATAGAGCAGGTTGAGGGAATGGAGCAATGACAACTGCTGATCTGTATGATCTAAGACAAAACAATATATAGAAGAAGGCAGAGCTATGAGGCATAAAAAGAAAGAAAAAACAAGTGCTTACCTGTCTGTTTTTACATCGTTCTAAAATACTCTCTTTGTTGTTGTTCTTGGGAAGGTAAAGTTCTACCCAGAAAAGAAAAAGCAACAATAGCAATTGCTTTTATACAACGTATTGTGCAGCACTATCAATCCCTGTTTATGTTCCTTCTTACCATGACAGTTTAATTTAAAGGAGATAATCTAATTTCCTGTGCTGATTACATATCCACTTAATTCCAAACTCTCACATTAAAGTTAAAATTTCTGACAATTAATAGAGGAGGCACAGCTCTCCTAGTAAAGCTTAAACCTATTCTCATCGAATCACTGAGTAATGTAGGTTGGAAGGGACTTCCAGAGATCACATGATCCAGTCCCCCATCTCAAAGCAGGGCCAACTTAGGTCATGTTGCTTGGTTCTTTGTCCAGTCAAGTTCTGGTAAATCCAGGATCAGAAATCCCATGCCTTCTCTAGGCCCCTATTTCAGTATTTGACCACACTCAAGATAAAACTATTTTCCTAATATCTAAGCAGATTTTTTTCATATTATGAGAAAGGATGTTTGCACTCTGCCTTTCTGCTGAGCAGCTCTGAGGAGAGCCTGGGTCTGTCCTCTCTACACCCTCCCATTAGGTAGCTGAAACTAACAGTAAATGCCTCATGGCCATCTCCAGGCTGAAAAAGCCCAGCTCTTTGCAATTCCTCCTGCTCCATGGGCTTCAGCCCTGACCATCCTGCTAGCGCTTGCTGCAGTGTGTCAATGACTTTCTTGTACTTGAGAGCCCATAGCTGGACATAGGGCTCCACTGTGTGCTATACTGGTGTGAATTTCTCAGTGGAAGGACTATTGCTGATACCTAAATTTCCTTGCTCAGGGATCAGGTGTGAACACTGTTGTGTCCCTGCAGAGGATGTAATGCATTAGGTTGTGCACCAATTTCCCCAGGAAGGAAACTTGAGACTTACACGTTTTGTGGATCTGCAGATCATTCCTGTAGGTATGTAGTCTGCTATACACTGTCCAGGTGTTTAACCTGGACGGTGCTTCCTCATGTCAGAGGGGGCCAGCAAAGTGTTCATTTTACATATAGTCTTTGCTAACCAGTGGTGTGCACACCTTATCCTCTTAAATAATAAACCAAATCCCAACAATATTCTTAAGTATAAATCAAGCTGTAGGTAATATAAATGTCAATGACAGAGAAAGCTAAGTAAAGTAAATAACTTCTGCTTCAGTTAACAGCCCAGGAAGAAATACCTTGTTCCTACACAGACAGTATTTTCAGGGAAAATCAACTGAACGTATCTCCCAGGCTCATTATCATTAGAATCATATCTGTACTTAGAGGATATCATCAACTGAGTAAGTGGGATATGAAGATAATATTTCACTGTATTAATTGGTGTCAATTTTTGTATGTCTTTATAAAATGCCCTATCCAATGGGATCCTCTCCAATACTATAGGTTAAATTTATGGAAGAGGTAATTGCCAAATTGTCAATAATTGCTAAATATATGTCTGCCTTATGAAGCTCTCGTTGAACTGCAGATGAAAATGAATACCTGGCATTTGATTGCTGTTGAAAATCTTGAATACTTGTGACTAAATTTTCTTTATGGGTATGCATTTTATAAATATCAATGTGGATAGTTTTTGAAAATGCATTGCTAGATCTCATTAAGGTAGGCATCAGCTAGTTTGTTATAGACTTAGTAGGTATTTCCCTGAACAAATTCTTGTATTAAAGGGAGTTTTCTTTAATTGCACTGTTCTCTTCACTATGAGGATGGTGAGACATTGGAACAGGTTGCCCAAAGAAGTGGTGTTCCCCCATCACTAGAAGTGTACAAGGACAGGCTGGATGGGGCTTTGAGCAACCTGATCTACTGGAAAGTTTCCCTGCCCATGGCAGGGGAGTTGGAACTAGATGGTCTTTAGGTTTCTTCCAATCCAAACCATTCTGTGATTCTTTAGTGGCAGATCAGAGAAAGCGTCAGGTATAAGTAGTATTTCAACAACTATTTAAATGAAGAAAAAGACTTCTACTTAGTTTAAAAGGAAGAAAAAAATGCTGTATATATCCAGTTTTATACATAACAGGCATCATTTACAAGGGAGTATTTACTGCTAGCTACCACATATACTAATTTACTTCTCTGAAACTGTGTGACCCTGGGTAATGGTTGTATTTACACTGGTAAGTAGTATGTGCCCTGTGAGATCTGAAATGTGAGGGGGTTTCCAGCTGTGTCAAGTGCTTATCATTCTTGCTTCTCCTGTCATCTGGAGTGATGGTTATGGAGAACCTGGAGGCAAATTAGAAAATAACAGCTTAACGCTTATATCAACGCAATCCAACTGAATGATTTAGGTGTCCTGAACAAGGAGAACCTACTCAACTCTCTCTTCAGGACTGACATAAAAATGTATTTTCATTATGAACGTTAAGACAAATAAGTTTTTGGATAGTCTTTTCAAGAGCAAAGTCTCAGAAGCCCAAGACTGTGTCAAAAGCCATGTGATTAAGTCTGTCCTGTTGCTTTATAAATTTCAGTACTTATGCAGCTTTGCCCCTTGTCTATGTTCAAAGTCAGTTTTCGAGATGTTGTTAAAGATGGGATTTCAGAGAAGGAAGTCCTCATGAAAATTTTAGCTGCAAGGCACCACAGAGCAAAAATCTCATCCTTTGAATAAAAGTACGGCCTTTATAAGCTCTGGTGGCATGTGTTAGCTAAACACTGACCTTTGAGTGCCATTTGTAATGTATGATTCTGTGAATGCACACCCTGTTGGGTCGCTCAGGAGCCATTGCACTGCTAGTGGGTAGCTCAGGAGCTGAACTTGGATTAATAATAGGCAGGATTTACTCACCTCTCATAGAGAGGTCAACCACAGTTTGGTTGAATGTATGCTGTTTCTACATTTAGTCTTTATATTTTAAAGCACTTCTAAGGCTGGTAATTAAATGGATACATGTGAGCAATTTAGTTCTTGGGGGTGAAAAATGGCATTTTGGTATGGAAAATATGGATGACGGTTGCTACATGCAAACCTGAAATACCTCAAGAAGCATAAAAACCAAGGGAATGGTTTTGATGAACATGTAACTGGTGAACTGCCTGCTGCTCTTACTTGCTGCTTTAGACAAAAGGGAGTGACATCTTTATTTCATGGAAATAGAAGCTTGTGTGGTCATGGAAAGTAAACAGCAGAAAAATCTATTTTTAAGGAGGGAAGGAAGCTCATTAGTTAACTATGAGCCTAAACCTGGTGACCCAGATTGCCTATCCACAGGCTGGTGGCTGTCAGTCCTCTCTATCTCACCCCTTCCCAGCAGAAACTGCTACTGGCTGTGGCATCAAAGTGTCCTGGGAATCACTGTCCTTCCCCACTGCCTGCTGCTTCTCTCATGGTCAGTCAGAAGAGGGCTCAGGAGAGGTTTGGTGTCTCTGGCCCCAGGAAACTCCCTTGCAAGGGTGGGCCTTGGGACCGAAGTGGGGGTGCTATCCTGCCAGATGCCCCAGTGTCAAGCACATTTCAGCCTTCTGTAGTTTATCCTCTGATAAAAACATGCTGCTGTTGTGCTGGCTGTAAAATACCTGCTTAAGTATCCCGGCCCCTTCTGTAAGGTCTTCTGAGCAGCAAAGCGAGAGCAGTGAGAGAATGTTTTAAAAAGTGAAAGGGAAGCAATATCTGACTGTAAGCCTATCTGGGGGTGGGAAGACTGGTAAAGCATGCAGATTGTATTTCTCAGAGTTGAATGGTAGCAAGACAGCATTGAAATCAAAGCATTCTTTAAGGAAATAAAGAGAGAAGTAAAACTGAAAGAGTCCTTAGTGTAGCATTTTGAGTTTATGAGGCATTTCCTCTTTCTGATGAATATGGATGGCTGAATTTTCTGCACATTGTTGTTAGAAATGACTAGAGTAGAACTACAAATAGCTGTCTGTTCTCCTATCTGCAAATTCCAAACACAAAAATGCAAAATTTAGCATTGGGTTCAGTGTCACATCCCTTGTGAAGCTAATGAGATGGTATAGTTTACATTGACATAAAATGTTACCCACAGTCTGGATTGCTAAACCACTAAGGTAAGTAGTGAGAAAACATATCTATACGCATTTCAATGACATCTAGAAACCTTTTCCCGTCGCGGCATTTCCAAACATCTCCATTTGCTTATTGTGCACTTTTCTGCAAACATAAACTGTAGTTGCACAAATCTTTTGGAGAGTCAATTCTAGCAGAGTAGCAGATATGGGGTTTTTTTGCATAACAACACATACTTGTCAACTAATTTTTTTCAAATACATGGGAAAATTAAGAATAGTTAAGTCATCTAGTCCAAGAACTGAGGCAACACAGTGGAAGTGGAGAGACCAGTTGGTCTACTGAAATTCATGGTCACTGAATAAAACTTTGAATACGTGCCAAGAATAAATCTTATTAAATTTGTTGGCCAAGTTTTTCAATACCAATCACCCAAATAAGCTTGGAAATAGTAATGCTTGATCTACACAAAGTCAGGATTAATGGGTTCAGGAGATTATCACAGAAAAATCACAGAACATTCTGAGTTGGAAGGGACTCACAAGGATCATTGAGTCTAACTCCTAAGTGAATGACCCATATGGGATATCAACCCCACACAGCTTGTGGGGTTGAGCACCGTGCCCTAAACAAATGAGCTAGTCTTAGGGTTATCAGGCAAGATTATCTGAAAATCTGTTCTGTCTTCAACCCCATGAATCCTTACGTAGGCACATTAGTGCATCAGCTTACAAGAGTCACCCTAATGTTCTTTTTTGATGACAATAAAATGAGTTCTTTGTGTATCCTATTTTAAAACATTTTTTTAGCCCTTGTTTATACAGCTCCTTCCCTAAGTTGCTTTAGGGAGGCAGATCTCAGTGTGGTGTCCAGTGCCTAACTCAGTGCTGCCTCAGAGGGTCTGGGGGGCCAAGCTGCAAGGATGGGCTCTTCCCACCTCTGTTAGTCTTAGTAGGTCAAGATAACTCCGCAAATATTGCAGAGGAGAAAGCTCCTGACCTTGGAAGCTCCTGAAGAAGACTTGCCTATTTTTTGAAGAGGCCCCTAGCTAAGGACCAGCCATTCAGATCTTCAGCTTAGAGAAAAATACTTTAAAATACTTTTAAATTAATTTTAAAATATTGACATGTTCTCAGAAGGCTTACGGATGGAGGAAAGACTGGGCTAACACAAACTGGAAATATCAAAGAAAGTGTGCATTAGAGTACACTGTTGTATCACTTGGCTATTTAATTCCCAGTTATGGGGGAAGAAATCCCTGTGCAACATGCAAGTGGGTTTGACAGGAAGTGAGGCAAGAGAAAATGAATTGTTGTGTCTTGTGATATGCTGTATGCAAAAGTGAGCCAGGGGTGAAAGGGTATGATGACAAAGCTGTCGGCAATTTAAACCTTGGCTCAGGCATAAGATAAATACATTATTCCTGATGGTGAAATTGGATGGTGCTGTCATGGATTCATTTTGTCTTCCTGCTGCTTTTCTTGCCCCTTCTCTTTCATCTGACCTATGGCATTCATACCTGCATGTCAATGTGTCAAAATGCTCTTTGAACATGTCAGGTTGTGAGTGCGCTTTAATTGCAACCCAGGCTGCATGTGTTTTATCTAAACTCCACATTCAGATCCTATTAAAATCTACGAATTTTGGAGGGTTTTTTATCAGGCCTTCTAAAGATGTCATTGATTGGGACAGTTCTACTTTGAGGCACAGTACCATTGGTGGTCCATCTTTTACACTGCTTTGGTGTGTGAAAGGCTGACCAGAGTGGCCAAGAGGATAGTACAGGATTTTTAGGGTTCCTAAACTTCATGGTAAGATGCAGCTTGTAGAACTAAAACTAAAAACAAACTCAGAAATATTGTGGCAATAACTGTGTGTTCTTTTCATGCAGTCTGCTTTCTCTCCTTTTTCCTTTATGGATTTTACATCTTCTAAAATTGACACCTTTTGCCATTATGCAGATATTAATACAGGGGGTCTCTGACTGCTGGCCTGGCTGCTACTGCAGTGCCAAAGATGGGGATTTCCTCTGGGTGCAGGAGAGAGAACTTCTGTTTCAGTGTGACTGACTCCACTTGTTCCTCCCTGTTGTTTCCAAGACATTTCCTTTTAAGTTTGCACTAGTGTCTGGGGATAGAATAAAGGGAGCAGGTTGATACTTTTGTTTGGATAACTTTTTCTCCCCCACCCCTATTTGCTTACCTAAAGCTTATCTGAAACTGTATAGGCTGGAAAGTCAAAAAATCAAATGTTCTTGGGGGTGCTTTACTGCTTTTTAGGCTTGGTGTGGCTGGACATACCACAGGCACAGCTTGTCACACAATGTTTTGGTAGCTCTAGCTACTTACAGCCACCTACACCCTGACTACATATGAAAAATTAAATAAATGAAATATTGGTGGAATTTGGTCAGTGCTTTGGAGCACAGTCTGCAGCTTTGTGTTTGGCTCTCTGCTTCTTTTCCAGAGGAACGCTTGCCAGTCACCAAGGGCCCTCACTGCTGCACCTGGGACCTGTGCTCTGAGCCCACCATTTTGAAGTGCAAGTCCAAAACAATCTCAGTCCCCTGCCTTATTTATATTTAAATTCCTTATAGAATATTTGGTGCCAAGATTGTGGCTGGGTCTTGGTTTCCTGTGGATCTTAATGGAGGGAAAAAAACCTTTCAGCCATTTTACTAAAAATATGTGAAATAGGATTAGCCTGTACCTTGTAAAATTTTATTTTAAGAACCTAAGGCCCTGGTCCAATCACAATGAGGTCAGTGGGCCACTTTCCACTGATTCAGTGGGCCTTGGATGTGATCCTAAGACATTATTTTCAGAAACAAGGACTGTGAGAAATGTATCTAATATTAGAAATTTATTGTTTATATTCTTTCTATAATTAAAATGGCCAGCTGCTGTTAAAAGGTTTCCTCTGAGCTGAAGTCTACATGCTAAATTTGAGTCTGAAGCAAAATGAGAGATCTTGGCTCTTGACAACAAAAGCTTTCTGCATAGAGATCCAATTGGGATCATGTCTCAGCTATTCAGTTCCACAAGGCACTGCTGCAAGACATATGTCCAAGTCCTTCATGGCCTTCTCACAAACATGACAGAAGAAGACTGCAGTCAATGAGTAGATTTGAACAATCTGTTTACACATGACACCATCATGACAGGAATGTTTGTAGCTCATCAGATCCACACCTCAATTATGTTGATGTTGGACAGACACAACTGAGCTTGCCCTGAAAGTAGTTTCTACTTCTTTGGAGTCCTTATGGCCTGAAATATTGAAAGACTGACATGTTTGCTGTCGACACTAGGTGTACAGACAACCCAGACTTGCTGGGGAAGCAGCTTTTTGCCAGTATCTTTAGTAAATAAAAGGAACTGTGTGGTTAAGCTGGGGCCGTTTGTATGCAAGCAGTTGGCTGAGGTAATTTTTCCTTTTTCAGCTGCTAAATATTTGGGTGAAACTATCATCTGTGTCCACTATCTATTTCACCTATGCATGGGATGGATGGTACCCCTAGACAGGATGTGTGGCTTTTGGAACTGTAGTACCAAATCCCAACTAGAAGACATAGAATAAATGGAGAAATGTGGAAAAAAAAGGAAACAGTGAGGGATGACCTTCCTTTGGGGATATGAAGATCCTCTGAGAGTGTTGAGGGTCACCATTTCTCTGCAGGGAACTGAAGTGCACCCAGGGCAGTTCTTAAGGGAGGGTCAACACGGCTGCGCATCCAAACACACCCAAATGCTGATCACTGGTGACAGGGAATGATGGCAGGGCCACCTCAGAGGTGTTTGGGTAGGACATGGCCCCATCCTTGGTTCAGGCTTCTGAGTATTGTCCTGAGTGAGATTTCCTTTCCCAGCCATGGCCACCCATGGCCATTGTTTGGGACATCAACAGGGGAAAGAAAAGCCAGTGACAGTGACAAGACCAGCCAGCGACAGAAGTGCTGAGCCCAGAGCTTCCCAGGAGGTGGTGGTCTCTATTATTGAGTCTTCACTCCTTCCAAGCTGTTGTGTCTTCTGCTGTCCCTTTCCCTCCTGTAAAATCACATCTGTGTGAACCTCTTTGTTTAAACCCCTGTGCTTTCCTGATGAGGTTGCTCATTCCTGAGCACTACTGAAGAGTTTTGTAGCTTCCCAATTTCCTGCATGGAAGGCCTTGGCAAGTGCCATTTAAACAACTTTCACAAGAATACTGGGAAGCTGAATCAGTCCTTCTTGATCCCTAAGAGAGAAGAAACACTTCAAACTCTAATCCTCTTAAAAAGTTAAATTTCCTCCCATCTGAGAGCAGTCTGACTGATGCTGGGCAGGAATCTGCTTTATTTCTTTTGTTAATTATATCCAACTGCATGCTGCAGTCAATACTCTTCTAACATACTAGCTGAAGCCAAATTTTGATCTCACTCCAGTTTCACACCTGAAGGACTGTATCTACTACAGTTTTATTGAAAGATATGGGATCTAATGGACACACATTGATATTTGGTGAGCAGTTACACGCACCAAACCAGTCCTACTGGAGTTAATAATGGCTCATAGGTTTGAATGAACTTCAGCATTTTGCCATTAAGCATGGCTTTAATCTCTACCTTTTGGACTTACATTGATAAAGTAATGCTTTGGATATTCTAGAAGCACAGTTTCAGTTTTAATAGATTCTCATATGAAAATGGGACATCTCCTATATTTCCTTGCTTTGGATAATGCAAGTATTTCTAGTAAATAGTTGGAATTCATAGGTTTTTTTAAAGCTGAATTATTATTACTACAGTCCATCCAACACTGGCTGAGTGCTCCACCAAGACACCAAAAGCTGCAGTGATCGTGAAGTAGACTCCTTATGCTTATTTTACTCATATAAAATCAAAAAATGCAAAAAATTGAGACTAAAAATGAGAAAGTCTTATTTGATGTCACTAAACTAGTCTTTCACAATAGGTATGCTAAGCAATGTTGCAGATAACTGTTGCAACAGCACGACACCAGTAAACAGGAATCTCTTTCCACTTAAATAAGATTTCTTCTTATTTATCATGCACTCATGTGCCTGGTTATGTCACATATTGAAATCGTTTTGCTTGCTGTATAGTCTCAGAGAAATGCATCTTTTGTTCTGATGGAAAAGTTTCTCATTGGCACTTGAGAAATGGAAATGGAAGTTTAAACTTAAGACTGATTTAAATTTTTCTTTTAAAGATACAGATTTTCTTTATATTCATTGTAGACCTGGAGTGTTTAAACACCACTCATCTTGGAACAGTTCCTGAGTGAGATGAATACTAGCCCAGTGCCGTTAGATTCAGGTCAAAGTTGTGTTTGTTTCTGACAGTCTTGTGTGTGAGAGCTGTTATGAAAACCCCAGATCCTTCTTTCTGTTCATCTGGTCACATATCTGCATCTTTTCCTTATACTACATTGCTGCTCATCCAGCAGTGCTGGAGGAGCAAGGCACAATGGAGGTCTGGATAAGGGAATGCTGATTTTTAGCTGGATCCATTCCCTGGTCCAGCTCCCCGCAGAACTGAACAAATTACACACAGCTGCACGGGCACAAGTAGCTTTGAGTAGATGAAAAGGGGGGAAGGGGCCATCCCACCCACTCCTTTTCAACACAGCTCAGACTGGAATAAAATAATCATGGAACATCAGCCGCAGTCAAGCAAGCAGAATTACCTGCTGAGGCTTGGTTTGTGGAAGAACAGAAACAATAAAAGTTGAAAGGAAGCTATAGGGTTTGATGAGGTTTGTCTATGTTTGGCAAAGACTTTTTCCTTTCTTAGAATTTCTTGGAAATGTATTTAAAACATTCCAGGCTTGATTTTGCTCTTTAAATACTCTTCAATGTTTTATTTTAACTGTGAAGAGCCAAATTCTTCTCTCAGATATGCATGCAAAAACTCCCACATTAATCAGAAGAATTGTCTGAGCATATCGTAAGAGCAGGAGGTTTCTCATTTGGTATGTGCTTTGCTTCCTAAGGAGAAGTCAATTCTGAGCATGAACTTCCTCTTATTCACACAAATTCGCACAAATTTTGTGTTCTTCCAACACGAATTAGGGACCAATTGCTCTCAACTCTATAGGGATCACTAACGTATTTCATAAGAAACCCCAGTGGCTACAGAAAGATCACCCCAAAAGCTCAGTGTGTATCAGGACAGTTAAAATGGGGAGTCCTACCCTCTGATTTATGAGAAGTGATGAAGAGGTAGGAAGAGCTGCATGCAAGAATGGAATAATACATTAATTCATGGAAAATAAATTGGTACATCATATTAGATTTAAAATACAAGGACTAGAACAGTAATGTAGGTCTTTACACTCCTTGATAAAACTCTAGTGGACTTAAAAATAGGTTTTAAAAACTGAGCTGCTGTTTTGATTTGTAAAACAAGTTAAACCAAACTTGACAATAAGGCATGTGCTTTAGATTTCCCTGGTTTGAGGCACTGTTTACTCTGGCAGATGTATCCTTAAGTGAAGCTTTTTTTCCCCCCTCAAAGCTGTTACATGGTAGACTGATGTTGGCTGACCCTGAAGCAAAAATTTGAAAACAGCACATTTATTTTCCTGCTAATGCTAAACACACATGCCATGCAGCATTTTTTTGGTCTAGATGGAAAATCTTCAAATCTGGGCTATTTGTCCCTTTTACCCTGACTTTAATGTTTTCATGAATATAAAAATAACATAACAGACTTGAGGGATGGGAACATGTGTGTTTTATAGTAGGAGAGCAGTCTGTAATTTGCAGGCTGCAGACTGGAAGGGGCAGATGGGAAAAGCCAATGGGACATTCTGGTCCCATGCCGTGGCAGTGACAATGGGCTTTCCTTCATGCCTCAGCACCCAACAAAACTCCCAGAGCGCTGCGGCCCAACTGGGCAAAATGTTAATAGACCTATAAATTTGCTTCTCTTACTTTCCTTATAACACAGGCATACTGAAATCATGAACCCTTTTTACGCTCAAGTCTGTGATGTGGCAGGAGGGCCAGATGACGACTTATTCTTTTCTTCAGCTAGGAGCAAGTGTATAGCCTGTGGCAAAATACCAAGCTGATAGTCACCTTTGCTGCTACTTGAAAAGTTAATTGTGAAAAGATATCACAAAGCCCTGACAGATAACTCCCTGCAATATTGGAGGTATTTACGGGCAGCTCTGAAGTAAGATTACTTTTTGAAGCAGTGGTATTGCTGAACTGCGTAGGTCTTATGCTACAGAGACTTTGTGGAGGCCATATGTGATTGCCTCTGAACAGGTTTCATGTAGGTATAAATAAAGCTATCATAACTGTAGGGTCGCAGCAAACCTCTGAGACACTGGAAAAAAACTGAAAAGACCCCCTAAGTCATCCAGGAGTCAGCTGAGGGGGGTGGGTGGGTTATAAGAAGAAGGAGCAACACGAGCTTGTTGACTGAAGTTGCCGTTCTTTTGCTAATGGAGCAGTGGTTTGGTTAAAACACTGAGGGTCTGTTCCATGCAATTCTTGAATGGATTTGACTGGATTGGACTTCAGCTAAATGGATTAAATTGTTAAACCAATTTAAGAAAGTCCATGTTCAGAGATGAAAGAAGTTGCTTAAATTGGTGCCAATCCTCACATCAGTGAAGGAGGAAAAAAGATTTAAGAAAGAAGGACTTATAAGAGATCATTTCTCTTGACGAAATTTCTAAGTCTATGCCAATGTTAACTGAAAGGAATGAAAAAAAATCCTCTGGAGAGCTTTTAGCAATTAGTTCCTGTTCACAAAGAATCTGGGCCTATGCTGCTCTAGGGCGCTCAGCCCAACAATTTTTTTTTATTTTTTTTTTTTGTATAAACTGGACTGCACCTCATTAAAGATGCCCAGCTGTATTTTTCTCTCTCTTTCACAGCCATACACATCACTTTTCATCCTGTCCCTTTCATCAGCTACTGCTTCTATAGAAAGTAAAGCAAGTGAAAATACAGCACAAAGAAATCTCTTTCATGTTTATCTCTTTTCTCGTGCTGTTTAGCATCTGGAAACACAGAAGTTAAAGCAGCACTTTGAGACACAATACCATCTCCATCCCCATTAGAGATACTCTGCAGCCGTCAGTGGTGTGTGGATCACAGTTCAATCAGCTCTTTTACATGGTACCCAGGTACTGTGGGTTGGTATGTAGTCTATGATTGTATTGTAGAGGGCCAAGCTGACTTTGCCTCCCTCTCTGCTGGTGTATAAGCAACCTCTAGCCTACAATCTATATGGCTGCCTCATTGCAAGAAGCAAAGTTATAGGGAATCGTACACTACCATGCTGCCATACCTTCTAGATTAAGTTGGTATTACTGTGTTAGAGCAAGATCCTCATCTATGTAGATATATTGCCAGTAGGTTGTGGGTGAAACCTGGAGGAGCCCTATAGATTGTTGTAGCTCTGAGTAATATAGACACTCAAAAACTATGGAGCTTGTTGCATAACCTTACTGTAGGGACTGTAGCTGAGGAATGTCCACATATTACTGCAAAAACCACAGTTATCTCATGTTTTTCTCCTATGGAGCTGGCTAATAGAGATCCTGACAGAGGAGGTATACATTTCTGGTTCCCCTCAGAAGAGGTAGCAGGAGGGCTACAGTCCCAATTCTCAACCATTCAGTGCCTGTTACAGTCAACCATTCTCTAGGAGTGAACCGTTTCAGAAGTGCTCTGGGAAATGAAAGGAGTGGGACCAGTGTGGTAGAACACTTTAGCAGTCTGTGTAGGACAAAAAAACCTGGCAAAAGATACTTACAGTTTTTTATGCTGTTACATTTTGGAAGGATGAAAATATACAACATAGATTAGGAATATACATACACAACATAGATAATGAGTAAACTCTTCTTTTTATTTTTTTTTTTTTTTAAATAGCAAAAAAATTCCACTACTTGACCTGAATTTCAAGAGCTTCTGTAAAAGATTTGCTCTCAAAGACAACAACTAAATCAATATGGGCTGGTGTCCTTGAGTGCAGAGATGTGGCCTCTGAAAACAAGATGTGCATAACAGAACCCTTCTGTTCTGTAGCTTAGCAGCTCGGGATGTAAATGGATACTCTTCAAAAGAAGATTTCCCATTTTAATTGGCAAGAACAGAGATCCATGTTAGAAAGTAGATTATGTGTTTAAAGCTATCCAGTGTGGATGCAATTATGTTTGTACTAAAGTGCATTTGTTAAGGTTCAGTAAGAATTCACTGTTGTCTCCATTTTTAAATATTTCTCCAATTGTACATACATGTACATGCATACATCCTCTAGATATGTTTGTGAGCATGTGTATATTCATATTCATATAAAAGATATATTGTTATATAAAACTCCTTTTATATTTTGCTATATTACAGAAAGCATTTCCTCACTGAATGAATCCAGTCCAAATAAAATAACTTGCTTAATGTTAATATGGAGCTTACTTTTTTTTTTCATTCACTACATTTACAAATCAAATGTGCCATACTAAAAATTTTTTACATCCGTACAATCAAAATGGAGCTACTGTTTCATTTGGGTCCAATATAAAATGAGCTATTTGTCCATCTTTAATGCCTCATTGAGTCATCTCTGCATACCACAAGCAATGATTCTACTGACCCATACTTTTAATAAGTCTTCCAGTAAGACCTAATCAAAACACAAATTCAAATCTCGTTTCTGCTGTATCAACTCCTAATTATTATGTATGCCGTCATGATGCCTGGAAAAAATCACCAAAATAAAATCTCCTATTTAATACTGGCTTTGTAAAACAGTTTTCTCATGTCACACTAACACTTTGAGAGGAGCAGAGGAGACTGGAGAAAAGGAGAAGCCTGGAAAGCATAGGCTGGTTAAACAAAGCGCATAGGAAAATTCAGATGCAGGGACCTGCTGCCAGGTGAGACACACTGTGTCTGCCTCACCAGCTGCCTCCAAAAAGAATTGCTTGGACCTTCTGGGATATGCTAAAAACTCTGGAGTTAGTATCATTTGTAACACATGTGTAACAAATACAGCTCAGACAATGGTTTGAACTTGGTGGTACACACGTGAAGAGATCACCTTACAACACCTTTAGAGATGCTGCTGCCTTGGGCAGGCTCTCATTTTGTTAAGAAGAAACTGTTTATCAGAAAAGGGTGTTTCAGTCACTTTCTTGCTATTAATCTGAGTTTGCTAAATAGCTTTATTCAAATAAGTTCTTTGGTATCCAGCTTCATGGTACCAATGTTTGGAGAGATGGTGATTTTTAAGGCAGTTTCCCTTGACTATGGAGAGCTCTACCACCCTGTGCCTACACACTCAGGGAGATCCTGATTTCCCATTTCTCTCAATGAAGGGCAGGAATGGAGTCTGAGATGCCCACAGTGGGTTATTTGGAGACAAGAGCTCCAATATTTTTCCCTTGGGGTGCCATTTCTGAGGACTTCCAAACTCACCTATAAATTCTCCTAATATACTTTAGTATTGAAGCTGCTGCCTTCATTTCTATGCTATTAAGCAAAAATTTCCCAAATAAACAAAAACCCCATGTTTATGCATAGTGCAAAAGTGATGCCTTTTATTTCAGATGGCCTGTTTCTGTTCAAAAGACCGAAACTGGAATAGAAACATTTTGAGTTTTTCAGTCCACCAAGAACCTCCCACAAATTAATTTAATTTGAAGCAAAATATTGTCCTTTCTCACTCCCCTCCACTTTTCTAAAGCAATGCTTTATTTAAGACTTCAGACAAACAAAAATTCAGTTATTCACTCAGCTCTGTTGACTACCAGGAGACTTCTACCACACGGCTCAGCTCTCTGTCAGTCCTTTGGCTGGTTTTCTAAGGTAAGCATCTCTGTATTACCAATATTTCATATTTAATGCTGGCATTGCTTATTTTATTCCAAAGGATTTTCATTTTCAAAGTAAATGACCAATTTTTAGTTATACTACAAATTTTTAGTTATACTAAAGATTAGTGTATCACCACAGAGCTCAGGCTAGTTCTGAGGTGGAGCCTGGCAGCCCTCTAAGGATCAAGACCAGCACAGCAGCTTAGAAGGAAAGAACGTACCCAAGGGCCGCTGGAGGGATTGGACTGAAAGCACTCTAAGGAGTTAAAAACCTCATGGAGTCAAGCCTTCACTTTCATGTATTATCCTACCTTACTGACTTAGAACCCTAAGGAAATTATGAATACAAAAGATGAATTAATTCAGACTTTGATTTCACTGCAGGGCTCCTTCTGTCATAAACTTGTATCAGATCATCACCTCTGTTATGCCTGATGATTGAAGCCCTGCATCTCAGGTGCTCTCTGAGCTGGATGCTACTTGTCAGAGGGACTTTGGCTATTGCTCCTGAGGAGAGACACCTTGTCACAGCCCAGTGATATTGGCATTAGGCTTGGCATGGGCTTCCTCTGGGCTCCTGGCAGACCTGCGCACTCATCATTCCCAACTCGGAAACTGGTTTCTTCCTTCTTGAGGGAGGTGAAAGGAGAGCATGCACACATGTACATGTGTGTGTCTGATGAGCTAAGGCCAGTTTTGTCCCTGTCTGTCTGGGATTGTGTTTGAAAGTGATGATTTCTACTTAGCCACTCCAATTTTTCAGGCAGTTTACAGAGTTGGGAGAATTTTAGTCACATCTTTTCTCCTTCTGTTATTAACAGTGGAACAACCTAAAATAGCTGCTTTCATGCTCCCTTTCTGCATAGAGAGGAGTGATCCAGCCTTGTTTACGAAGGAGTTTATTTCCGGAGGACTGGGCCACTTCTTTCCCTCTCCTGCCTAAGAGTGGTTCATTTACTTATTGTGTTCTCTATAGTATGCTCCTTGTTTCTGCCTTCCTTCTTCTGTTAAAAGCCCCTTCAAACACTGTGCTAAAACTTTGCACATCGTATATCTTAGCAAGCCACAATCTCATCTGGTTTTGAGCCATGGCTGGAGTGAGCTATTCTTACTGACCTTAGAAGCTAAATATTGATCAGGGATTAAGACACTTCAAAAGCCTAACAAGAGTCATTGAATGTCTTTTAAGTGTAAAGTAGAGGATGCTTAAGGACACAACTTCATCAGGACTGATTCCACCTTCTCAAAGGTAGAAAAAGCCTTGGTCATAAGAAGTATAAGGTAGGATTAGAGAACCATACTCTTATTTTTCAGGAGAGTAATCGATTTGTCCAATGGTATGAGAATGTACACATCCTTTCCAAACTAAAACAATATTGTTGATAATATTCATTAACTTGTTTATAGGAGTATGTCCTTCATCAATGTGTAATTACAAAACATTAGTTTTGACTGTTAGAGTGTATTTTGCTGGAAAGGATGAGAGAAAAAGGACACTTTTGCACAATAAGAGCTAACAGAGAATTACTTGCCAGTTTCAGCTGTGTTTTGTTCTGTAACAGTACAATTACCTTGGAACACAAATCCTGTCTGCAGCGTCAGTCACAACAGGTTAAGATAATATCAGCAGTCTGTTTTTGCAGCAGACAAATCTTTGGTCTGCTTCATGCAAAATAAAATCCACCTAGAAGGAAAATTCATTGCATTCTGCTAGGTTAAATTAACAGGGCAATATTTTTCTTTAATTTATCTCCAGTTTGTTTTAGTCTCTTCTGAAAAAAAGCAGTTTCATACTTTCTGGCAAAGGACTTCAGCACTAGAGATTTCCTTTGTCTATTTCACCGGTTACATCAGAAAAAAAATCAAGTGAAACGTCATACTGACAGTGAGACCGACCGACAGAGAGAAATTTGGCTGTTCCTTTAGTTACACTTGACTTTCTGCTACACAAATTGTAGCAGCTCGGGGAGGTTAGTAAAATAAAAACAAAATAAGAAAAACTCACAAATAAACGCTTTACACAATGAAAGCTTCTCAGTTTTGATTTCATCAGGAAAACAGAGCTGCTTTCAGTGTCTTATTTTTATCAGCATGTTAATTTACCTTTTAGTTTTTCTACTGAATAAAGACAACATAAGTGCTGTTTATATGTTCTTGGTGTGAATGTTTGATTATTGATATTGATTTTAAATTGGTTTTTTTTAAGATACTTTACATAAGATGCACAAGATCATAACAATCAATCTCCATGCTATGGTACTGGTTACTATGACAACAATCTTAAACATATTTATGACTGAAAATAGCTGAGTTCAGTGGACTTAATTGCATGTGGCAAGCTCCTCACCAACACATGGTTTTGAGGCATTTGCTATTGTAGGCAAGATTTTCAAAAGCACAGCTGAAAGTCTGACTTTTCCCACAGGGAACTATTCACCCATCTGCCTACTAAGCCCTCCCAAATCCTCCCTTTCTGTGTTGTCTCTATTGCTTTGGTCATGATCCTGAGGCTGCTGTAGAAGACACGTAGAGAGAATCAGTATATCAACTGCAATCCTATCCTTGAATGTTACACGACAGATGCCTCTAGCAGCATGGTGTATCAGCTCTTCAGCGCTGTGCCCTAGACGAAGCTCATCAGCTATTTCCCTGCAAACCACCCTGTTTGGATGTGGCTGTGCCACTGAAAGCTGAAGGTCCCCATGGAATGCATTTGAAAGGTGTGTGGTGACGTTTTGTTTGACATTATGACAAATCCCAGCTGCACAGCCGGCTGTAGGCTTGCACTGAAGACAGTCTTTCCTGGTCTCTGGCTTTGCAAGGCTGCTGGGGAGAGCTATAGTAACATAATTCTACTTTGCTCCATATTTTTCCCATATTCAAAAGAAAACAAACCATATGAAAAAATGCCTTTTCTATATGTATAAGGACTTTTAAACTCCTCCTGCACTCAAGATAATTGTTCTCAACTTTTATTTAATTTTAAAGCTTGCTGTTTCTATTTCAGACCAAAGAGGGGCTTGTCAGCCATTTCCAATTACAGTCATTTGGCTAAGGAAAGACATATTTCTACTTACAAATCTCACATTGCCTTTGTGTGTGTACCCATCCAAGCATTTGTAGGGCTGAGAACAAGCAGATAGTGTCATTGTATAATTATACAAAATAACCGTAACGAGGTTTGTTTCATTAGGATAAAAGGTAATGATTTTAAACTAAAAGAGGGTAGGAACAAGAGGGGATTTTCAGGGGAGGTGAGGATTGACCACTGAAACAAGCTATTAAGGGAAGGAACAGTTTGTTGTCTTGCCAACTTCAGATTAAGCACGGATTTTTTTCTGGAAGATGTATAATAATCATATTCATGTTACTAAGTTCAAGTCAGACATAGGCAGTAAAATTTTCAGATCTTTGGCAGTCAAGAAATCAAGTAGACATCTAGTGACCCCTTTTAGTCTTAAATTCAAGAGATCTATAAGGAAACATCAAAGTACTTGGACTGAAACTGCAAAAACTTCACTTTGTACAAGAACTGAGGCAAGCTCAGAAAAGAGTCCCTGGTCCTAAGGCTCAGTTTGTGAGCATGGATGTTCATTTCCAGAATTGATGCCCATCTCTGGTGTAGACTTACAATCTTTGCTTATCCCAGAGAGTTACAAAAAGAAATGATCAGACGATTTGGTGTTTTACTATGATGGATCAGCTTTCAATAAAGTCCTGCTCTTTTTCATTAGATCCTTGAAAAATTGACAATATGCTGCCATGCGTAAGACTCTTCAGGTCTTAAAAGCTGTATGGACTCTATTGGGATGCTTTTTTCTCTAAGTGAGCTTCAATTTTGCATTTTCCACTAACTCATGGTTCCAAGATACAAGGGACTACCAGTGGGGAAGTTTAAAGTAATTTTCATTTATAAAGCAAAGCTGTATAAACCTAGATTTTTATAAACTTAGGGAGTCACTTTGGATCAGAGCCAATTCTTTGTCCACCTGTGCAGCCCTGGGAGGGGCAGAATGATTTCTCTCAATCCTGGGCTTCTTCAGAAGTCCTATCATAGCTGAAAGAGCCAAGACATCTTCTTTGTAGGTTGTGAAATGGCCCCAGCAGCACCCCCCATTCCTGTGCTTGACACCCTTTACTGTTGAACTCCCTGTGCTGCACCAGCCAGGCTGTGGGATTTGGTTGGGCATGCCGCAGCATACAGTGGCACAACATGGCAACATGGATGCTGCATGTCACAATTCAGACATATTGCATCACAATCAACACTAGGTTTTGTTTTAGAAAACAATAACTTGAAATACTGCCATGTAGTTGATGACTTTCCAGATCTGTTCATAGGCGTCCATATAGGTTTTTGGGTTGCTGTAATGGGGGGAGGTGGGGACCCTGCCCTACAATAAAAACGTTTGTTTAAGCAGTTCTTATTTACTGGTAGATTACATCTCAGTGGAGCCATGAGGACTGATACCGGCTGCATGAAGGCCTCCCTTGTAGCACTATATCTATTCTGAGAGTACACAAGTCTAATTGGTATTAATAAATTGGCACTGAGGGGATTCTATAATACCTCTGTGGTTGGCTGTCTCAGTTTCCTACAGCCATTTCAGCTTGAGATAAGTCTCTGGTAGTTTTTAAAGGGGCAGGCTGGGAAAAAAAAATCAAGATGAGGCAGGAGAGGCTTAATTATCAAGGCTTAATGTAGACACGACAGAGAAAAGTGGTGTGTCTTTTTGCCATCTCATCCCCATTTTCTACTTTTCAGAAAAATGTGTGTGTTCTTTCTAAGTGCTCAGGTGCCATTATCCTGCCTCTCTCTAGCTATATGTGTGAGAGGTGGGAAGGGGAATGATGTGCTGATGCTGCCCACTGCCCTGCTTGAATCCACCCCAAGTTTCTTCTCAGCTAACCTAGAGCTGTGCCTTGCCCACAGCACATTCCTGACTCTCTGCTCCTGCTCCGTATCTGCATTATATGCATCCTTCACTCCCCAAGCATGTTCTGGTTCCATGCTCTTTCCCACTACCCTAGAGTTTCCTTTGTTTACCCAGCAGCAAAGAACATTTCCATAGTGTGGCCGTGATCTTCTCAAATTGTCCCTCCTTTGCTTTTTTCCTTCATCATCAAAACAACCCTTGTCCTTCCCCTTAAATGCCCAAGATTCTAAACTCACTCTTCTCATTGCACCATGTAATAATCATTACTGATCTCTGGTATAGGGAATTGAAAAGCATGTCTCTGTCTGTATAGTAACAAGACAGCCTTATGCTTTAAGGCAAATTAATACTGAATGGCATATCTCTGACAGTAATTTCTTAATGTAGAGAAAGCTGTGATAATTAGATGGGTTGTGCACCCTTTTCCAAGTTAGAAGAGATGAGATGCAGTAGTTGCATCCATATGAGCACTTCTGTCCTCATTGTTCGGAATTCCATCTTACTCCAAATATGATACTGAAGCTGGGTGGGATAAGGGAAAAAAACCTGACACCCTGCAGTTTTTCGCTTTCTCTAGCTAGTGATATCATAATATCTTATACTGCGGTTAGTAGTAATTTTCAAACTTGTCCAGTTGCAGGAGAGTATTTTGGCAAGTTCCCATTGTTTTTCTTTACAGCATCATTCAGGCACCTTGGCAATAACCAGTCTAACGAAGTCCACTTTGAGGTTCAGCCCAGATTAGCACAGAGGCAGAGTAAAACAGGAAAGAATAAACTACACCAAGAGCTGCATTTGGATTGGAAAACCAGTTAGGCTAAGAAGATGGAAATGTCAAGTGGGGACCTGCCACTAGCAGTACAGGCACCAAAGACTTTAAAATTTGAGACTCATCCTTCCACCATGGGAAGGCAGCTGGATGTGACTTAGAGGCACTCCACCATGAATTTAGTTACTTTAAAATTTCATGGAGGTTGTGAAATTCTTTAACATAACCTAAATAGTTTAGAAGGATTCAAGAAGAAAAAAAAAAAAAGAGATTTCTAGGGTTAGTGGGAACATCTACTTCAAATAGAAAATCTCAGTGAAAGAACTTTGGAAAGTTCGTAAGTGCTTTGAAGTTTTATCTATGCAATCAACTCCTGGAACTGGAGGAAATGTCTCCATTAGGTGAGTCACCCCACAGGTGTCCACCCAAGCTGGTACTGGTCAGTACTATGGGAGAGACAGTAGACAGGGTTTGTAGCAATCTGAAAAACACAAAAAAAGTCATATATTTTCTGCAAAATATTTTCTCCTATCCAAGGTAGAAATCAATTAGAAAAATATATTCAACTTTAGATATACTTTTTCTCTTCATATGAAAAAATCCAGAAAATGAGTGTTTCACTATAAAATTAAGAGATACCGTCTGTATGTTCTTGGTTGGGTAGCTGAGTAAACAGTTGCATAAAAGTGAGAGGATTTCAGATGTGTTAAAAGGGAGTTAGTTTTACCTGCACTGTAACTGTGAGAGGATTTCAGATGTGTTAAAAGGGAGTTAGTTTTACCTGCACTGTCACTACAATAACATACCTATTTTTTTTGTAGCCATGCCTATCTTGTATGAACACACTCCCTTTCTGTTACTCTTTCACATTGCCTCAGTAGGAAATCAAATGCAGTAGAGATGGATGAGACCAGAAAAGTTTCAGATTTTATTGAACTCTGAGGGGTTTTGGAGCTAGTGGCTTGCAGAGGGTATCACTCTGTGGGGGGTTTCATCTGTAGCTTGGTGATTAGCAATTGAAGGATGAACTGTGTGAACAGACATGAATGAAAAAGAAGAATTGCATTTGGCCCCAGTTTTGTCTGTTGTAATGCAAGAATAATTTGTAGCTTGAACTGTGTTTGTTTGATTTGCGTGTAGAGAATGTGGGATTTTTTGAAAGAAATGCAGCTTTGCTGACTTGCATTTGGAAATTACCTTTTCAGTTACTCAAACAGGAATGGATAAATGCTGGAAATGTTATTAATAAAACACTAATCCCCAGCCCCCTCCTCCCTCCACCCTGCGCCAAAACCCCAGCTCCTAATTCTGCAGAGGTCAAACAATAAAGTTTACAATCACACACTCCACGCTGCTCAGCACTCCAAGCCAGCACACTAGTGACTGGCCAGATTAGTTAATCTTCCTCAGCTTCGTCTTGGGCCCTATAACTACTGCGGCAGGTCATTAACCAGCTGGTGAAGCCCCGGCACATCGTACATTTATTCCCAAACCTTAGCAGCCGTTGTTGAGTCCAGGAGCCTTAAAAAGGTATTTCTGATGTTAGCTGACACAATGTTAATTTATGCTCGCTGTAATTCAAAAGGATTCCAAGGCAACTGTAAACTGATGAAACCTGAATAACTTTCCTGGAGAAGGTTCCTTATTTAATCAATTGAACTAAAATGGAAATACGTAAAAGGGGCAGTCATTCTTTCTTTTAAAAAATAAGGCTTTTTGTGAAAAGAGAGATAAATGAGAACACACTGTGTTAGAGGAATAGAAAAATGTTTGACTAATGCAAAATATTTATTCTCCCTAAGTTTCTTGATTTTTTTTTTTAACTCTGCTGATCATCACTAACAAAAGTAAAAAGCAAAGAAAGCAATGTCTACTAAGTTTGGTAACCTAGCAGAAGTATTACTTTCAGCCAGGATTTTCTTTTTCTTTCCTTTTTTTTTTTTTTTCCTAACCCTAGCCCCCCACCCCCTCTCCCCCCCTTTTCTTTTTAATCTCAAATGAAAGGCTCTCTATAATCAGATAATTGACTGGCTGGTAATTTTAGCCATTTGTGACACACCAGTTGGCAGGTACATAACCATAAGCCTTTTCCTACAGCCTTCCCTCCCTCTGGGACACTCACAGACGTGTCTCTGTCTTATCAATCCCAGGGGACTATTCCCAAACATTTTGCAATGAAAATGCAAAAAAGGGGCCTTTTCCCTCCAGAAAAGGAGGGCCAGCTGGCAGAGGTAATGACTGCCAGTGGATGCGCAGATGGCTCTAGAGGCGCTCCCTCAGCCCACTACACACCTGAAGAAAGGGGGTGTCCACTGTACAGCTGTTCCCTTAGAGACCACACTCTGCCCTTGGTCCTGGGGCTCAGTGTCCTTACCAGGCTGGTAGGAGGTTTGGTAGTGGCAGATACAGATGTCCCCAGAGCATACCATGCTGGTAAAGAAGGCATAGCCCTGAGAGATCGCCCTTTTCAGTTATTGCAGTCTTCTTGCTCTTATACCTTCTCTGCTCATCGCTTTCAGTGGTGTCTGGGAGTGAAACAAATCTAGCTGCATGACTGACAGCCCTTCAAGCTCCTCGGCGAATCTCGAGTCTTATTTTGAAAAGCCTCTGAAAGAAAAAGGATTGTATACTCTCTGAATGCAAGACTGCTGAACCGCTGCCAACCCCAGGCTGCTTCATTCAAAGGGCTGAGTGAATAAATGAGAATAACATCCTTGGGGACCTCACGGATCAGTTTACTTCAAAAATCTTCAGCCTTACAAAGGGTCAAAGTCACAAGGTAAATGAAAATGGCTGGGAGGGGACTTTGATGGCCAAAACACTGTAACTGTAGAGGACTTGAAAGAAAACTGTATTTTTAAAAAAGTGAGGGAAGAGAGGGAGCAAACAGGGGAGAATCTGGTGGTGGGGAGGGGAACTTCAGCATGCAGCCTCACCAGAAGGGAGAAGGGGGAATGGGAAGGGCAAGGAAGCAAGAAATTTCTCCACTGTCTTAATCCACACTGATCATTAAAACACTGCTATAGGCAGTGGCTGTAGCAATGGAGAGCCTCCCCCCAGACTGCTGCCTCAGTGTGATGAAGGTGTTTCTTTTGGGTAACTGGCAGCTCTCATGGTATGAAGGGTTGAGCAAATGATACTAGGAACACGATTGCACCCTGCCCTGTAAAGCTGGAGAGCACAGGATCTAAGTATTAAGATATTTTTGGCATTTCAGTTAAAAAACTTACCATATAAGCTAGTGCAATGGCATTTAAGAAGGGCATTTTGGAAATAGCCTTGCACAAATATGAAAGTAAGGAAGAAAAGTGATATAAATGTGTGCACTTACTTTGGGTCTGGTTAAGATTTGCTGTGTTAATGTCAGTAAGTTTTATAAGGTCAGACCCACATTAACATCTTGAGACCATTGGGAATTAGACATCTAAACACTTCAGTTTCTAAATCTCTGGCTCTTGTTGGTCTCATCTCTTTACCTTTAGTTCTCTGAGCAGCTACTTAATACTGACAGTAGTAAAGTTAAAACACAGTTCTAAACATTTGCAGGAACAGGAAGTATGTGACTGAGAGCAGCCGCATTTTCTTATTAGGTGTTTGTATAGTGCCTGGCATCTGGGCCCCATCTCAGTTGGAGTTACTGTAATTCAAGTCATAGTAATTTCAAAAATAGGTTAAATACTAAATTATAACAGTTTTCTAACAGGTTATCTTCTGCTGATAAAATATTTTCAAGTCCTTTAATTCAAGATGACCAGCTGATAAGTGCATAGCTCTGGTCAGAGTGTTGCTTTCTAAACGATCATTGTAGTTTAACTGAGGGAGAAGTTTTTAACTTATCTGTGATTTTGAAGTCAAAGGTGATACATGAAGGCCACTGAGAGAGTTACAGGAATTTCTCTCTGCTCTGCTGTTAGTAAAGTCTCTGCTATCTTTATGTAGTTTCCTTTTGAAAACAATTAATTCTTTTCCATAACAGAAGAGGGGAAAAAAGAATATCCTAATGAAAACTAAGAAAAATTCAAGCTTGCTGCAGTTAGGCATTCAGATCAAAGTCCATACCCCATAAAAAAAGTCTTGCCTTTAACTTCCATTAGGCTTCATGTTGGTCATATAGGCTCCATGACTTGTAACTGCTATTTATGATACACTTTTGTTGCTAGGAATGTTAATACCCCATAATAGTGCACAAAACCATAGAGGGAAGAGAAAATTCAGGATTCTATTTTGTGTTTCCTACACACCAGCTGCAATATTGTTCCTCTGAACAGATTTCTCCTCTCTGGGGATCCAAGTGGGGAAGGACCTTTCAGCCCCAGAGAGCATTATAGACCATAGTGTTTTTTAGGGTTAAAACAAGAGGGTTTAACTGACCACTAGTATAGGCCAGTGAGTAGCTAGAGCCTTCATCTGAAAGTAGAGATAAATCCTCTTTCAAACAGTTTAGTTTTGTAAAGGGTTGATAATAAGAGTTGATGGGATTGCAGAGGAAGTAAAATGGCATCCACATGGGCTAACACTAGTAGGAAATTTTTTTCAAACCAGAAACCTTTGAGTCTTTTCTAAACCTTTATTATTTTTCCCATCGGGTTCCGAAAATAGCATTTATGCTTAAATCCTTGGACAAGGCAGAACAGACATCGCTGGCTTGTGATCCAGTTCCTGTGTCAACCATTTGAAACTTCAGGGGGACACATTTAACCTCTCTGTACTTCAGCTTCATCTACATAGCACAAAACCAGCAGCACTAGCTTAATCCTACATACTGTGCAAAAGAGGAATGAGCAAGCTGTGGAAATCTTATTTTGGCAGATAAATTAATAGAGGAAGAAATTACTTTGGTACAGAGCACATCAGTAAAGAAGGTATTTGATCATTTATTTTTAAACAAAGCAGTTAGTTTACAAAACTCAGGTTGGGTTTTCTAACAGAACTCGGTGCCTAATACAGGATTTGAGGATTTGTGGATGCTCTGAAGTCTAATATGGAGCAAGGTCATGCTGCTGCATACCCAGGGTATGGGCATTAATGGGATTTTCTTTTAGCCTGCCACCTGTTTTCCCACACCAGCAGGAGCTTTGCTATCTTGGAGATCTCTAACACCTTTGTCAAATTTAGCAGAAGCAGGTCAAATGTTCAGAAGTTACCGGAGTATCTCATGTTGATATAAGACTTATTTCCTTAGGAAATCAGGCTGAGAAAGAAGTTTGGTTCAGAGTACACTCAAGGCTATAACACGCCATAATTCAGTCTAGCTGTGAGCATCATTGTATAAATGAATACACAGGCACACACATTTCCTAGTGCCTAGCAGAAGCAATAAGCAGAACCAATCATGTATATGTAATTATATTCATTTTTCACAAATGTCTTTTTAGAAAGGATTCCCTTAAATCAAACATTTGAGAAATGGCCCAAACCGGGATTTATCTCAATTATATGTGTGTATGATTATATAGACTTTTTTTTTTTTTTCCCAAGTGAAAAAAATTCAGCTGGCACATGGAGTTCATTAAAATTGAACTAATGGTTTCAATCATGTTTCTAATAGCGTAGAATAGCTAGTCAGCTATGTGGGCTGGGAATAATGTGGGCTGGCCTGTGTGATACCTACTGAAACTTTTGTTTTCCCTCCCATGTTCGGCAAACTGTCTGTTACTGAAATGCTTTATTTTTACAGATGTGAATAAGGAGAAACATGAATGAAAAAAACTATGAATGAGCACAATTAGTAAACATGGCTAGTGTATGCAAAGCCTTGCTATAGATGAGTTGAGCTTGGTAAGGACAAAGAGGCTTGTATCTGTTATAGGGTAGACAATTGATGTTTCTCTGCAATGCAGTCATAGGGAAGGACAGCATCAGGGCAATACAGGTCAGATTTCTTTTCTAAAGTGCCAACTTGTTCTAAGCCTTAAGCAGATGAAAGGCAGAGTGGCTCAGTTTAATGTCTTAATACACTCAGTGCCAGTATTTCCTTTCTTTAAAACTCCTTCTTTTCCCAATTCCTTCAATCACTTTTTAAAAAATATATGTCAGACAAACAGTTTTTGATATTCCAGTTTTCTTCAGTGCTGCAGGATTTTTGCCAATGTGGGGGGTAGGGAGCGTCTACCCCACATACAGTCCCGTTGGGCTTTGTTAGTTGGGTTTTTTTTCTTGAAAGCCTTTGCAAATGATGCTCTCTTTTTTTGTTTTCCCAGTGCTCCCCAGCAGCAAAACTTTGGAGTTTCGTTCCAAATAATGTGCATAATGTGCTCGGGGCCAGAGAAATTCTTTTCATGCAGGGCTGTGGATTTAGCTTTAGCCTTCAGAGGGCAGCCCAGGGCAGCAGACAGTGCACAAAAACCTCCTCTTGGGTGAGGTTTGCACCCTCTTGTATTATTATTATTTCCCAGAAGGCATTTTTGATTAATGGCATTATTCCCCACATGGTGCACTTACGCAAAGAAATATCCCAAAGTGGCTCTCTCTGTGTGGACATAAGAACATGTGGACATAAGAAAATGTGAGGTGATGGCTTGCTGGTCAGGCTATTATAGGGGATCGGTAAAAGAGAAAAAGGAAGCACCTTTGCTGTGTAGTGTTTCTGTGCAACAGACACTTATCTATAGATGTGGCTACAACACTTCAGTTTTCAGAAGGGAAAACTGCACGTCATTTCTTCAAGAATTAATATAAGACTTTCTCTCTTGTTTAAATTTTAATTATGATTAGTTCTGCTGTTATGATGGTGACAGTAAGTTCAATGTGCCTTCCCCAAAGCAAAACATGGCTTGCTTAATTTCATTCTAAAATCCAATAAAAGTGGTTTAGATATAAGTTGAATGACCCATTGGCTTCCACCAGGCATACCACATAAACAGCTGGCATCCTATCTACTTCCCTCATCTTGCTTTTAATTTCCTCTTCCTTTGCTTTCTAATTTCAACTTTCATATAACTTTATATTGCCCTAGGCCTATGTGTTCCATAGACCAAGTCCCCTCTAATAAGAAAAAGTGAGTTGATTTTTAAGGGATAGAATCATATAGTGAGAATCAATAAGTTTGAAAAAGGCCTCCAAGGTCATTGAGCACAACATTTTCACAAAGAACCACCATGTCAACTAAACCACAATGCATCCACTTGTTTCTTGAACACTTCCAGGCATGGTGATCCCACCACCTTCCAATGCTTAATCACCCTTTCAGTGAAGAAATTGTTCCTGGTGTGTAACCCGAACCTTCCTGGGTGCAGACTCGGGCTTTTTCCTCTTGTCTTGTCATTGGCTGCCCGGGAGAAGAGATTGACCCCTACCTGGCTACAAGCTCCCTTCAGGTAGCTGTAGAGAGCCATAAGGTCTCCCTGGACCATCTGTTTCAGCAGTCCAAGCAACCGCAGCTCCCTCAGTTGCTTGTCATATAACTTACTCTCTAGACCTTTCACCAGCTCTGTTACTCTTCTCTGGGCACAGTCCAGCACCTCAATGTCTTTCCTGTAGTGAGGTGCTCGGAACTGGACACAGGATTTGAGATGCAGCTTCACCAGTTCTGAGTACAGAGGGATGATCACTTCCCTGATCCTACTGGCCACACTGTTTCTGAGGCAGGCCAAGAGGCCTTTAGACTTCTTGTCCACCTGGCTGGCTCATGTTTAGCTGGATTGACCAGCACCCTCAGGTCCTTTTTTGCTAGGCAGCTTTCCGGGTGCTCTGCTGCAAGCCTGTAGCAATACATGAGGCTTTTGTGACTCAAGCTCAGGATCCTTTGCATTATTATTTTTGATGATCCATTTAATTTGCTAGCTATTGTGTTTACAAGGTAGCCTTCATTCAAATTCCTGGAGAAAATATCCCTCTAACCTAACTGAGAGATTTCACCTCTAGTTGAAATGTTGCTCTTCTTCCTGCTCTGTCCCTCTCTGTAATTTAAAGTGGTCTCAGAGCTTGCTTCAGCTGGAAAGATTCAATATTTGGGCTTCTGACCTTGCTGGCCATGACATGCAGTGCAGAGAAAATGCTGGAATGAAAAGATGCTTTTATATTGCTGTTTTCCTTATGTATTATGAAATCACTGGAGTGCCAGGAGGGAAACAGAGGTTTTACAATTGCAAGAGCACAGTTTGGGGAAGAAAAACAAGTGTCCTTGAAAATATCTCCTGGGTTTTATTACATGTGCTCATGGATGCCAGCAACAGAAAACGGAACAGTACCAGGGAAACAGGACAGATTTCAGACTACAAAAATGCAGAAGTACTGTTGCACTGTGCTAGGGAAGAATGGTAAAAATGCTTGACTGCACACCTAGCTATAGCAGAGAAGAATGTAGACATACCCATAGAGTCTGGACAATTCTCTGAGGAACAGTGGAACTGCCTTAGTGGAACATGCTCGAGCTACTCTTCAGACTGATATCTGGCTCCCGGGCTGACCTCCTCCAGATGCTCCAGAAGAAGGAAAAACCCCCACAAACGTCTGAACAACAAAAACCTCAAGGGAATAGTTTGCCAATAAAGGAAAATTCTTCCTAATTGCCTTCAGTTAGTTACTGTCTTACATTCAAAACAAGAAAGCTTAGTTCATTTCTAAACCGCTTTTAATAGGTAAGACACACAAGGATGCATAGATTTTTTTAAGCTAACTGCTCAATGCATGCATATAAAGAACATATATCGAGCTTAAAAATACTCATAAGCAGAAACAAGTTACATACCTTTAAAAGCTACTACAGATCTATGTGTTAGATAAAGATAAAAATTAGTAAACCTGCATTGTCCTGATATTTTACACTGATTCCCATTCCCATCTTGCTGCATTGTGTCCCCTTTGACATTCTTTGCCACTTTTTAACCCAGAGAAATGTGGTTGCAGAGATGGGCGTCTGTGTCCCACAGCAGTAGGACAATTACCATTAGACTAAGATTACAGCCTTAAATGTGCTTACAATTCCTCCTCTGCACAACACTCCAACATTTGACCTTGGCATGCAATTCTGATCCCTCTGTGCTTGCCCATTCAAGGATCCTGTAGCCAGCCTTCTGGAATCACCAGGAGACAGCTCTATACATGCTTCAGCAAACATCAGCAAAATAGAAGTGGAGGAGAAAATTCTTTTGCTACATACATGTCTGCAATACAGTTCATCTTACTTGGCTGGCAGGGAGGCCAAATGATACCTTTCACTTTAGGATAACAAAATGAATCATACTTTCTGTCTTTGGAGAAATATTTGTCTTTGGGAATATGACCCTCATTCTCTCTGCTATAGACATGCCCTAGGTGCTTTCCTGCCATTCAGACACACACAAGATCCCTCCCTGCCTCCCTCCCTCCCTTCCTCCCTTCCTTCCTTCCTTCCATCCTTCCGTCCTTCCTTCCTTCCATCCTTCCGTCCTTCCTTCCTTCCATCCTTCCGTCCTTCCTTCCTTCCATCCTTCCGTCCTTCCTTCCTTCCATCCTTCCGTCCTTCCTTCCTTCCATCCTTCCGTCCTTCCTTCCTTCCATCCTTCCGTCCTTCCTTCCTTCCATCCTTCCGTCCTTCCTTCCTTCCATCCTTCCGTCCTTCCTTCCTTCCATCCTTCCGTCCTTCCTTCCTTCCATCCTTCCGTCCTTCCTTCCTTCCATCCTTCCGTCCTTCCTTCCTTCCATCCTTCCGTCCTTCCTTCCTTCCATCCTTCCGTCCTTCCTTCCTTCCATCCTTCCGTCCTTCCTTCCTTCCATCCTTCCGTCCTTCCTTCCTTCCATCCTTCCGTCCTTCCTTCCTTCCATCCTTCCGTCCTTCCTTCCTTCCATCCTTCCGTCCTTCCTTCCTTCCATCCTTCCGTCCTTCCTTCCTTCCATCCTTCCGTCCTTCCTTCCTTCCATCCTTCCGTCCTTCCTTCCTTCCATCCTTCCGTCCTTCCTTCCTTCCCTTCCTTCCTTCCTTTCCTTCCTTCCTTCCTTCCGTGTTCATGGGGGTGCTAATTCATTTTTGCTATAGAGAGCAAGTTTTTTTCTATACCTGTGTGAACAGGACATGAGTGGTTGGAAGCTTCATTTGAGTCCTCAGATTAAACTTCACTAGATCTTCTTTTCAAGTCCGGAAGAGCCTGTCTAATCTGTGCTGCGTGTGACTTAGCAAAATTAAGATCGTTAAAATATGCAAGATAAAGGAACGAAAAAGATACATTTATTCTGTGGCATTATGTGTACTCCTGAGAACTAGATCCTCATTTGTTGTACTTTAGATGAGAAAGAGAAGTATGTTTGAAATTTTTTGTGCCTTGAGATAGAGCTGGTAAACACACATGTTTTGGAGTGTGCCTCCCTGTTGTCTGGAGCTCACCAGCCCCTTACTGCACTCATTTGTTCTGCATGGCGAGGGCTGAGTTCCACAGTTTGCTGTTGGCAGCTGAGAGCTATTATTGGGCTGCAACATCTGTTTCAACAACAGTAGGTCCCCGGTCAGCAAAACTAATTAAAAAAGAAGTCCAAAGTCAAATACCATGACCTATCTGGTGTGTCTACATGTAAACATGGTAACTACTGGAATAATGAAAAATTTAAAATGCTTAGGATAATTTACAAAAATATGACAAGTGATGAAAAGTCTCAGAACTGTTCTTCATATCAGACACTTTCAAACAGCACAGGCAAAGGTTAGGGTTCCTGCAAGCACTTAAGCACGTAGGGAACTTTTTATGCACACGGGTATTGGCAGTAAACTCGCTGAGGCCACTCAGCTGTGAACCCCTTCCCACATGGATGAGTGTTTACAGAATTGGATCACAAGTTTCCTCAATACTCTGCCAGGATTTTTTTAATTGGTAATAGTAGATACCAGTGTGCTCGGGTGTACATTTAATGACTGCAAACATTCACAAGATTCCTCCATTTCTCTCTTCTGTCAAAATTTTTGTTGTCAAGACTAAACTAACTGGTGCTGGTGAGTTCCAGCATATTAAATACTTCCCTCTGACCTAGTAAGGAGGAGTCATGTTTATGTTGGACTGATGAAATTACTTTTTTGAGAAAAATGCAGTAGACAAAGTATTTAGGACAGAAGGAGTAGGAAGCTCTCAGTGCACGGCACGGATTAGTTGTCAAAGTGATGACTGAGTTAGCTTCAAAGCATCCTAATTTTGTTTTTTTCCCAGGTCTTTTGGTTAACTCAAAACTTTTAAAAACTGAACAGAAGTTAAAAAGTGACTCCCTACTGGATACACTCAGACAAAAAATACAACGAAACAAAACAAAAGAAAAAGAATAATCTATCTGTCTGTCTGTCTGTCTGTCTGTCTTTTCTAAATATGGGTAGATTGCATACTAAAATTTGGCTTAAAGGGAGCCTCTTCTAAGTATCTCATGAGCTATATGGGATGTGGATCCAGATGAGTGAATACACAGGAGAGCAGGAGATAATGCACTACACAATTGCTGTTTTTTACACAGGAAATGGTTAGGAGGAGACAGACCATCCTTCCCCATCCCATTTTCAAAATACGGATGATATGTAAGTGACTGTGAGGTCCTTTTTTTACCATAAAATAGAAAACACAGAGAAGGAACTGTAGCTCTCAAGGTGACAATTTTCCATCCATGCAGATCCTAATTCTGCACAAGGTATCTCCTCTCCAGGTGTAAGGTCCATCTGCAGTAAAACCTGTCATGATGATACCATTGATTTACAGTGGTTCAGAATGTGTCTGTCTATTCACAGTCCCTCCTTTTTTAAATGTATCTTGAACATTTCCAGCTAACAGGAAAGCTTCTAACAGAGTCTTTTGTCTGCTTTTAAAATGCAAACATTTGGTTTTATTTAGCTCTTTTCTGACCAAACCTACGCTTGTCTATGATTTCCCTTATTGTGGAATAACAGAATTCTTTCTTTTCAGAGGAAACAGTGAGAATAAAATAGTGTACTGAAGATGGTACACCTGTGCAGCCTGTTGCTTTCTGTAATCCATTCTTTCTTTAGAAATGATGGAAAATCAATGTTTCCCTAGAGATTTTTATTGCCAGTCTGTTTATCTGTCAGAACCTCTTCAATATCCATCTTAGATGGCTGAGAATTATCTTTACAGGGTGTTGAGATGAATGGTTTGTCAGATCTTCTGTCTGATGATTTTTACATCCTTTTCTAATCTCTCCATTGAATAGTAGGTTAGTAAAATGTAAAGTACATAAAATATAACATTTTGGACTGTGAATCTTACTGCAAAACCAAATTCAGTCAGAAGACTATATTCTTAAAAGCAGCTGGGAAACTGTCATTAATATTAATGTCTTATGTATCCAAAAGAATGATTAGATTATGTCTTTGTTGCATTCAGATTATTTGTAAAGAAGTGTAACTTCCTTACAGGCTAACACTATTTTTTGTTTTCTTAACATGAGTGGCAAAATTTGGATTATCCACTGCTAATTCTCTTTCCTTAGAGTACAAATCCTGGTCTTTTAACTAGTTTAACTTGCTATCATGTCATGTAGTGGGTTAGAGGACAAGGTCATCCATTGTTCCATGTCATTGGGCTTTTCCAATTTCTTTCTTTGTCTCATGCAAACTCATCTTGGCATTTCTTAGCTGTGTTTCAGATACAGCCCCATTATCTGAGAAACAAGTATTGCATTACTTACCTTCTTAACTTTTTGCCAGAAAATGCATCCAGCAAATGCATTTGTAGGATCCTTAAAAGAACTAAAAGAGCTTAGAAAAGAGACAAAGGAATAGAGAAACCTTTGGCATTTATTTTGCTACAAAAAAGGTAACAAAATTGAGGTCCTGCTTGTAATATCAAGAATCTGTTTCACCATTATGCCTCAGTTACGAAGTGAGCTTAGAAAACCCAACACGTATCAAGCTAAATAATTTCGTTTGAACCTTAGGACCCTCTTCCTACTCCAGCAGATGCGGACCTCTGGTTTTTGCTCATCTCTAATATAAAGACTGTTACTGAATGGAAGAAGAGTGACTTTCAAGTCAGGTAATCTGGTATGGTGACGATATGCTCCCCATTTCTGTTTCATGCTGACAGACCTTCCCAGGCAAGACATGGGGGCTTTTTTGGCAGGGATGGATGTTGGTGCCTCACCAACAGTGGACAGGTTCATGTCACTCCTGGTATGTAATTATATTAATGTTTCTCCAGTGTGCTAGTTCACATGTAGTGAGGGTGATAGCTTGGAGGGGTTGCCCATGCTCATGCCTGGGGCTGGCACAGGGCAAGGGTGTGGGGGCAGCTAGCATTGGCCATGAGAATACTACGGTTGCCTCTGAAACAGCCGTGCTCCTTACCCTTTATTTCCCTGATTGCTGCAGGAAGCCCAGCTCCCCCATTTCTCCATCTTAAGCATGCCTTTCTTTCCTAAGAAGGAGCCCGTCCCTAGACCCTTGTCCACAGGAGAGTGACATCTCATTTCTCCCATGCTGCTAAAAAACTTAGAGCCAGCTGTGACCATGTTCACCTACTTAATATCACTGAATGAAAATTGTAATTATAATAGCACTGATGCGGAACAGAGCAAGGCTTTCAGATACTGCAATCATTGCAGCTCTGCCAACTTAGAAAGAAATAATCTGTTCATGCCCGCATACAACCTGGCCTTCTAAAGATATCAAGGAACACTGAAATTACCGAGGTATTAAAATTAAATTATTTTATTAAAATAGTTACCTTTTCTTACAAGAATAGCTTGAAACTCTTTGCCCAAGGTTTAGTCAAACTCTAACTGCAAATATATTGGATTTTTTTTCTTTGCAATCAGTTGTATAAAGAAATATAATTGTCTTCCCACTGTTTTATTCCCATTGCTTGGATTATGTTAGTCAAGGTTCTTAGCAGGGTTCTGATGAGTTAAAATACTTTCATGCACTGATTGCAAAGCTAATCAGCTAGGTGAAATGGGACTGGAATACCGTTATTTGCTCTGATTTCTAGAAATATAAATAGTGACCATAGCATAAGTTCTTGAGCTGAATTATTCTCAGGCTGCCTGCTTATGTTCACCCAAGAGCCAACAGGCATCTGGCTGCAAGACTTCATGGACTTGCTGCTAGAAGTTGAAAACAAAGCAGAGAGGACAAGAACAATGCAGCTCTAAAGGAACTCTCCTAAATTAGAGCTTTCACCATGGGAGACTGAGCAGCTCAGGGGAATTGGTAATGGGAAATTGGAGCCATGGACCTCAAAGCTGCCAATCTGTATCTGATCCAGGCTAGCACTGGCTGCAAGCCTTCAGCATCCAATAGCTCTTTAGCTCTTTTCTTCTCTTTGTGAAACTGTTAGCAGCCTCAGACCAATTCCTCGTGGAAATATAAATACAGCACAAAGCTACCTTCACAGATGACATAAAGCTGCTGTCTTGCTCACATTCGTAGCAGAGAGTTGAAGCGAAGACAAGGCAGAGACACAGCTCCTGCTCATCCTTTGAAGGGTCCCCCATCGTCAGGGAGGAGCTGGGTAGGGAAAGAATCATGGAGTAGATATTGCTGCTTAATGTACACTCTGGAGAGGTGCTTTGGTCAGAGAGACACTGGGCTAGAGGGGTGCATGGGGAGGCTTGGCAAAGGATTGGTCAGGAATCACTGGATAGGGCAGGGAAGGAGTAAACAAGCAAAAAGATGGCCCAAGCATGGAAGCCATTTGAAATGTAAGTCATCCTCTGTCTCTACACAGTATTTCTCATGTGGGGACTGAATATTCGTTTCTGACACACAACAGCCTAATTTCAGTGAAATCAGTGAGAAGGCATGGGATGCATAGCTTGTATACCTTTAAAAACTCTAGCACCCACCTGAAAAGTGCACACTCAGCTGCTTGTGCCCATAATTTCTCAGGGTGAAAAATTGTTCAGTGTTCATAATGCACATTGCTCTTTCCCACTCTCCAAATAAATGGCGTAACAAAAACCTCAAAACCAACAATGTCAGAATTAACAGCAGCTCCAAAGTCATCACAACATATACTATGCTTTTGGTCTAAAACTGCAAAAAAGGCTGAACTGCAAAAGGGAGATTGCATACAGCAGCAGGAGGAGAAGTAAGTCATTGCAGCAGAGACAAATTTCCCAAAACAAACTGATACATTCAATTAAGCCCTCACTTGCTACCTGGGGATGAGCTTTACTTGAACCTTGAGGCTGGTGTCCACACACAGGCAGGTAATCAGGTAATGTGAGCAACTTGATACCTACCTGAAAAAATAAGTATGGGCTGGGCATGCAGTACCTAAACTAATTACTCCAGAATGATTGCCTGGATTTGGGCCAAGCATTATCTCACTTGTCCTCAGCACTACTGCAATGGCATGAGGAGGACAGAAAATGTGGTAACCCGAGAGGAAGATAAGAACAAGAGAGAGGGAGAATTGAGAACGGTCTTTAGCTGTGAAGGAGATGTTCTGTCTCTGCATCACTCTTTTGTCTAACCTCAACAACGGTGAAGCAGCCTTTGTATCTTGTCTCCTCCTTTTAAAGTGGATTGGCAACCAGAATCATTATCCACACGTACATAGTCTAAACACTGTGAATTAACCTGGGTTTTTCCCCTTGATCTCCATAGAGATCCTACTGAAGAATAAACTGTAAAGATGTGAGAATAATTTTTTTAAAAAAAACACTAATCCCTGGTAATAGAAAACTTGTCATCTTAATTTTCTAAGTAGGCCATTGGTTATATAGTGAATATAATTTTGACTCATGCTGAGCAAAATAGTGAAATCCTGATCCAATAAAACCCAGGATTATTCAGTTTATTGAAAAGAATTCCCTTTCCTTTCATAGGTTTAAAGCAGAGCTGCAGATAATGGTTGTTTTATTGCCAGTGGAGAAAATTAGTAATGTAGTTTCTGGTATACTAAACTATTATAAAGGATATGTGTAGGAATTTAGTAAAAACAAATAAGGTGAAAGTCAGAATTTGAGAACAAAGAAAAACACAGAGAGAAAATAATATTTTTCACATAGGAGTTGGCAAATCCTGCACTGTGTTCAATATGTGCCTGACAGGTTTGGGCTTGGGAACTAATACAGATGTATTTATGGGGAAGGAAGGAATCGAAGGCTTACCTTACTAGGGACTGTTCTTCAGGTTATTCAACTGATGCAATACTTACTGTGTGAAACCCATGACAGACATCAAGTAGGAGGAGAAACAATATTGAAACGCTATAGCTTTTTCTTCCATTTGCTGTTCTGTTTACAGTAACATCTACTTCATATAGCAACATATAATAAATGAGTTTTAGTAATAAATAAAACATTAGAAACAAATAAGCAAGAATGTGAAATCAATAAGTTTAGTCTTTGTAAGAAAGGACAAGTCAGACTCTCATTAGTGAATCTAATAATCCATCCCTAATTCACTTAGTCAATGGTTAGAAAGTCAGTAAATGCTCATTTTCAGTTCTTGCTCCATAGGGATGTACTGATTCAATTCAATGTAGATTTGCTTAAACTTGCTGAAGAGTACAGACCTGGAGCACAGCGCTTCATGCTGCATCAGAACATGCAAGAGACATGTATCCAAACAGTGTGATCATTTATGTGTATCTGCCTTCTGCATTGGGTTGGGTGTGAGCTGGGCACATCAGTATTCACCTTAGCTCCCTGTCCAGGAAGACAGAAGATTTTCAGTTTTGAGAAAAACAATAGAAGAGCTAAGGATTACAGAAAAGGACAGTTCGACACTGCCTAGAAGCTACAGCTGACATTAGTGCTAACATAGAATATCAAGTTACTTGATCAATTTCATTGCTTCCTCTATTTTTTCTTTTCCATTTCCTTTCCTTTTTTTTCCTTTTCTTGCCTTTTTTCTTCCTTCTTTTTCTCTTTTTCTTTTTTCTCTTCCCCCTCATTTTTTTTCCTTTTCTTCTTATTTTTATTGTCATTTCTCTCTCCTCTCCCTCTCCCTTTCCCTCTCTCTCCCTCTCCCTCTCCTCTCCTCTTTTTTTTTTCCTCTGTCATCTTTGATGATGATCTGTATTTATATACAAAAGACCCCAATATGTTGTATATGCTTGCTTCTTTCAGGAGAACCTGCAGCTAAAATTGCCTGTGACCTTTCTCATGAGCATGGGTAGGAACCTCTTCTTAAGTGAGACGAAGGAATTAGAACTTCATTCTTCCAGGGTTTACTCCTAGGAATGCATTTTGGCAAGATGCTAAGAAGAAACCAGTTATTGAAAGGGGGATCTGGGAAGCTGACAAGCATGGCTAAGCCCAGGAGGGAAATTTGACAAGGAAATAAGATGCTTTGTAGATCAGTGTGTAGCGATTAGTCTTTTGAATGCTGGGATTATTGCATAAGCAAAAAAAGGAGGGGGGCACTTATTGTATCTGACAGCTGCCACTTATACAGGTATTCTTCAAACTAATGAGGAACATAATGGTGTATTTGTTTATGAATCTTCAGAGAAATGCTTTCATTTTCCACAAGCCAATTAAATATGATGGAAAACTAAAAGACAACTTTTCTTTTTCTTCTCTACGAAATTGGGATCACTACAGAAAGAACCGGTAAAAAAACCTAGTGAATATCCCATCCTATCACTGACATGCTGCCTTCAGTCTTGGAGTCCACGTTCATCTTCAAACAAAAAGTGTATTATGTATTTAAAACAAAGACACTATGTTTGTACACTGTACTCATACGTGGGAAATAACCAAGGATCCAGAAAGCAAACCAAAGCCAGCCGGTTAGGAAAAGTAAGTAATAGAAAAATCAATTAAATAAACTTCTGACAACATAACATAACAAAAAAAAAAATCAAAATTCTAAAATGTCCTATGAAAAAATAGAGAAATGGAGAGGTAATTCTGTAAATTATTTTCTTTTTCTACAAGCAATAAATTCTTGGTTTGGAAACCATGGTCTCCATATTATTAAAAAATTGAAAAATGACCGATAGATATTGTTTCCCTCTCTTATATCTTCCTCTCCTGTCATAGTATACACTACAAACAAAAGTAACTTGTTAAACTTACTTAGAATTTTGCACATAGATTTTCTAATAAGCATTATGATTCTCTGTGTGCATGTGTAAAAACAGAGGAAAAAGTGGTAGATCCAACTTCAGATTAAGCTCTGGAATATTTTACAGAAATTTGCCTTCACACATGACATGTAACACATGACATTATTCACACAGAATATGCTTAGGGAAACAGACAGAGTAATTTACAAACTTCTCTGAACATACTGTAGGCCTGACTCAAAATAACCTATTTGCAGCATTATTTGATTATCCTGGACATTATTACGCATTTTTGTTTAATTTTCTGCAGCGTGGCTAATAAGTTGGCAAAGACCACCTGGACCTAGCTAGAGATCAGAGTGTTTCCAGTTCTGTCTGCAATGCCCTTTCCTGTACAGTCAGACTAATTTGTGTGCAAGCACGATTTATCATCAGTCTATACCTCTCTCTCACTGAAACATTGTCTTCGGAAATGTTATTCCATCTAGCAATTCTCCAGTCCAAGTGAAAACACTTAGCTTATTGAAGGGAAGGCTGAAGTACATTTATGAATGTTTACACCTAACATATGCACATACTTCTACATGCTATGGGATATAGCACCACCTGGACTGAGGCCAGATCTCACTGTTTATATGCACAGAATGTATGGCCTCATTTTGTTCAGCTTTTTCTGAATTGCAGGGATAATCTAAGTGTAAATGAGTCCCTGCCTGAGAGAGAGCTTTATTGAATTAGTTGCAGGACGAAGTACTTAATTATGATAACATTTTATAGGTGAAACTTACAGCCAGAAAAGAAAGGGGATATTTTTCCAGAAATTTACTGTTGTATTCATATAGTAAGTACACTGTTTGGTTCTGGTAAACTCTGTTTTAAAAAGTATCTCAGTAATAGCTGCCACTAGTGACCTGCTATTGTTCCCTAAACTGCAGCTGTTTGACTACTACTAAAAGTTCTTGAGTTTTGGAGTCTCACAAAAATTTTTCTTCTAGGCCTAGCTTAGTCTCGGTAGCAGTGCTTTGCACGTTTCTACTTTGCATGACAACAAGTGATTTTAGACAAGTTTTAGGAACGCGGAGAACATATTGCTTGCCTCTGTGGAATCTGCATGGAAGCGCTGTCCATTTCTTCTTCAAGTCCCTTCATCTTTAGTCTACTGTAAGTTTATTCACAACAGTCTTGTATAAATATTCACATGTACTGTTTTCCTCAAACAAATGCCCCTACATGATTAGAGGATTGTTGAAAGTTTTTAGAGCTCTTGCCACAACGTATTTATCCATGGCATGATTTTAGGTAAACAGAAATCCACTTAAAAAGGTATTCTATAGGGTCATCTTTATCAGATGATTTGTTCTCCCTATCTAAACACAAATTTTTGGATCTTTTTGACTCTAGCTGAGGAGTCAGTAACTATGAAGAACTTGAGATGATGTCCACAATTTGTAGCTAATATTTTGGATTTCTGATTCCTGGTGCAGACTGTAAAGTGTGTCTTTGGATTTGATTCTCTCATCATTTTAATGCTGTTGTTTTTCTTTTTTCCTTACAGTCACTGCCAGAAAACTTGGAGGTTGTCTAGATCCCAGACTTTTCATAAACATCTCTGATATAAATTTTTTATGACTCTTCTCCACTTGTCTGTGTCACACTGAACAGTGAATGCAAAGACCGTCTCTTCAGATAGTGCCTCACAGGAATGCAACATGCAATCCACACAAAGGAAATTTAATACCCTAGCAGCTAATTAAAAAAGCATTACCTTCCACCAGTACTGACCTCCAGCCATGCAAAGGATAAAGATGGGTGTCTGTCAATCAAGTTTACCTGGCACAATATTCCGATGAATGGACAGATCTGAAAAAAAGGTGATATTGCTCAAAACCCTAAGGTACTCTTAATACCACATTTAAAGAAGCAGAAAGCTTCATGAGTAATTTGAAACCCCAGACTGCATACTAGGGATATACCAGTGCTAAATTTGCCAAGTACTACAGATACTGGACATATACTATGTAGAACCATTATAGACCTCCATAGGATTTTGATATACTGAACACTAGGCTCTTCAAATCACAACAGTATCATAAAGTCTGCATGCTTGTATTTCACACTTTCATGATTCCAACAGCAGAACACACACAGAATTTTAACTGTTTTTTGTTCCAAAAAAATCTATTGTACGCTTAGGAACTTCACAAGTGATGTTGGCTCATTCCCCAGTTCTTATTTATTATTAATTAAGGCAAATCCACCTGCGGTGTTCTCCATAGAAGTAGCACTTATCCACACTGTTCTTGCAAAGCATTTGATTCCTCTATCCTGCTGCCCATATATTTTTTCATCCAGATGTGTATCTTGCAGCATGTTGCCCCAGACTCATGGAGCCCTTACAGTCAGAAATGGCTTTTTTAAAAAAACCATGCCTTTTGTTTACCTTGAACCAATTAAGAGGTGATGCAGTAAGATCCTAGTAATTTATAACTGTACCATAGTACTTATCTGAGTAGATAAGAGTCTGGACTAAAATGTAATTTAACCATGCTTTAGTGAAAATATGAGGAGCAATTACCTGAATTCGGTTACCATGAGATTTCTTTTCTCTGCACAAGTGTATTCACTACACATGCAGAATAACATAAACAGATCCTACTGTATGTGAGAAGGGGACGGTTGGCATTTGGTAGACACTATGGACCTTGCTCCTGGGTTTCCTCTCCTGGATTTCCTTTCACATTGCTCAATTCAGACTGAGAGACACAGATGACATAAATCAAAGCAATTGTCTTCATGCTATTTGGACACCAAAATATCTGAATCACACAGGTTTGTGTGTGTTGAGGAAAGAACTACAGTAGAGAGGGAGACAGGAGTTCAGGAGCAGGACGTCTCTCCCTGCTTTGGTCTTACCATGCCTTCTTGGTCAGCCATGGCTAATATCTGTTGAACTTCTGAAAAAGTGTCAAAGTCCTCTTTCATTCTGCTGAGCAAGTTCAGTGGGTGCATACTTAAGGGAAGACCTTTGTATTTATTTTGCATGTCGTAACAGGTGTGAGGGTTACCTGGAGCATAAAATGAACTACTGCAGCTATTGCTCATGAAGTTAAATGCAGTGTATTAATGTGACAGATTAACCATATCCTGTGAGGGAGAGAAAGGCAACAGGATTCATATTACTATCACAATGAAAATAAGTAAAACTTTCCAGCATATCCCTGAGTTTTACAAAATCAATGTGTAGATCTCTGGGGGTTTATTCCCTTCAATTAAAATAATTTTAGCTGTGTTAAAAGGCAGTACTTGGTTCCATAAGGATAAATGCTGGATCCTGCACTTGAGTCACAAGAGCCCTGTGTAACACTACAGGCTTTGGGCAAAGTGATTGGAACGCTGCTTGGCAGAAAAGGACGTGGAACATGAGCCAGCAGTGTGCCCAGGTGGCCAAGAATGCCAATGCCATCCTAGCCTGTATCAGCAATAGTGTAGCCAGCAGTATCAGGGCAGTAAATATCTCCTGTACTCGGCACTAGTGAGGTTGTGTTCATTTTTGGGTCCCTCACTGCAACAAAGACACTGAGATGCTGGAGCATGTCCAGAGAAGGGCAATGGAGCTGGTGAAGAGTCTGGAGCACAAATCTTTTGAGGAGCAGCTGAGGGAGCTGAGGTTGTTTAGCCTGAAGAAAAGGAGGCAGAGGGAGACCTTATCACTCTCTATAACTGCCTGAATGGAAGTAGTAGTGGGGTGGGTGTCAGTCTCTTCTTCCAAGTAAAAAGCAATAGGACAAGATGAAACAGTCTCAATATGTGCCAGCGGATGTTTAGTTTGGATAGTAGAAAAAAATTCTTTTTTGAAGTGGAGGGTTGTCAGGTTGAATGGGTTGTCCAAGGTGGTGGTTGTGTCACTGTCCCTAGAGGTATTTAAAAGATGTGCAGATTTGGCATTTAGGGGTAAGGTTTTGTGGTGGACTCAGCAGTGTTAGATTTGCACTTGGACTCGATGATCTTAAAGGGGTTTTTTCCAATCTAAACAATTCTGTGATTCCATCACTATTGATCTACATAGTCACAATCAAATTATATTAGACTGATGCCTTAGAGGATGATGAACAGAGATGCATGACATGAAGAAATAAGAAGAAAGATGAGGAAAGATGTAATTGCCATGCATGTGAACCCTTACAAAAGCTGACTTGCTGTGAATCTTGATTCATCATCTGAAGGGGGAGGTGATGACTTGTCAGGGTGATGTGCTGCCCCACTGAGGTTTTTGGTCTTCAGAAACTGGTGGACTGTGAGAGTGTTGAGGCAGAGGTAAGCAGAAACTACAGCAGATAGAGCAAGTGGTATCAGAAACCTGAAAGCAGATGGGCCGTTTCTCTCTCCTGTCATGCAACTTTCTGTTGCCTAAACTGAATTGTTCCAGATAAACTTTTCTGTGTGAGAGATGACATCAGGATGAGTGCTCCTGGAAAATGGCAGTAAAAGTAATTTAGTTTTTCTTCAACTATGCTTCAGGAAAAAATATAAATTTCTTTTTGACCAGAATATTGTCCCATTCTTTGGAAGACAAGCTTGAAACATGATAAAGAGGAAGTTCTTTGTCTTTGTGCTGTCCTTTGGTGTCTTCACAAAGACCTTCCAAAGTGATGCCAACTTTCAGACCTTTGATTTACTTCACTTTGAACATGTTCTGCTGTGAACTCCTGAATTTTCCCTGTTGCATTTCCAGAATATTCCAGTTTCTCCACACATGCTCCAGCACTCTCTTGTCATTGCAGCTGTGGGTTCCTGTCTAAGGATACAGTTTCATGATCAGCATAATTTGATCTAACTGTGGGCTGCTACCCAAAAGTGGTGGCTCCATTTTCTCTGGGATCCCCAACTGAATTTTCCAAAGTCTCCCTTTGTACCAGGTCTAGCAACTGCACAATTATGGAACAGTTTGTGAGGTGACAATAAAAAATCTTCCTATTTTGTTATTTCTTCTCTTTTTCCAGGACAGTGCCAGTTCCAATTACTTGGACCAAGGGCAACATGCCTGACCCCTGTTTTCTCTCATTGATTGCCCTGCTTGGATATGTACTGCATGTGAGGAAAGAGCTGCTCACCAGAATATGGCAACAACATGGGCTAGAGCTGTGCAGCAAGCAGTTGTATAATATATGTGTATGAAACAATTAATGAAAAAACTTGAGCTAAGTAAATGAGGGCAGTAGAGTGTCCAGGGTATTGTATCTGGAGATACTTGTCCAGTATATAAAACATCAGGGTACACAGTAACCTATTTGTCTGTATGACAGCAGTAAATTGTCTGTTTGCCAGCAGTAAAAAGAAAAAAATGAAAATGACTATTATTAATTAAAATGACTATTATTATTCCTGGCATGTACAGGAAGAACACCAGGTTCTTTACAAAAATATCAGACAAACAGGCTTTCCATGTCAAGCTTTCTTATTCAGTGAAAGAAGTACGGGCAGCATGTCTGCTGTGCTATGCAGGGTGAGAGGAACATAACTCATGGCATAGTGTCATTAAGATTAGTTGAGATTTTGCCTTTAATGTTCATCATCTAGGCAAGCCAAAAAGATGCATCTTTTTTAAGCAGAAACAAGGTGCATCTGTTGTCTCCTGTGCATTTGGAATGTGCCGTGTTTCCTGTGCTGCTCACTGCTCAGCAGCTCAGAGCAGCACATGGGCTGGTAACTGTCAATAGTGTCCTTTCCAGTAGGAAAGAAGAGTTATCCCTTTGATTTAACATGGAGCTTTAAGAAAACAAAGTCATGCCGTGCCTGCTGACTGCTTACTCAGTGCTGTCTGTTGCATTAAAGTAAAACAGTAACTAAGAACTCTTCCATAGTACTCTCGGATTTTTACACATAAAATCATCTATTCATCACAAGCTTTTATAGCAAATGACTCTCAGGGGATGATTTTGCTTTCTAGCAAAATGCCTGAGAAATGCAATGTTTAATTGTTTTCTGTATACACAAAAACACAATTATAGGGAAATAATGCACACACACAAAAACCCCAAAGACACTTCAAGAAATACAGCTTTCAATATATTACCTAATCCAATTCAGGGGAATTCTCTGAGTACAAAGCCTGGACTGGTGTGACATGATTTGAGCATATGGATATAAAGAAATGCTAAAAGAAATGGAATGAAGTAGCTTATTTATGTTCCCCTCTACCCAGTGCACAGCATCATTATCTTTCTATCAGGATCCCCTGACACTTCTGATGAAGTGTGAGCAGATTGGCTTACCAAAGCCACAGGCCAAATGAGCCTTTACTCTCTGATGTTCACGGACAGCTTGTGAAACTTTCCAGTTGATGCTGAGATGTCCTCTGGGAATACTATGAGGAGTTCAGGAAACCTTTTTTTATGTCTCTCTTCCTTTTCCTCTTTCTTTACCACAATGTCTTATTTTATAATGGAAGGACAAATCTCACTGTGCAAAATACAAACTTGTGATAAATGCAAGGGCTAAAAATAAAACGAAGAAACTTTTTGAATTTTTCCAAATCTAATCTGTCATTAATAGCAGTGAATTTGGGATCATTCAAATTCTATGCTTATTTTTGGGAAGGATTAGATGAGACTCTTCAAAGAGTTAAATCCTTTGTCACAGTGCAGCTTGCCTGTCATCCACACTTCTGTTAGACATTGCTATTTATATGGCTTAACTGAATATTTGTCAGTATTGTCAGATGATTATGTGCTTTGTAACAGTTTTTAATATCTGGCAATGGGGAATCCTTTATTGAATTTTAACTGTAGTAAAGAAAAGAAAAAGAAATATTGAAAAAGGTGGTATGTACAGTTTGAATTTTCCTTCAAGCTATGAGTTCAGTTCTTATTGTCACTTCTCTATGGTCCATCAAAAACTAGCTTCTGAAAACAAAACCTGCAAACCAGCTCAAATATTGTCATATGTATGAATATACATGATATATATATATATAAAACACAAGCTGTAGGCTTGTGTTACAAAAAATTGTACTGCTTCTAGCACATGACTCAAACTTGTTTGGTCTTTAAAAAGGACACTCATATATATTAATGCTATTTCCACTGTATGAATAAAGCATAAGTTCAGTATTTTACTTCAGTAAAGACCTTCAGCATCAGCCTCAAAACAACAACCAGTTTAGCTCTAGTGCATCCTACAGTATGGAGCCATATTTAAACAATCACAAAAAAAAGAGAAAAAGGTATTGTGAGCAAGTCACACAATATTTTTGGCATTTCTGTCATCCTTTTCTTCAATGCAGATGAGTTCCAAAGGACAAATGCAGTTGATGAAGACTGAACCAAGGTTGTTATACAACAGTAGAGAGAAAAGCCACTCTCTTTCTGAAGACATATAAACAAATCTTAGACTTGATGACATTTTTTTTTTGTTTTCCCAAGTACCAGGGTGACTTAATTTACCAGCTGTTCATTTCCATCAGTAATTCATGAGCAGAAACAAAGAAAACACTTTTCAGGAGTGCTTCTCTGCCCAAATAATGAGCCATTATTTTAACTCAGAAGGCTCTCAGGAAGGACAGGGGAAAATAAGCCCCTAAGTCTATAAAATGCTGCACAACATTTAAATAATGAACATTGTTTCTCACATCCAGGTTGTGCTGAGATTGTGCTGAAACATTTTTGTGCGTGTGCGCATTATTTCTCTATGATTGAAACCAGCATAGGTAGGTTTTAGCCTGCTGAGGACCAAACCCTCCTTTCTGGATTACTTCAGTAGTTGTTCCTTTTCTGTTTCTGGTGTAAGTGATTTTTAAAGAGAAAACTCAAGTAACAAATCTTCACTATCTTCCTCTCTTTCTGAACAAAATCCTTATTTTTAGATCTTTTTCAAAAAAGCAAGTGACACAACAGTTTTCAATACTTCATGAATCTTCTTTTTTACAGTCATATAACTCCAGTAACAGAGACTGAAGAACAGATAAACCATTTATTAAGCCAGTCACAAAACCTATTGAAGAGTGCTATTATCTGTCCTTACACAGTCTTGTTCCTTTTACTTCAAAATTCTTCACACCTGAACTGTGAAACATTTCTGTGTACCATTACCTATGCCTGCTCTCCACAGTCCAACTTGCCTTAGCTGCTTTCAGAGACCAGGAGGACATCTGCCCATCTCTGGGATGAAGGTCAGGAGCTGGTGAGGAGCAGAGGAGTAATGGTCCTGCAGGCTGTTACAGGGTCCCTGCCACACACCAGAGACCAGAGAATGTAACATGAGTCCCACTGCCCTGGCTGTCCTGGTTTTTGTACAATAGGGTCCACTAACACTGATGAGACACTCAATAAAGAAACAACAACAGAAACTTTTATTATCTAAAGGCTCTATAAGCTGTGGAACCCCACTAAGGAACAACCCAATTACAAACAACTGACCCGACTATATTTTGCAATAAAAAGGAAAAAAAATGAATTATGCTCCTCCGGGGGAAGAAAGGCTGGCCCAAAGACGGCACTGGTCCCACACCAGAGCTGCTGAAAAGGACAGTGAAAAGAACCCCAGGGGATCCCAGGGAAAAGATACTGCACACATGTCACCACTGGGTGGTTTCTGCTGCCACTGCCTGAATGCTGGTGACACCGTGCTGCTGCCTTTGCAGAGGGGAGACGAGGGAGAGCAAGCCGCGATGATGCCGCGTTACAAGGGACCAAGAAAAAACAGCCGTGCCTTTCCCAGCTCAAAGCAAGATGAAAAGACGGACGAAATTCTGTTATTCTGGCTTTTATGGGCTGCCCGTTCTCACATTTTCTCCGGGCAGCCTCCTGTGCGTGCTGCTTCCCCATTGGATGGTGGTGCAGGGGCATCACTTCCCTCTCCAAGATGTCAGCACACAGCCAATATGGCATTCCTGCCAAAATGCCTGTGCCAGTGGGCCCTTGCTGTGAGGAGGTGGTCTCCCCTGCTGTCCCACCAAGAGAGAAAGTACCGTCACGCACCTCCCTGGCAGCACTGTCCATGGGTGGCTGGAGCAGCCACTGGCGGCCACCACCATGGCACCACTGCCATGGCACCAGCCACAGGGCCAGCCCTGGGCACTGGAGCGGGCACCATGCCCGGCTGCAGCAGCTGGCACGAGCACAGCTCCTGCCGGCTGTCCCTGCACAGCCGCTTCTCTCCATAGCATCAGCAGCTGGGGTAGATGTGGCACCCGCTGCCACCATCGTTCCAGCTCCACATCGGCGGCAGCACGAGGCAGTGCCAGCAGCGCAGACATAGCTACCGAGTTCCATGGAGCCTGCTGCGCCCGCTGGCCCCTTGGTGGGGGCCACAGAGCAGCTTTGCCATCAAGACTAGCCCCCATTGTGGGTTGGCCACGTGCCTGGTGGAGAACACAGCCCTGCCAGGCCACTGCACTCTGCTGCGGGGCCACAGGGGCCTCACCCCTTGCCCATCGTGCTCCCAGTCTCGTGGCACCAGATGGTGGGGAGCACCCACAGGCAGTAAGCCAAAGCTGCCAGGGAGACACCCCCATGCACTGCTCCTAGCCTGCTCTGCCGCCGATGAGGCGGGTGATGGGAGTGCACGGGGTGGCTGAAGAAAAAGCATCAGTGTCACCACCACTGCTCTCCTGCTCCGACCCCGCAGCCCCTGGTGAATGGCCCCGTTTTGCCCCGCCGCTCCTGGGGCTGCCAACCCCGCTACATGGGCTGCTCCATCTGCACCCTGCATCAGCTCCACTGCCCAGATCCAGGATCAGCCGTTTCACTCTGCTTCCACTCTGAGGAAAACAAAGAAAAGGTTTTAACACACAAAAAACCACACCCTCTCTCTCCCCCCAAGATAACCTTAAGATTAAACCCATTACACTGGCCAACCTGGCTCAGCAACCTCTGTGACATGTCCCATGGGAGATATGATTTGAGCTGGAACTAATCCTCTCCCACTGTTTTAATCAGTCAGGTCACGGCAGGGTTTGGGGCGCATAAACCACTCCAGAGCTGCAGCAGATTTCCAGTCTCAGCTTTAGCATTCTGCCTTGCAATTCAGAGTGGTTCTCAGCCTAGAGGACACTGCGGAGTTCGTGTGCCAGTACAGAGCTATTGGGAAGCACATGCCTTTCATGTTTATGGGTCCAATGATGACAGCAAACCAGAACATACAGCAGTTTGTTCTGCAGAAGAGCATGTCCCTGCTGGTCTTTTACAAGAATGTTGTGAGTTTTGCTAGTATGAGAAAAGCCATCTTCCTCTGTCGTCTGGCATCCTGGACTCGTGGTGGGTTGGTCTCACACTTGCAAGGAAGACTGTAAGAGGAGTTCATCTGCTGCACCTGTTAGAAAAAAGTCCTGAGCGCAAGCAACGTTGTTGGAATGATCCCTCGTGTCACAGGCAGAGGCACTTCAGGAATGATTTCGTATGCCAGCCAGACTCCAGCTTCCCCAATTCCTCAGAGTCTTCTCATGGCTTGCATACACCATGTGGCACCAAACATGAAAAACTGCAGAACACTGATCAACCTGCTCAAGGGAGAAGATTTAAGGCATTGCACATTAACTTGCTTTTAATTTGGTAGGCTACCTGCTTATTTGTTTGATGCTTGTTCCATTCATGCCCTCATCCTTCTCTGCACCTTCATTATATTCCCAGGCAACTTGACGGAATTTGTGACATACTGAAAATACTAATGAATTTGTGGTAAGACTGCAGCCTTGATTAAAGTAGCTTGTGCAGGCAAGGAAGGGAGCTCTGGGGATCCTTGTTCCAACTCAGCATTGTAAATAATTTGTCTTTTTCAGCACTTTTCTTAAAGAACTGACCTACAATCTAACTTACATGAATGTCTTTTGAGCCAGTGAAATTCAGCCCTCCACCACTCTCTAACACCTCTTCATGAGCTGTGCTAGAGCAACAGCTTTCACTTATGTGTATTGGTGTAAAGGACATAATTTCATCTTGGGGTAAATCCTTCTGTCCATATCCCTTGCTCGGAGCAATTGTCATGCCCTGCACAGATCCTCGTGGCTCACTTTCAGGGGCAAGGGCTGCATGTTTATGGCCACTTACCAATTCAGTGTCTGAAAATTAAACTATGGAAAATGAGCAAGTAAGATTTGGGGTTAGGAAACTGAAAGTTTCTTATAATGGGTACGTTACAGTACCGACTGCTTAAAAAAATTGTTCAATGAGTGTAATTTCATAGAATCATAGAATATCCTGAGTTGGAAGGGACCCACAACAATCATAAAAGTCCAGTTTGATCATAAGCCAGCTTTCCTCGAGTCCCCATGGAAGACAGGGACAAGACAGTATTCACCCTAAGAGATTAATAGGATGCATCTATAATCCTCTGTTCAGTTTGGGCCCCTCACTACAAGAGAGACATTGAGATGCTGGCTACATGTGTGTTATCTGTCACAAAAAAATTACCATTTCATAACTTGAGTATAACCCTTCCAGACATCATTGGTGTCATCCACTCACATGACAGCTGCAAAGGATTTTCACTGCAATGACAGTCAGAAAGGAAGGATGTACAGAAGGGTTTGACACAACCACTCTGATTTCTAAGCATGTTGGCTCTTGCTGATTTGAAAGTAATGCAAATATTTTGCTTAGTGGGCTGAGATCAACAAGAAAATAACTGGGTTTCATAGCGGGCATAGAATATCTTGGCTTTGAATTCTGATGCTGCACCTCTACTGTAGCACAGAATTTTGCAGTTTAGAAAAGAGTATTTCTGGGTCAGAAAGAAAGCAAACTTTATATAAAAATGGAAATTATATCTAGAGAACATGAACAAATATTTCTACCTAGATAAAAGTAGGCATAGCTTTAGAAAAATGGAGGTAATGTCTGTACTAGTAATCACTGTAAAGACACAGTACCACGACACTAATGACAAAGTACCAGCATTCTGTCACATCTAGTACTCAGATCCTACACAAAACCAAAATTTTGCACATAGAAAATTGCTACACACTGGAGACTTTGGGTCGATAATTAGTTGCTGTTTAGAAATTCTTATATTTTATTCCCTTTTCATTTATTTACAGCCTGATCAGTTATTGAGAAGTAATGCATACAGAATAACTGCAAACATTAAATGAGAAGAAAGTTATACTATAAACAACAAAATAACTGCTAATCAGGAGAGGATGAAGCCCTTTTATGAAGGGCAAAGACTATCTGACTGCAACCCATTTTCTCCCTCGCTATGCCTGTCTTTCTCCTGGTTTTGAAGGATTAGGCAACAACTGCAAAGTACTTCAAATATTAATCATTAAAGATAACTGAATGGACTGAGTGGGGCTAATGACAGTTGGTGCTCTATTCAACAGGTAGTAATTTTGTTAATTTTACACACAATCCTAACCCCCTCCCTATAAATTGTGTAGTATCAATGTGGTCATCAGCACTGGTTAGAAATTCATTTCCCATGCATATTCCAGACTGTGAAAATTAACAGGTTCATGAACAAAGTAATAACAACATGAATGGATACTGGATGATTTTTAGTTTCTTCAGATTCACGACCTGGACCAAATTTGCTTATGTCTGTTGGAGACAAAAGAAACAATAGTGCTTTTAATTCTGCTTACTCTTTTAATCTGAAATTCACTCAAAATTTCTCCCTCACATTTTTACTTCTGTTTTTAAGTGGGTTTGAATGGGCCACAGAATTGTGCTGTGTAAGAAAAGCAGAATTCCCTTAGATGATGGAGTGAGAGCTGTGGAGGACAAGGAATTATCTGAATCAAGCCTTCCTCCATTGTTCTGCTCTTCCTCATAGGCTTTCTTGATAGGTGTCTTTTAATGTCCTGCCCCCAGGTAGCCTTTCAGCACATCAGTGCTCTGTGCTGAGAGTGCTTCCTAACATCTGTTTCAGATTTGTTTCTCCTTTGTTTCCATTTATGTCCCTTCTCAACCATTATTGTTTTCAGGCCAAAAATGTTAAATCGTATAGAAAATCTCCGGATAGGCTAAGACCGGTGTATGTGTGAGGTAAATTTTAGTTTAATTGTTGTTTTCCATCATATTGAGCACAAGAGATTCAGCTACTCTGCAGAAAGAAAGATTTTTATATCTCTTCATTTAACAAAGCAAAGTCTGTAGAGAGTCTCTGTCTTTTTACACTCCAGCTATTGAAGGCAGAAAAACACAACAGGGTTTTGAGGTCAGAGTCCTCATCACATCACACTTCTACCATCAAAACAGCACTACTACAGCAAAGTGAGCTTCTTTAGAAATGTAGCCATTTCTGACTCTAATGAGTCTCTTGATTTTTGCAGTCCTTGCAGGATGACAGTGACATGGGAACTGCGCCTTAAGGAGGTCTTGGTACACATCTTTGGGTCTGGTTTTTACATTATATTGGGGGTCCCATTAATGCTGGGGTGATCAGTGGGTATCCAGGTGCTGAATGAAAACACAAGAATATGTTTGGCACCTCTTGATTAGCAAACTATTTTGCATCATGTTAAAAAAAAAAAAAAAGACAAAAAAATACAGGAATACAAGTGCTTGCTCATTACAGCTTATAAAAGCAATCCAGTCAGTGCAAAATCACAGAATCACAGGATAACTAGTTTGGAAGAGACCTCAAGGATCATCGAGTCCAACCCACACCCTAACACTCCAAATAGACTATGGCATCAAGTGCCATGTCCAGTCTTTTTTAAAACATGTCCAGAGATGGTGACTCTACCACCTCCCTGGGCAGTCTATTCCAGTGCTTTATTATTCTTTCCATGAAGAACTTTTCCTTAATGTCCAGCCTATACCTTCCTAGATGCAGCTTGAGACAGTGTCCTCTTGTTCCGTAAGTTGCTGTATGGTGAAAGAGGCCAACCCCCACTTGAGTACAACCTCCTCTCAGGAAGTTGTAGAGAGTGATAAGGTCCCCTAATGAGACCTTAATCTTGAGCAAGCATGGTAAAAACTGAAAAAGTAGATTTGCATACCATACCTAACAAGTAAACATTGTACCAAATAAACTATATAGTGCAGAGCAAGACAACAAAATAAAGGCATGTACAAAACTGTAAGAGTTCTTCAGTTTCTGCTATTTTTCACCCTTAATTGTTGATGATAGTTATTTTTTTTCTTTTTTGATTCTCTAACCTTCATGCATACATTTCTAGCTCAGTCACCTATACCTGGGGTCAGCAGCAGAAGTTAAAAATGGAATGGCTTTCTTGCCATTTTCTAGTCCAAAGCATTTAATGTACTCTAAGATGGTGCACAAAAGTTAAGTGAATGCCTTAGGCTTCAGGAAGCAGAAGTCATCTGGCAAGCAAGAGGAATAAGCACCTTGCTGTTTGCAAGATCATACTGTTTTTTTCCAGTGTAGCATGTCTAGTATTTAAGCTTTACCCCAATTCCATACATTGCTTCAAGCCACATCCTGTTCAATGGAGTTAGCAGAGCCTCTGTGTAACTTCTCTGTGGGGCCACTTTTAAGTTCCACACTGGTAGGACATCAATAGGTCTGTACCACAAACGTGGTTTTGGCTGGGGTACGGGGTTCAGAGGCAGCTTCCAAAGCAACTTGCTGCATTCTTTGGCACTCAAACTACAGAAGCATATGGCACTGAGTTACTTACTGGGTAATATTAAAAACGGTATGAGGCTCTGTGTTTTAACTGAGCAACTATACTGCTGCTCATTAAACACTTCAGAAATGTCCATCTTCATAAATATAAAATATAGAATTACATATGCCAAAGAAAGGCATTATTACAATTCCTTAAAATGAAATCTTCCAGGTTTTAAAATACTTAGTAATACTGCCCTGCTGACATCCTTCTTGTGACCTTAAATTTTTTTGTTGTTTCCTTTAAATAATTTACTGAGTGATTGCTCAGTGATGATGCTTAAATAAAAACACAGTATGATAGTTAATCTGCAAGACAGATGCTATTAATATTGGATGGATGTAGTTTCAGAAGTATTCTGCCTGAATCCGAAGTACTAAGCTGGATATAAATAGTGGTGGATTTCCCTTATGTGGAAAATGTAATAGCTCCATTAAGCATGTCTTCTCAGCAGAGTCAGGCAGTATATTGGCCCTCAGCTTCAAGTACCAGCTTTTACTGAGATGAAGTGCAAGGAGCCAGGCTGCCAAGCTATTTTGGGCTAATGAATCCTCATTAGCTTGGTGCTCCCCTGGGTATTTCTTTTGGCTTTCCCAGGGCATCTCCACTAGTCCTTTCTCTGTGCAGTACATGAAGTTGTTTCAAACATAAGTCTTTGAGAAAACAGTGTCTTTCAGGCATAATTAAGGAAGTGAGAGGTTGTGCGCAATGATATGACCTGGAACACCTTTGAATAGCTTAATTACATGGCCTAACAATAATAATTATCTGCAGCAACAAAAAGTGGGTAGCAATGACCAAGGCATGGCCTTGGAGGAAGCCCCTCTAGCTTAATGTCTCTTTTCAACAATCGAAGAACAAGTGTGATGGCTTTATGAGGTCTAACTGTTTCTGAAAAGCCTCTGTTCCTGTGAGCTAGGTCTTCACCAGTAAATAGGGAAAATGAGAACACTGAATGAAAGTAAAAAGCTGTCTCTAACTTCTTGTTTCTATTTCATCATCCCACAGAGACTGATAGTATCAGACTTGATGTGTGGGCATGATGAATGGAGTAAAATGCATAGCTGAAATAAGAGTCAAAAAATAACTCCGCTCCAAAGACATACTGTTACGAGGAGTTGTTATACAGCCTGGTGACTCTTCCCAAATGTCCACAATTTCAGCACAAGGTAGAGAAGATGATCTGAATATGTATTTGCCAACAAAATGCTGGCAGGTATATACTGCCTTCTTTCTGCCCTAGAAAGAAGAAATATTAAAACTGCTGCTACTTTATACTGAACGCTGGACTCTCAGGTACATTTTCAATTATTTTTAAAGAGTTACAGTTGCAATTCCTGCAATGAACTTTTTCCCCTTTGTCTTTTTTTTTTTTTTTGACTTTCACTAACAAAATAAAAGATGGATCAGCTAAAGTTTTTGTTTAAATATTATTGGCATACAGTAAATTAAGTAATACTAGAGTTAGTCCTGGAAGGATGTTAATAAGATTACTCATATTACCTGTGCACTTAATAAATTTTTGCTGGCTACTGCTGGATGCTTTGTAGCTCTAGAAACTAATACTTTAAGTTGGGTAATTCCCAGCTCAGTACTGAGGGGAAGGCTGATCCAGCCATTAGTTACTGCCTGAAGTTTTGGAGTTAAAGCTGCCACTTCCTTGCTTTGCCAGAGCTGCCACCAAAAGCAGCAGTGCAGTCAGCAGAGGTGCTAGACTGGGACAAAATGCAAGGCATGCATGTGCTGGAACTGTTCTAGCTATCTCCTCCTCCACAAAAAAAGACTATATTTCATTTTTAACACAGGAAGGTCTCTGTTTCAGGATTTGATTTACGGTGTGAGGAATGCTTCTGCTGGCACACAGAGTAGGGCAGCACCGGGGTGGATCAGGAGGAAGGAAGGACTGGTGCATTTCTATCACTGTCAGTGTGTACCAGAAGACATTGTGTCGCTCTGCCCCACCTTCCCATCTCTAAAATGGGGTAGTAATACTCCTCCTCCCTTCAGGACCCTTGAAGATCAGCACATTCCTGCTGCTGAAGTATTCAGGTATGGAAGATGTACACAGATACACTAGATCAGGCCTCTACTGGAAGACTTGGGAATGAATTTCATCTGTTTGTCTCATACGACTTAAATCAGAAACCTTAAACATTTTCTTCAGCCCACTGCTGTATCATTTTCAGGATTATTTAATTTTTTTTCTTCTTGTTTGCAGTTCATTTTAAATATTGGGGAATTCTGAAAATAAAAGTACTGTGCAGAAAACTTTTCAGTGCTTTAACATATTCAATTTTCCCCAATATTTTGGCCAAAAGCAATCTCATAATTTTGCACTAAACTTCTCCTCACCATACAAAAAATCTGACATATTTCACTGAATTTATGGGCTGCTAAAAAATATTCTCAGAGTCACATAAGATGCAGGCCAGTCTGAAAAATCTGTGTTTAAAGATTTCAATTTTTTATCATTATGAATAATGATAAAATGATGATGATGATTTATAATAGGTATTTGCACTGCTGAAAGTTGGGAAAAGACAAGTGTTTTTGGAAGCCAAACCCAGACTTAAGGCCTGAAGTATTTTTCTTGGTGAAAGAAGTTGGGAGCATCCCTACAGTGATAAACTTTGGACTGTTCTAAAACACTTCCAGTGTTTCATGTCTAGTTGATGGTTAAAGAGGGCAGACACACGATAATACATTGCAAATACTGGAAAAATGATAACACTAAGGAAAGTGGTAATATTGTGGTGATAGAAGAGAGAACAAATAGACAAAATAAGATAAAAATAAAAAAAGCATAATTCAGTTTGTGAGAAAAGTAGCTTTGAAAATACTTGGAAAAAATATTTAGTCTCCTGTGATAAAACTATGCATCTTGAGTTTCTAAAATCAATCTTGCATTTTCATGATGAACAGCACTATGATAAGGATATGTTTTCTGTATTAGTGATACAGTAATAACCATCTTACTCTTTTCTGGTATTGGGATCTTTTCTCAAAATCTTCTAATACTTCTGCACAATGAAATTAATTCTTCTTTAGTTTTCTTAGGTACTTTTTGTGGTCTCTCAAATCCTGGTCTAAATGTTACTGCTGTGGGGAAACAGGCTGAAATAATGCAAAGGTTTCTAATGGAAGAGCTGGGGCTTAAAATGAGTGAATCATATTTAGAAATCTGACAAAGAAAACCGAATAACAAATGTGTTATAAAACTTTATTTTTCCCCAGAGTACATCTTCTTGCTATACACATTAGTGAGATATGCTATTATTGACTATGTAAACAGTACAGTTGGTTAAAAGAATCTTTGCAAAGAAAGACGACAAATGTAACCCATCTTTCCAGCAGTGAGTGAGTCTGATTTCTGCAAATACATTTCTTGTTTATAGTATTTAACAAATGAGTTTCCAGCAACTGATTCTAGATGGTATTTACAAGGTATTTGATATGACTAATGTCTTGTATTTTGTTATCATTCACTCATTGCTGCTCAAATGGAGGACATTCCTAACATGTCAGTGTAGGTGAAGTACTTGGCATTTTTCTTCCTACTGCTGCTTTTGTAGCTAAAGATCATTAGTGTGGTATTGCTTTATGCTGTTTCTAAACTGAATATTCTCATAAAGATGTATGTTTTTCTTTTTAAAAGTTTAGCTCTTCATGCACACCTCTACGTACAGTCTTCTACCTTCATTTTGTAGCAGAGATTTCTTTTTAAAAGTATGAACTTCTTTTAGATGTTTATGCTTTTGTCACAACACAACACAACGAAAATTCAAAGATTCATGGTTTGTTTTTTCACAAATTTTTTTGCGAAAAATACCAGACTAACATAAGAAACAAGTCAGACTCTTGAAATGCTTTTTTTCCACTCTTATGATGCATTTCAAAGCCATTAGGAGCTAATCTGACAACATTTTTGTATGACATGGTTGTCAGTAGGAAAAAAAAGAAAGGCATGGGAAAGCAGTGGGAAAAACCTGAAAATAAGAGACTTCAACATAGTGAGGAACAGCTGCTTGTGAGATGCCTGTGTGTACAGGAAATGCACTGCCTTAAAGGATCAGGATTTTATTATAGATTGGATAACACTTTAAGGTATGCTGTTCAGTGTCTTTACTTCTACCATATTGAGAAGAAGAAAGCTGGAAAACAACAGCATGATGAAGCAGATTGTACAAAAACTAAAATGACAGCCTTTGAGAAAGCTGAATTAGGAGTCCATTGGCAATTAGGAAATTAAAGTCCCATTTGAAATTAGTGATTAAGGGCATGAGTAACATCACACGTACTGAAATAATTGTTAATGTGTAGCAAAAATCAAATTCCAAAGACTTACACAGAACCCTGGAAAGTCATCTTGAAGTTTCAGCACCCACTTGGAGCTCTTCCCTTGGTGAAGGTGAGTGGCTGACATTGTATGATAAGCCAGTGACAAGACCCTAAAAGCCTTTCTAGTCCTGCCTAATGAGTGCATCTGCTATTTATTTTCACATCTAATCTTCACTGAACTCTCCATTCTGGTATAGCTATTACAATTATTACTGCACTGAATTATTAAGTAATTCAGAGACATTTTCTTAATTTAGTTTCATGGGTTTTGTATGATTGATCAAAACACTTGGTTTTCAAATGCATCACAAATCACCACACACTTTGGGTAAACTACCACTGAGATGTTGGCAGTTTGTGTCATAGAATTAGAGTTGCGGGAGGAGTACAGACTTTTGAGTAGTTTGGAGACAGTGCTTACTATAACCTGAAAAGCAATGAGAATTTGTGTAACAGGACTCAGTTACTTACCAAGGTGAAAGTGTCAAAAAGTGCCTACAAAAGCAGTAATTTTTAAATAAAAAGGCTAAATTAGGAAGGTTGCATATGTTTTGGTGCTACAAAGTACGTTTTTGAAATCCCCTGAAAGAATTTAGTTGCTTCTCTTTCCAGTGTTGATGACAGCATATACCTCTTTGAAAAATAACTCTCCGTGCTTTGCTATGTTAGAGTCCTACAGCTCCATAAGCTCCCAGAGTGTATTGTTATTGCATTTTTGACAGCTGGTTCAGATCCCAAAAGTGATGTAACCCAGCTGACCTTATATCCTTTCCAGGTCATGCATGATTCTTGTATTCAAATTTTAATAAAGCTAGGAAACAAGACTTGCAGAGAAATATATCCTTCCCTGAGCAAAGAAGGTTGCAGGAGCTCAAAATATTTTTAATGATATAATGGAAACAGCAAAGTATCTGTCTGTGTCAAATTATTATTTTTTTTTTTACTATGGTAAACCACTATGTGGAATAGAATAGAACGTCTAAGGAGTCACAATGCATATGCAGGTAGAAAGTGAGTCTTTCTCATTTCAAAACTTGTTCACTTATTTTTACATCATTTTAAGCACATGATTTTGTTGGGTTTTTTTGTTTTCCGTCTCCCAAAGCACAGGAACTCTTCAAGTCTAAAAATTACCAAATGGCTTCTGTTAAATGACTCCAGAGTGACCAAAAAATCCTTTAGTTAATACTTCTCCGAATTTTTTTAAGTCTTGGTGCTCTATTTTCTGTTGGCTTTTTCTCAAAATTTCCTGCATTAGTGTTAATTAGGTCCTTAGAATGCTTGAACAGAGGATTAGGTAAGGTCATGTGCAGTGTGTTGATAGAGATAGTTTCAGCTGTGCTTTTGTGCATTGCAAACTATCATAGGAGGCTGTGCCTCCTCTAGATCAGGTTTTGACTAAATGAGAATTATGGACATTATCCCTTCGACATATGGATATACATCTTGTCCCTCTCAGATGCACTAATCTTCCACAAGGTTTTCTTTTTCTTCTCTCTGTTGTACAATCATGCTTTTATTTGTCCGCTTCAATATCTGGGATGACAGAAGATGTTAAACCTCTCAGTAGCACAGCTGGAGTCTCTGAAGAAACCTTTACCTTGAGTTGCCATGACTTTCAGAGTGGAAAGGAAATTGGAAGACATGAAAGAGCGGTGACAACGGAAAAGAGAGATGAGCAAGAGCCACCAGACAGCTTCTGACAGCTTAGTGTATTTAACTGGCACAGGACTCTGACGACTTCACTACCAACTAACTTTCTTCTAAGTGGAACTGACATGCCTGCACTCTCAGTGCAAGAAAGTAGTTAAAATGTTAAAATACCAGAGTTTGTCCATTTCAGTTTTCCTGTATGTAAAGGTGTAAATACTGTGTCCTCAAAGGGATTTTAGGGATGATTAGTGGTGTAGAAGGCTGAAGACATGAGTGACACTTGGCTGAAAGCCTGAGATTGATTGGCAGCCACGAATATGGTTTTCAACTACAAAAAAAGAGTGACATCATCATCATTAGGAAGGAAAAGGAAGATGGAAACAAGATGACCTTTTTCAGAATGAATTCACAGATTTGTACCTATGCCTTCAACTTGTGCTGCTGGAAGAAATATTTAAAAAGTAAGGTAAAGAAAATTACAATATCCAAGACAAAATTAAAAAACTCCATAGACTAGAAAGATTGTCACAACCATGGGTAACACAGTGAAACTTCACTGACCCTCAGTTAATTTGTTCTTATGTTCCTATTAGTGAAGCCAAAAATATGTTATTTCAGCAGTATTAATTTCACTAAACTTATAAAGAAAATATAAATGAGGGCAGGAGGGAGAAATTACATAGTAGTAGACTTCTAGAAATAATTTCCGGTCACAACACAGTCACTTTATGAACTGTTTCAAAAAAATAACCTCCAATCAAAATCACAGTACATAAAATACTTGTCTATGTACTGAAAAAATCCTCACTTTACATTTCATTCTGCAGGGTAAGCTCCTTAAGTCCAACTGCAACTTCCAGAGTATGACAAACAGCTGTCCTTTAAAAAGAAATAATTAAAAGCACACCAAAGTAGGAACCAGGAAGAAAGAAAGAAATCCTTTTATTAGATGGAACAAGAAAAAAAGATGGAATGAGAGGAGCAAATGAAGCTTTTCGAGCTCATGTAAGGGTTTTTTATCAGTTTGCTCAATCTTACAACTTCATTCTGTTTTCAAACAACATTTCTGGTGAAACTTTATAGGGAAAACAAAAATGCAAATTTTTTTTCTGAAATAATAACTGTAAGACAGAGGTCTGCTACATCCTCTAAAAAATTTAAAAGGATCAAAACAAAGCAGATGAAAGCTATAGGTCACTTATCAAATTCCCCAAAGTCAAGCTGTTGCATTTGTCGCTGCCCTGCTTAAACTGGTCTCATTACTGGGAGGGCAGTGAAGCCAGCCATAGAGCAGACAGTGAGAGGATTATAGGGACACGGGGAAAGGGAAGAATGTTTTCTACACCTAAGAACTTAATTTTTTGGATAGGAAATTATGGGATCTTTTGATGTGCAAATAGAAGCTGACTTGAGGGTCTATTTAGATGAGAAAATGGTATTTATATTTGACTTTGGACATTGTCCAGAACTTCCAAATGAAAGCACAGAATTGTAAACCATTCTAAAATTTACTAATGAAATTCATAACTGGTCTGAATTAGAGCAAGATGGTCTTTGTCTTTGTCTTGTAACTTAATTAAACTCCTTGGAAGAACTAATTAGGGCATGACATAAGTAATTTACTGAGTTCATTCACCGTAACACATGAAGACAATAATATAATTCCAGAGACATGGGAGAACAAAGAAAGTAACAATACAAGCTGACCTTTCTAATTTCTTTCTTTTCCAGTTTGACTCATTGAACTTACTGGGAATCTCCAGCACAAGCCCAGGGCCTTCCCCCGTTCATCTCTATCTGAATATTGCTGCATGACACTGGTGTGACACTGGTGACATGACTGATCCTCTGGACTGTACACAGAGTTGTTTCACTTGAGGGCACTGGGCAAGAATTCAGATCAATTAAAAAACCCTTTAGTATAGATGAGACTGGGTCCAATGATAGCTCAATTGTACATCAGCCTCATCCCTCTAACTGATGTGTATTTGGGTCATTCCGCAAACCCAACCTATAAAAATGAGACACAAAGAAATGGCCACACATCCCCCACCCTTGCACAACCCCCTGCCTAAACTTCATGACACTGGCAAGACAAAAATGTTCATCCTAGCAAAGTGAGTTGTCAGAATGGGCTAAACTCCAGTCCTTCCTGAGGACTGCAACAAAAAGACACTGTGTTCTGCTGAAAGAAAGGCTTCTAGGAATAATTTGTATGATCGTCTTGTATGCCTGTTGGCACAGGTCTTCCCTAAAGCCATTCTCAAACATAACATAGAATCATAGAACTGTAAAGTGGTTTTGGACTGTAAGGGACCTCAAAGATCATCTAGTTCCAACCCACTCCCCTGGCCCATCATGGGCAGGAACACCTTCCACTAGACCAGATTGCCAACTCAGGCTTGGGAGTTGTCTTGGTCAAAAAACCCACACATAAAACTAATAAATGAAGTCTGCAAGTGGAACTGCTGATGCTCCTGTAGCATAAAGTTTTGTCATATCCAGAACTGCCACCGTCAGCACCTATAGTGAAGAGATTGATTCACATCCAAGGAATGCAATAGCAACTTAATAATAATATGTTTTCCAAACAGGCCACTCCAGAAAACCTGGCTTTATTACAATTATATGCGCTTGTTGGACCTACCAGCATCTTGAATCATGGGATCACAGGCTGCACTCATAAATCATATTGAATTGCTTATTTTCTACATATATTGCGACTGTAAGTTATGTGTCAGTTTGTATTTATTCCCCAGTTTGACATTATTTTTCAGCATGAGAATGATTGATACATTATTTCCAGGGTTATTTTTACCTTAATAAAGATTGTCGTACTAAAAAGAGAATTATTACTATATGGACATTTTGTCTATAAGTACTTTTGTCTATTTTGTGTTTAAAATGGATCTTTGTATTTTTATTTTAATTATTTTTACTACATAACTTACAAAAATTAGTTTGTTTATATATATATATATATTCAAGGAAACCTAAAACAGGCCTTGCAATGATGTAACATTATTCAGTTATGTTATGGTCTTTCTAATAGACCTCTTTCCTATGTTAACCCTTTTCACCTTTCTTTGTTCCTGGTCATTCCTTTCTGGATAGGATCACAATTGTTCTGTATGGTGTCTTAAGGGCTGCCTATTTAACATGTGAAACAACTTTTCCAGTACAGCAAAGAATATGAAAAAATAATTTGAAAATGTGATTTACTATTCTCTATACACCTTTAAGAGCAATATTCTCTAAAAGCTTGGGTATTGGCAGTACATTTCTTGATATTGTTCTAGAATCCAAATATAATATCTGAGCTGCAAGTTTGGACCCATAAATCTTCTTATGTTTTAAACAGTATAAGAGATTGCATCTGATGTCTCAAACTTTTCTTTTAGCTTGAAATTGCCTGGATAGATGTTCATCAACATTGGTTGTTCAGTGGGCCAGTTTTTTTCCCTGGTTGTGACAATCAAGAAAGCCCATTGACTTCAAATACTTGAATCCAGATTTATTCAATAATTATTGAAAGCTTTGGAATTTGACTCCATATGCCTCTGCGTTGAGAGATTTCCATCTTTACAATGCGAGGGATTTTTTACCTTTTATTAAGACTTGAGCTTTCTTTTTCTAAAGTTCAAGTTATTTAATATGGATATATTTCTTCATAGAAACACCATACTGTACATCTGCCTTGCATAGTTTTAATTCCTAGTACTATGAATATTCTGTCTACAACCTCTGCTTAGATTTGTTTTTATTCTATCAGATTCACATCTTTCAGTTCAACATGACTATCTATACAAGATAGAAAGTCAGAAACTGCTGATCCAGAATAAAGAATAGCAAGTAACAGGAACCTAAATTCATCTTGTGCTTGATTTTGAACTTTATATGCAACACTGGTCAGTAGAATAATAAAGAAGGAGATTCAACTCCACTCCAGAAGTGTGAGAGGACTTACGATACATAATACTAACTCCATTTTGGTAGACCTGACTCTAGCTCTGGCCAGAGTTTTCATGTAAGTCTTGCCAAGATGTTTAGTACATAGCTTACCTTCAGAGGGAGACACAAACCTGTCTCTTGTGTTGATGGCCTTCTCCATCAGTAACTCTATGATGGATTTCTAATGGGGTTGGACTTATATTATGCTTATATCATAACAGCCTCAATACACTCTTAAGTTAATTACAAAATATACCTATTGGTTCAATTCTGCTTTTGATCAAGGCATCACAAGAAAATTAAATGATCTTTAGCAAGCCTGACAAGCTTGCACTAGAAGCACTATGTAGTTCCAGTCATCTTTGCTCAGGTTGTATAGCCATCAACTATTGGTCCCTTCTTCTTACTCCCTGTTCATGGCTATTAAAAGAAATGATTGCATCTAACCAGTAGTTCAATTACAGTGGTCAGGATATCCACTTTTTCAGCTTTAGTGGCATGTGTTAGGCATGTGAGAGAAACAGGCCAAACAGAGAATCATATAATCTTGTGGCAAGGCACCCACAAGAATCACTGAGTCCAAATCCTGGCCCTGCACAGGACCACCTCAAGAATTGCACCATATGCTTGAGAGTGTTATCCAAATGCTTGTTGAACTCTTGTCAGGTTTGGTGCTTTGACCACTTCTGCGGGGAGCCTGTTCCAGTGCCCAAACCACCATCTCGGTGAAGAATCTTTTTTTATTACCTGATTTGAACCTCCCCTGAGATAACCTCAGGCCCTTCCCTTAGGTCTTCTCACTAGTCACACAGAGAGGAGATCAGTGTCTGCCCCTCCTCTACCCCTCACAAGGAAGTTGTAGAATCTAATGTAGAATCTAACCCCATCAATCTCCTCTTCTCTAGGCTGAACAGATCAAGTGATCTCAGCTGCTCCTCCTATGGCTTCCCCTTTAGATCCTTCACCATCTCTCTAGTCCTGCTTTAAAAGCTTTCTTACAGTTTTATATCCTTCTTATATTGTGGCACCCAAAACTGCACACAGTATTCAAAGTGAGGCCAAACCAGTGCAGAGCAGAGTGGGACAATCCCTTCCCTCGATCCGCTGGTGATGCTCCCCAGGACACGGTTGACCCTCCTGGCTGCCAGGGCACTGCTGACTCATATTCAACTTGCCATCCTCCCAGGTTCCTTTCCATAGCACTGCTTTCCAGTGTCTTGTTTCCCAGTGTGCACATATATTCAAGACTGCTCCATTCCAAGTGCAGAATCTGCCACTTGTCTTTCTTAACCTTCATGAAGCTGGTGATTCCTCAGCCATGCAACGTTAGATGTGTTATTTGAGTGCACTACAGCCAATATGCAATTGGTCAGATTTAGGCTTCATATTAAACATAACAAAACATAACAAAATTGAATGTGTTATTTCACAGAATGGCTAGGGTTGGAAAGAACTTCTGGTGATCACTTTAACCAACTCCTCTGTTCAAACATATTCACTTAGAGCAGGTTGTACAGGATCATGACAAGGCAGCTTTTGAATGTCTCCAGAGGAGACTTCACAACCTGGCAGCATGTTCAAGTTATGTCACCCTCACAGTAAATATAATTTTCCTCATATTTGGGTGGAACTTTCTGTGTTTCAGTTTGTGTCATCCCTTGTCCTGTTGCTGGGCACTACTGAAAAGAGTCTGCCCTCATCCTCTTGACACTCATCCTTAAGATATTTGTACATATACAAATCTGTGAATGTGGCCACAAGAGTAAAAATTGAGAAAAAATGAATATAAGGAATAATTTTTTTTGTGATGATGGTTGTAAGACACGAACAGGTTGCCCCAAAAGTTTGTGGATGCTCCATCACCAGGAGTGTTCAAAGTCGGTTTGGATGGAACTTTCGATGACGTGATCTAGTGAAAGATGCATGGCAGCAGTGCTGAACTAGATTATCTTCAAAGGTCCCTTCTAACCCAAACCATCATGTGATATATGATAGGAAGAGAGGTGCAATTCTGCAAGTGGAGGCAGACTGACTTGAAATTTTAGCCTCTGAGATATGTGGACTTTGGCCTCAAGTAATAATCCACTGCATCTGTAGGCAAGAGAACTACTGCAAGGTGAGAAATGCAGCACAGTTTCACATCAAGAAATGTCAACTCCTCAGTACAAGTCTAATGGCTGTTATGATTAGTTCACATCACCTTTTCAGTTGTGATCTAGTGGCATGTTATAAGCTACTTATGGTCCAACCTACCATCTGTCTTGGTAACAGCTGAGAGTTAAATTTTATTTTGGTCAGTCATCAGTGCTTATCTTAAAATATTAGATCTGATTGCCAACCTCAAGGTTCTTTCTCTGAGTGTGAAACCTAATTTCTGTGAATACCAACACCATAGCCCAAAGAAGAGAGGAAGGTTTCCTCTTTTATCCAGAATAGGCTACAATCTTAGGAAAGTGTTGTGGATATACAACTAATCAGATGAGAAGAGGCACACTCAAAATAACCATCAAAAAAGTAAAATAAGTGGACAAAACTGATGGATTCTAAGCTTTGCAGCTGTAAAGATGTAGGAAAGATATTTGGCAACAAGGTTTTCCTTGGCTATATTAGTTATTATGTATATTTTCCATTGAAGTTTTGCGCTAATATCCCATTGGTTTGCACACAAAAATATGTAGGGTTATTAATGACGCAGCAAAGATCTGGTTGTATTTTACCATTTCTAGAGAGAAGGGTGAGGGAGAGGACCTATTCATACACTGGTGGTAACCAGTCAAGTTTTTCATTATGCAAAAAAATTAAACACAGTAAAGCCAGACCCTGTTAGAAATAAGTTGATTGCTTTAAATAGGGAGATTTCCTGAATGTTTAAATTGAAACTTCTACTGTGATTAAAGCAAAAAGAAGTACCAGGATGCTTCCTAACCATTTAGTTCCTAAAATTCTTGTGAGGTCTGGAGATGACAAATTCAATTCTGATGTGCTGTGTTTTACACTCTGCAGACTGTAGTAAAAGGTAAAACTAATCAAGCTTGGGTTTCCCCTGGGCTGTCCTTTAAGATGTTTTCTTATTTAAAGTCATGGAAATATGTTAAAACCACGTAGACTGGGTGAAGTGTATACAAGACAAAATGTATTTGACCATGCTTTTGCACAGTGTGTATATTTTGACTTTTCATTATTTTTTGCTTGTTTAATCCTTCATCCTGCTTAAAACTGTATTCTAACCACATTTGCAGACTGACAATGGGGAAGAAAAGTCTATAACTCTCTCAAAATGTTACTTAAGACTGAGCAGAGGATACCTTGATAGTGAATTGAATTTCTTTTGTAAGATTTTAAATGCAGTAGAACAAGCACATACTCAACAGTAAACTTTTAATTATAGCGGGTGAAATATTTATGCTGTTTATACTCTTCTAAAAAAACCCAGAATTTACCCCAAGCCTATATTTTAAGGGAAAGTTCAAGTTCACATACAACAATTCTTCCTCACCATTTCAAGCTCCATGAAATGAATGGTCAGATGGAATAGATCTAATTAATCATTACATGTACACATGTACTGGGATTTTACATAGCAGGAAAATGGTTGAAAGAGCTCTCTTTTCAGAAGTTCTGTCTCCGTCAGATACTTCTGACCTCACTATGAATGTGTTCTTCAAACTCAAAACGTTTTCAGTTATAGTTTTAAAATTTCCTGACTGAAAATGATGTTTCCTATTGTGCATAAATGAAGCAGTATTTCTGTGCAACCACACACTTCACCATATAAAATGATCACATCGAGATTTCTGTATTTCACCAGAAAAAATATTCAGCTTTAAGTCTTCTGTGTCGCAGAAGTTTTAAGGTTGGTTTGAATTGCTATATTGTTTACATTTCCAAAGTTTAGCACTTTTCATTATGCTGATGAATTGTGGAGATATTCTTTTCAGTTCATAATTAAAATCTCCCCATGCAACTTCTCAATATGATTTCCAAGTTTAGGTTGGAGAGAAAGAAAGCAGAAATGTATTTTGAAGATTTATTACACCATAACTTGTGTAGTGATATTTTACCAAATGAATGACAGATGGATGATCAGTATTATTTAACTGCCTGTGTCATTTTGCATTCTGCTTGGAGGCCTGAAGTAAGTTCATAACAAACTGAAAATGCAGACATAGAAAATTCATGTTTAGATAGTCTTTTAGTCTCTATTTTAGTACACATTTGGCCTTGGTAGTCCCACAGGAACCCCTACTGCTATTAGTAGATACTGACATGGAAAATAATGGAGCATTTTAAAGTCAGAAAATGCTGCCTTTTCTAAATGCCATGGTTTGAACACATGACTACACATGCAGTTGTGGTCCAGGTTTATATTTTCTCATTCTGGACAGCTTTCAGAGTGATGTTGCAATTGCTGAGACACTTTGTCACTATTATTGCAGCCTACATGTTAGTTTTAAATAACATTTTCCATAAAGAAGATTGTTTTGATTAGTATATTTTAAAGAACACCTGTTGACAAGTGAGCATATGAATCCCTTTAAATTACACTCCAGTTAGTCCATATGGTAAGTGACAGTGGGGTGCTGCTGTGAGCTCCTCCCTTATGGGTCTGCCTTATATAGCAAAGTGGGAGAGCTGGGATCACGCAACCAGTTGATCGTCTTTCTGTATGGCTGCATTTAAGTTTGGATGGTTTTCATGCTTAATCCCCTGTAATCTGATTATGCTCCTGTGGAAGTAAATGATGAAAACCCCTTCTCTCCAAAACAGATACATGTAATTAGTGAGGTAGCAAATGGGTTTGAGCCTCCTTCGTGTGAGCTCTGCTTGCTCATTTGGAAATTTAATTTTTCATAACTCACTAAAAACAGCTCTCAGTATCTATGGTGAAATGCAAACTGATATTGAAGTAGATGATAGAGGAATGGTTAAAGCCCTCACGATGGTGAGAAAACACCAGTGAAGTTGCTAGCTAGAATTCACCTTGTGCGTCTCTGCAGGTGATCAGGACATTGCAAGGTAAGAGTGCAGCACACATTTTCACTCAAGAATATGACACATGTCAATGAGGGTCTGTATAGTAAAAGAACCTTTCCCTCAGCCATGCAACTAAGCTACATATGTTGACAGCAGCAGCAAGCAGAGCTTGCTGGGAGCAGCTCCAACCATTCAGCCTGACTGTCCACTGCCAGATCATACCAACATCCTGGTGAGCATCAGCATGCTAGGAAACGCTGGGATGCCTCTGAGGACCTGTTGCAGCTGTACCTTCAGAGCTATCCAAGGCAAGCGTGGAAGCAGGAGCTGCAGCTGCAGACAATTACCGCCTCCATCCAGACTAAACAAAGGGCGGCCGTGCAGCCAGATCCGAGAGATAGAGATTGTAGAGACTTATCCCTTTGGCCTGGACCACTTGCACAGGCGGGTGGTGTGCATGGCCAAGCCCGAAAAGCCAGAAAGTCTCTGCTAATTGTGAATGACAAGGGAAGGTAAGGAAAGGAGAAAGAGCAAGTTTAGCTTTGTAAAAGCATAAAAGCATCTCTCTCTTGTGCAGCATCGTTTTATTCCCAACTTAGAGACAGATCTGACTCTACCACATGGATTTTAGGCACTCCTTTTGGGGAGAAGAAAGGGGTTTCTGTGCCCTTTGAAGCCTGGGTATGCTGGTCAGACAGGAAGCCAGAGCTTCTGTCAGTCAACAGCACATGCAAAATTTATCAAGTATATTACTTGACAGAGGTTACTCTGTCATTATTAGCTAATGGGGCTCTGCCAGAGAATTTTTTTATGGAAACATGTGCTGTCAAAGGCAAAGTGTCCAGTGATTGATTGCCACAGCTGACCTAAACATACAGGGATCACTGTGTAATAACCCCTTCATCATATATAAATGACCAAATGCTAAGTTCAATAACACTAATTGTCTCACTTTAAAGCCCAAAGAGAGGCGAATTCAAAGGAGAAGAGAAAAATGCCATCCTTTCTGTAACCACTGCATGGGGCTGCCAATCAGGATGGAGATGTGGGACTGTGGAGTGAGGGCACCAAGCCCTGCTGCCTACTGTAGGGAAAACAACATCCAGTCCATGGGCTCAGCTTTCCGTAGCAAAGAAAATGTATTTATACACATGTATTGCTCAGATCTCTATTTTCTACTAGCATGCTACAGTTATCACAGAAATACTGCGCAACAATCAAGTCCAGTAGATTCTAAGCCTGAAAAATGCTTGAAAATGGTAGGCCGTTTCTTGAAAGAGTTTGCTGGCTCCTGGTTAAAGCACCTTAGCTTGATTGGTTAGAGCATGGTGCTAAATAACACCAAGGCTGTGGGTTTGATCCCTGTTGGGGACACTCATCTAAGAGTTGGACTCAATGATCCTTATGTATCCCCTATATTTCAGAATATTCTGTGGAAAAAAAAAGGCAGAAAACCAAACCAAACTAACAACAACAAAACACACACACACACACACAAAACTCCAAATACCCAAAACAAACAAACAAAAAATCAAACACAAACAAAACAAAACAACTCCACAAAGCCCCCACAAAGCATTTACAAAAGAGGGAGGAGTAAGTTTTCCAAAGCTACAGCCAAGGTCTCTATCAGCTGTTTAAATGTATCATTTTAACTGTTTTTGGAGATAGAAATGTAGGTAAAGAAAACAAGGCATGACTGCTGCTTGTGCTGTGGTTTTCTTAGGGAAGACAAAAGAGGCCTGAATGAGGGAGGGGAAGAGAACCGAATATGATGTTTGCATTGCAGGCTATTACAACACTAAGAGTTTGAGAAATACAAGGTTTGAGGGGAAGGCTGAACTTTAATCTCTCGTTGTTCTCAAAAAAGAAATTACATTTTTTCTTTAATTGCTACTGAGTTCTTCCTCCAATTGTTCTCTGACTGTTAAAATCTTCTTCCAGCTGTAAATGCAACAGCTATTTAGACAGAGATAAATGGTAATTTCAATAGCCATGAGAAAAGCCCTTGATCCCCTGAGATCAATGACCTTATAGCCTACTTTATAGTAAGTATGCAATGATCTATAGCTTGCTATAATAAACACATGGCATTGGGCTGTGAGTAATTTCTGGTGGGGAGGTCTAAGGTCTTGCCTGTTCTTCTATCATTGGTGTTTCCTGGAAGACTATGATAGGACTACAGTAGGGGATGCACAGAAAGATTCTGTATGAGGAAGGAGCCCTGCAAACAATTTCTGACAGAAACTTGACCGCCGGGCTTAAGTTTATGCCTAGAATATATTTATTTGGTTTTAAATATTGCTTTGGTTCTGGTCAAGCGCAGCATGAAACAAGCAAACCTGAAACAAATAGGCCCAGTCACTCTCAATACACGCACAAAGCTAGATCATCACTCAACATTTCACAAGTCATCTTTTGGAAATCAAATGAAAAACCAGCAACAGTGCAAAGTTATTAATAAGTATTTTATAATAACTGAAAAAAAACCCAGCAGAAAATATCCAGGACAGATGCCCTCCTGATGCTGCACCTGTTGCTCTCTTGCCTGTTTAGGGGAAGCACAGAGTAAGCACTGCTGTGAGTGGAGTCACAGAGGAGGAACAGTTTTCACTCTAGGGATACTCTAGCTCGGAAGCTGGAATTGTCAGGTAGCTTTACTTCAGGGATATCTATATAACTCTGTCCAGGAAAATCCCAGTTCTGTGGGCAAGCCTTTGGGTGAACACTGCTTTGGTGGGTGTTGAAGGACATGAATGAGGTGTCCAGGAGAGTCAGGCCAATTTTTCTGGCAGGGTCAAACATGCAGAAATGTCACAGCTGTAAATCTGAGTTAACGTCACCTGGGCAAAATGTCCAATGAACTGGAAAGCATTTACTGCTCCTGGTTGAAACCATATACAAATAGATTTCCATGAAACTGGTTTCCTAGAGTTTCAAGCTGAAACCAAATTTTAGTCAATGGATTCAGGTAAGAATTTCTTTGGTGTATGAGATTCATTTGAGCTGAAGGTGAAATACAGTAGTTGGAGACCCCGATGTTGTTTTGCTGAACCCTTCCTACTCAGCCGATACCCCGTCAACCCCCCAGGTTGTTCTGCTACTTAGTACCAAGAGGAGACATTACCCGCCTTGCCCTGCTTTGTGGAAAATGTCTCTGCCAATTGCTGTTGGTAGTCAAAAAAGCAAGATTCAAACATCTAGGGTAAAACTAAAAAACTAAAAGACTTCCCTACCTAGACCCATGGAAAAGCTGAATTTTACCCAAGTCTCTTGCCATTAAAAGGTAATGCCAACTCTCTCACTTGTAGAGTCGAAGTATGAAGCATCACTATCCTTTATCAGAGGATACAGTGACAAATCATTAGTAACTCAACAATCAGGGGAACATAGTACAAGTAATAAGTCAATCACTCATAGCACAGTTACTTTGACTATAATGAATCACAACCATTCCAATGCAATAATGCTAACTTGCAATTTTCATGTGAAAAAATGCTTCAGTGAGACCTGGATTAAAGGCCAGTGTGCACTCAGAAAATTTTGAAACATTGGAGGACATTCTTCCTTATGACAGTAAGAAAAATACAGTCCTCCTGGTCAGATCTATGGGGTTTTTTCAGGTACTTTCCATGTTTCGTATCCCATTTTCAGCTGAAGTAATTAATATACTGCATCACACGTGCTTGTTTGTTTTCATTCACCAGTTCTTTGCAGGATGTTTTCTCTTAACAGTCTTAAAAGATGAGCTCAAGTTGAAATCAGTTTTAGAGTCTCTTCACAGCCATTTCATTCCTTCTAGAAGTGTCTTAGAGTACCTGGAAGGCTGAGCAAGAGTGGCCAACCAGTTCTCACCTGTCATCTTTCCTAAAAATAGCTATTGAGTCAGCCTTTCTTATGACTTCCCACTAGTGCTCAGTAACATTGTAAATAAACAGTGAGTGATTCTGATGACACCCTGCAAATTCCAGCAATGTCCATGGAGAATTCCATCCATCCAGTCAGAGTGACTGATGCTCTCCACCTCATCTTTTATATTCAAACAACAGATTTTTAAATGGCTGTAGTCCTACATGCGTATGTGATCCCAGTTCCTTCATAGTGGTGATACTCACAGATGATACAGATGGGAGACTCCTGACTTGGGTACATGCCCAACACTCCACTGGGAAGCAGGTAAATATATTATACAGCATTACCCTCTGATGAGAGGTATGGAATTGTATTAAGTGACTCAACCTATCATTTCCTGTCTCTCTCATGCTCTTGAGATCAGCCTCTTGCCACTAGAAAAAGATACAGTGGAGACTCTTCCACGTGGCTTCTGCCACTGGGAACTTCATTGCATTCAGAGACATCTCAAACCCGGTGGTGTCAAACACAGACTAGAGGAGTTATAACTAGGCATAAACAGCCTTCCAGGTGTGGGGAGAGAGCCTCAGTGGGAAAGGATGCATAACACACACTTGGAGAGGAGTCAATCGCTCTGAGTCAGTGAGTAGCTGAGGGAAACAAAATGAAGAAGGAGGCCTACATTTGGAAGCAGAAGAGTGCTTCAGGATCCAAAGTACTGTGTGTCAACATCATCACCTTAAAGCAAAAAGCAGAAGGGAAGCCATAGGGAACTAATAAACAGATGAAAAGCTGGCTAACAGAGGTACCTGGCTCTGCTGCAGGTATTATAGTCAATTTGCACAAATCTCTGAACAGAGTTTTCTAAAAACATCTCTTTGATAGATTAGCTAGCCAAAAATAACATTTTAGCATCTGCACAGCTTGTCAAAACTAGCATTTTAGCTAGGGCAAATACTCAGTGTGCAAATAATGTTTTTCCAGGAGCAAAGCTTCTCATATTGGAAGGTAGAAGCTGTTAGCATACCACTTGCACAAAATCCATACCTCCCCCCTTCTTTTTGAGAAAATGTTATTTTCATCCATCCCCTCCCCCTAAAACCCATTATTTCTGCAAAGTTCCTGCCCTTTATGCAACACTAATTTCCTCAAGCAAAACTCCTGATAAAACTCTACTTTCAGCAGCTTTTCTCCTTAAATTGCCATGGTCCTCATGCCTGATAAAAAGACATTTTCTGTTAAGTTTCTGCTTCTGATAAAATGTTACTTTTTCCAAACTTCTGCTCCTGATAAAACATTCATTTTGCCAAGCATGGCTCTGGAGAAAATGTTATGTTTGGCAAGGGATGTTCCTGATAAAACATTTATTTTTGCCAAACCTCCACTTATATTAATTTTTTTCCTCTCAAAATTATTATTATTTCCCCTAAAGCCTCCTTAATGTAAGATATTGGATAGGACACAAGAGTGGGTGACAGAGTATCACTTGCCGGCCACTCTTTTATCCACTGCCACGATTGTTAATAGTGACCCCCCTGAAATACTGATGTCAAGTGCCTCTTGTACAGTGTGGAAGTCTTGGAAGGAACAATGAAAAAGATATTTGAACCCTTGTGCTGAAAATGGACTTAGTTGTCATACTAGTTCCTTATATAAGGCAAACCCTGTCTTATTTAAAAGTGAATTAAATCAGACTCACAAACAGGTGAAAGGTGAAACACTCATGAAGATGTTCAGGATTTTCCAGTTCTATGGTAGTTAATGCTCCAATGAGGTTAAACAAGGTTATAGACAGGAGACCAGGAGGTTCCTGCTTGTTCATAGCAAAACATTAGACTGCTAGCAGTTCTGTGTCTATTCTGTCTCATTCTGCCCAAATTCACATTGGAAACTGCCATAATGCACCACATATTTCTGAAATAAGGCTTCTTCCGAGAGCACATGCAAAAATCTGTTCCTGATGTTGTGAGGTACTGTAGGAGGGGGTGGCGATGGCAAAGGGCACAGGCATCAAGCTGGCACAAGACAAAATGCCTGGGGTAACGTATTCTGGAGCACACTCTTCCTGCACACTATCACATCCCTCTGTCTGGCAGTGTTCAAGCTGCATCCAAGGATGTTTGACTGTTTTTGTGTCAAGTGTCATTCAAGAATGACAACGAACCATCTGATATTTTTCACTTTTGCACAAAGTGTAGCTGATCACTTATATGTGTGGTTAGTGGATTGTGGCACACAATTGTGAGGAAAGGGTGAAGACCCAAGTCAGTTTTGCATAGGGAAGCCTCAGGTCTCTAAATACTGCCTGAAGCTACCTAAAGGGCAGTACATGGGAGACGGATCCAGACTCTTCTCAGAAGAGCATCTCTGCAAGGTCAAGAGGCAACGGGCATGAGTTGCAGCGAGGGATATTTCTCTTAGATGAAAGCAAGAATAAATATCACCATGAGAGTGCCCAGGCACTGGGACAGCTGCCCAGAGAGGCTGTAGAGACTCTGTTCTTAGAAATACTCAGAAAAGAGCTGGACACAGCCCTAAGCAGTACGACTTTAAAGACAGCTCTGCTTTTAGAAGGATGTTAAACCAGACTAGCAGAGGTCCCTTCTGACCTGAATATATAATTTTCAGCATACAGCAATTTACATATTCAAGCTGAGACTCAGAAAACAGAGAACATTTTCTTCACAGTGAATAAAAAATTTACCTTGCACTGAGTTGACTGTAGCTCGTGCATTTTGTTTACTTTTACTAGTTAATGTCTCATGTGATTTATAACTTCAATATATCATCCTTCTGAAGGTTAGATGGAAGACAGTAGGTAATTCATGAGAAGAAGCATTAAAATAGATCATTTTGATGAAATATCTAATTTATGAAGCTTCAAAGACAAGACTGGAGTTAGACATGTTAAATCTCAGTGCACTTTCACGTGGTAAAACTTGAAGAAAGACTTGCGTGGAGACTGGAGAAGAATGTGGGCAGAGGCAGGTAAAATAGCAGTAACACCCTTCCCAGCAGCAAAACACACTTTGATCAGTTTAAGCCAATTGAGAAACTGCATTTTCGGGAGGTGCTCACTGGATTTCAGCTGAGTTTTGGTAGCAATATAGGTTGCTCTTTTTTGCCTCTGTACCTCTGTTTCTAAGCCAAAGTGCTCTTCTGGTTTGGTTTAGTTTGGGTTGGGTTTCTTTGGTTTGTGATATGTAAATTCTTTCACAACTGCACTTGTACTGTGAGAACTGATTCGGAATGAAGCTAGCAAGCCACAAGTATCACATTCCCTTTCTGGTCTTGCCCTTGTAGTTCCTGTTCTCAGGTTTAGGGGCACACAAGACCTAGGGCCAGTGATGGGCAATTATGTCATGATCTCCTTATCTCATAGCTTAATTTAAGCACTAATAATGCAAGACTCCAAATAGGAGTGTCATCTGAGCATTAGAGAGCCCATCTTTCCACAGCAGAGCAGGGGGGAGAATGCTGTAACGCAGGAGTCCCTTTGAATTGTAACCCTCTGCATAAAAAGAGCCCAGTGTACGTTCTGGACAACAAAGCTGAAGAATAGCACATTAGTAAGCACACATAGGATGGCCTTAGTCTCATTTTGATTTATCAACCACTGGGCTCAGTAACTGGCTAGCCCTGGTAGTGATGACTATGTGACAGAGAGCTGGCTCAATGTATTTCACCCTTCCCCTGCTCAGCTTTTCCTTACAGTTAGCTTTGCATTTTTAAATAAAAAGTTAAAATCAGATTAATATCTTACTACTAAGAATCTGAAGCAATTAATGAGCCCTATCTTGCTTACTTGTACTCTCATTTTACTAACATGACAGTAGACAAGATGTAGTGACATGCAAATCCTTAAACTGTTAAACTGCAAAACATGACAGCGCTACCTTTATTTCATAAAGGAGACTAGAAAATCACTGCTGATCCTTTCCAACTCTCCACACCTCAGCAGATGCAGGTGTTGTTCTGAAAATGGAGTAAAACCTTGCATTTTTTAAGAACTAGTCCGGAGTACAACATTAATCTCTCACTTTAGATTAGCAAATATAATGATCCTTATCCTGTTTCATTTCTGTTATCTCTTCATGCAAGAATGGGAGCACTTTCTTGCCAAGAGAAGAAAAAAAGCTAAAAAGTTTTCTGGGTTATGTCATACTAATAAACTATAGATCCACTAGAGAGAAATGTTAACAAGTCAGTAATAAGAGCAAATAGGACTACGATCTAACAGCCCTTATGTTACAATGAATTTTCTGGAAGATAAAAAAGAACAAGATTCAAATGCATCTGCTGATTTCAGATGCCACACACTCCAATGCTAAACTTTGAGTGTCATGGTAATGTTTTGAAGATGCCTCAAACCAATATCCCTTTCTGAAAATGTCAGCCATGGATTTTACTACACTGACATTTAAGTCATGCTGACCTCAAAGAAAGTTGCCTCTTGCATCCTATTTAAATTAGGCTTTTAGGGGAGTAATTTTGTTCATATTAGGCTTTTGTATATATTTTTAGTTTTTCTTTTGTGAGACCTTGACCCTGGACAGGCAGCTTCCCACTGTGTTCTTGCAACACTTCCAAAATATAAGCATGTGCTTAAAGCATTTTTCAGGTTCCTTAAATTTCACTTTTTTCAGTGTCCAAACTTCCACAGAAAACAAAACTGTTGAGCACATAGGGTAATAGTGAATGAGGTGACATCAGACTGGTGACCTGTCACTAGTGGGGTTCCACAGGTCTCCATCTTAGGCCCTGTGCACTTCAGCATCATCATAAATGACTTGGATGCGGGACTGGAAGGGATACTAAACAAGTTTGCAGATGACAAAAAACAGAGGATCTGTTGACTCCCTTGAAAGTAAGGAGGCCCTGCAGAGAGACCTTGGCAAATTGGAGGACTGGGCAATCACCAAACATACAAAGTTCAACATGGGGAAGTGCAGGATTCTGCGCCTGGGATGGGGCAACCCTGGATGTTTATACAGATGGGTAAATGAGGTGCTGGAAATCAGTGCTACAGAAAGGGACCTGGGGGTCCTGGTGAATGGCAAGTTGAATATGTGTCAGCAGTGCCCCAGCAGCCAGGAGGGCCAACCGTGTCCTGGGGGGCATCAGGCAAAGAATCTCCAGCTGGTTGAGGGAGGGGATTGTCCTTCTCTGCTCTGCTCTGGTGTAACCTCACCTCGAATTATAGGAAAGATATTAAGCTATTCGAGAACATCCAAAGGAGGTCAATGATGGTGGTGAAGGGCCTAGAGGGGAAGCTGTGTGAGGAACGGCTGAAGTCCCTTTGTTTGTTCAGCCTGAAGGAGACTGAAGGGAGATCTCATTAGATTCTACAACTTCCTTGTGAGGGGAAGAGGAGGGACAGGCACTGATCTCCTCTCTGTGGTGATCAGAGACAGGACCTGATGGATTGGCTTGAAATTGTGTCAGGGTAGGTTTAGGCTAGGTATTAGAAAAAGATTCTTCACTGGGAGAGTGGTTTGGGCACTGGAACAGTCTTCTCAGGGAAGTGATCACAGCACCAAGTCTGACAGAGTTAAAGTAGCATTTGTACAACACTCTTGGGCACATAATGCCACTCTTGGGGATGGTCCTGTGAAGGCCCAGCAGCTGGAATCAATCATCCTTGTAGATCCCTTCCATCTCAGCATATTCTGTGATTCTGTGAAATAGAAGATAGTTTCTTTGGCTGTTTAGCATTTGTTTTCTCAAACATGAGGCATGTGAATCAATATAATTTGTTTTACTGTATCTACACAAAGTATGTTTATGTACTCCGATAAAGCACAGCAATGTAAAAAGTGCAAACTCATCGATAGTCTATTCCACTGACCTTTTCCAATAATTACAACTTCAATGTTTTCTGGATTCAGCCTTGGGACCCTACAGAGGTTTATACCTCAGTGTCTAATAGTGTGAGTTAGAGTTTCCCTGAAATCTCTCTATGACTCATGTTGTTGATCTATTTTAAGAAAGCCATCTCCTTTACAAAATTCAGTCACTTCTAACAACCCTTGCCATGTTCACCTGCTACTCCTGGCTGCTCTTCAGAAGCTAATCTCTACACCACCATAAGCATTTAAAATCTGTGGTTAAACAAGGAATAGGATATCAGTACTAGGCATAGTTGATGACTTTTCTGATAATGACATAAGCAGATTAAGAGATATTCTTTTAAAAAGAGGACCTTCACCTCCTCCCAAAGCACCAATAAGGCTTTGGTTGTAGGAGTCATGCATCAGACCCTGACCCATTTGCTATTCTAAATGGCTGACACAATTATGTTATGCTTAAAATATTAGTGCCATAAATAAAGGCATTAATGCTTATGTGGTTGTCTAGGAAGGCTTTACTAAGAGGTTTCATTTTCCTATCAATCTCTGTAGTAGACACAGATCTAGAAGCACCCAATCTCTGTCCAGACATTACCCCCTTAATATCATACACATAAAGTTCGTATCATATTTCTCTACAATAATCTTATCTACTCCACAAACAACATGGCACTAAGTAAGAAGATATGAAATGTCTAGATCCACACTTCAGGTCAAATCTTTTTGATTTGGCACAAAGATAAACAAAAGGAGTTTAATATGGAAACAAACTAGCTTGGTTCAAGAAAGCAAGACAGAATGACACCATACTGATTTTCTGTGTATTAAGTAACCATGGGAGAGGAGTAATGATGGTAGTGTTTTCGAACTTTTAGGGCACAATCTGACTGTAATGTGTAAGCTGTGAATTCTCCATGCTATGAAACCAGTCGTTTCTCACACTGGGAGGAAATGAAACATTGACACAGAAAAACAACCTTCTGTTACCTCTCCTACCTTTGAATGTAGGGACCAGGTAACAAGAATTTGAACTGGTGCTATTTAAAAAATTAAAATCATTTGGTTTGCTTTCCTTCGGAAAGCTGTGAAAAAAGGCTTTGCCTCTGGACATACAAACAAAGAACAGAAGGCAACTGATGACTGGATTAGCCATCAGTTATAAACACCTGTGCAGATGCTTGAGTATCTGTAAGCTTGGCCTTAGCCACTGACGCAGGGCACCCTGATAGCTCCAAGCTTCTTAGAGCATGGATTTCCATGACTTGGAAGCTGTGGGATTAGGAAAGACTTATGATTGTACAGGTCAACAGCACTGTATTTTGACCGCAGCTATTCCCTGCAACTGTTAATTGCTATGGAATTCGAAGGATTGGAAAGGGCTTCCAGAGTACAGAAGAGCTGCTTGCAGCAAATAGATTTTAAAAGAGTCAAAAATACATCCACAAACTAAAGTATTAAGTTGCTTCAGGAAATTCTGAGTTTCATTACTTAACACTTCTTACATTTTGCAGGGTACCACTGCAAAAGAGAGGTTGTAAAATTTTATTTTTAGTTGGTGTTAGCCATCAAAGCAAGTTCAAGTCTAGGGAGGAAGGAGACAAGGTGTACTATCTGAGAGGAAAAGTGTCCTATAACTGCAATTGGTATTGCAGATACCAACAATATGTATTAATATCTTCTTGTTGCAACAGTACTGTGGCAGGAAAAAGACAGCCATGATAGCTATCCTGGTAAAATGCCAGGTGTATTCCATGCTGAAGGTTGAACCCACATACTTATGTCATAAGAAATATTACAGAGACCAGTTTGTAAGGTAGTAGAGGAGATATAAATGCTGTAAAGTATGTTTGTGCTAAAACACAAAGCAGGAAAATCCAATGTTGCCCTCAAGCTATAAATTGCGTTTAGCAGACATGCTATCAGAGAATTATTTTGAAAACTAACTTTGGGAAAAAATCTCAGTGAATTGTAGCAATAACATGTGGTTGGCTGAAAGATCTGATTAATCTAAAGAAATAGCAATCATGGGGATCATGCTTTTACTAAAAGTGCTGAGGCAAACTCCCTCAAAGCCAGAAGCCTCTCAAATAAGATTGACTGGAATTTCTACTGTTAAATATTAATAAAATCTTGCAGTAACTATTGTCAGCACTGAGACATTCACACACAGCAGAGGAGTAGGTCAAGAAAAAGGATAGGAAAAGAGAGGAAAGAGTACTTTTTCAGTAGCGTGGTGCTGGCGAGTGGGCCAGTGGGATCAGGAAAAAGTGGTTCCCTTTCTTGACATCTCCTCTCATTATGCAGAGGATATAACTCAGAGTAAATCTGGAGATGATGAAAAAATACTCTTTCTTTCTTTCTTTCTTTCTTTCTTTCTTTTCTTTCGAAATTTTTTCACCTGTGCTATCTTTTAATGACATTCTGGTTGCATGGTGGCTTGTCTACATCTTCTCATTCTGCCAATCATCTGAACATTTTAAACTAGCCCTGTTTATGTTTACCACTAAACCTCCCTGGGAAATGTAAAGAAGGTGATTGCTGCCTTCAAGAAGTCCTTTATTCATGTTGCACCTGCAACAGTCACAAAAGGAAATAATGAGCAATTTGTTCACTTGAATTTCTACAAAAATGCCATCCATCAGTGTACTTCTAAGAGAGCAGACTTTTCTAACAGCTTTAATTGCACAGCATAAAGAATTTACTGCAAATAAAAAGGGACTATAAGAAGGTTGTTTTTTCACCATGAAGTATTCAAGTTCTTCTGAAGACCACATATAACTTACTAGAAAGCTTAGCAATATTTTATTATTTTTTTTCAGAAGTGTAAAAAAATATTTTAAAGTACATATATGGACTGACCACAGATTTACTGCCACTGGCTCTTTGTAAGGCAGCCGGAATGAGGCTGCTCATGTACATAAATGAGTCCAGCTGGTACATTTACTGGCAGCTTTATAAGAACACCTCCAGAACTGCTGAATGCTTGTGAAAGGCAGGGTATCAAACAAACTGGACTGGACATGTGGGCCAGTTGATGGGCAAGGAACTATAAACCTATCCATAACTAGTGCAGCTGTGACTATAAAACTTTTCAGAACCCCCCCCCAAAATCAGACACACAAACATTTAATGAATTTCAAATGAAAAACCTGGAATGCTTAGAGGGACGACGTAATGATTTTGGGGAGTCCATTACAGGTCACACTTAAAACAAGAAGTGAGGTTTAGTAGTCAATATATTTTGTTGCTTCCTTTAATCAGCCTCAATTAAAATTTCTCAGCAATAATTAACTTTCTTTCTATTCTTAAAATCACATTTCAAAGTGTAGCCTGGTATTAATATACAACAAAACAAGGGGACCTCTTTAATATTGCTGCCAAGAGAGTGGTAGCATTGTGGTTCAAAGGTAATCTTTGTTTATTTCTGTTAAACAGAGAAAGCAAAGCCATTTGCCTCAGGTGCAATAAAGCCTATCTGAAATTTATCCTTACTCTAGTATGAAGTGCCTACATCTGGTCACTGCAGTGCCACTCAATGAAAGTTTATGTCCTCAGGATCAATTGTTTAATCAATTTACTTTTTTTTTCCTCACCCAAGTATCAGCACTTGGCAGTCAAATCCCGAGAATTGATTGCAATTTGTTATTGTCTGCACTCCTTACATGAACAGGTAAATGGGAACTCATTATTCTATAAACATAGAGAAGTATTTGTAGAGATGCCCATTGTGAGTACAGTAGCAATATCTCTTCAAGTTCTGAAAGAACCAAGTAAACTCTACCAAGCTGGTCTAAGGCGTATCTGACCACAGCCTTCAGGTTGGCACAAAGATGATGAGCAAAATGGGAAATATCTCCTGTTAAAGGTCCAGAGAAAACATTTCAAAATAATAGCAGTGGACAAAGTAGGACTTTGAGTAGTGTGTGCACACAAGGTTTATTTCCAGCACAATTCTTAGGCAACGGCTCTGAAGAGTGTCACAGGGATTGCAACCTGCACAACGCTACTGCTTAGCTTTACACATCTTCTTTAGGATGGACAACGATCCGATCCCCTTTGTGTTCAAGGAAAGCCAGACACCCTGGTCAGGCCACTCCTGCCCTATACAGGTGCAGCTCAGGGACCATCACAACACTGATCATGAGATCCAGTCCTCCATACCCAGAGTGAATCATGAAGACCCCTGATTGTACAGCCAGATATGTGATATGCTTGTAGCTCTTTGGAAAACTGCCAGAGCCCATGTCTCTTAAGAGATTCGTTGCCTAAGTCTCCATAAAATTTGGAAGCTCCTTCACAGTTCCAGAGGCAATACTACTGAGACAGCTGAAGTTACTCTAAGGACTGGTACTAAGATAAAAATGCTCTGCAAACGGAACCTGGCTAAAGCAGATAGGTCAAGCCTTTATAAAAATGGAAGATAAAAACTGTTATGAAGCATCTTTCTGACTCTGTGACATTATGGGACATGGCTGTATTCCATCCTGACCTGAACTGCTGTCTTAAAACAGCTGCAGCACATCTCTGTGTGGAGGATGAAGAGAGAGCACCTCCATCAGCAATATGCTGGTGTTCAGACATCATACAGAACATCTTCTCCATGCGCAGTTCAACTGCCTATACTTAGTACAAGGCAGACCATTTTCACATAATAAAGTTGTCCAGAGACAAAAATGTTGAGACTATCAAATCATATTAAGAATATCTTCTTCAGCAAGAAGCAAGTGCTCACTTTTCATTACACTGACATATTACAATCACCAGCTTCCTAACCAGGTAGTAAAGCCAGGGGATTAAAAGTAGCAGAGAGGGCTGCAGTTTTTCTATTTTACACAGATTCACTGGAATGAGTGAAACATAAAATAGTTGTCAGTCTGTTTTCTAAATAAATCCATTGATAAATTACTCTTGAAATACAGTAATAGAATAATTGATCCCATGCTGGAGTTTTTCAACTACTCAAGTATAACTTTCAGGGCTTCTACTGTAACAGACAAGTACTGAGAAAATACACAAACTTCATAAACAATACTTTGTATTTGCCCGGACTTTTTTTTACTCTAATTTTCTTCTATTCTTTCCAATCTGGATTCTCTATTTTTTATTCTTCTGCTGTTCTCGTTGAACTGGATCAGCAGCAGAACAAAGCAAACTCTGAGGGAACTATGTTGATTTATGCTGGCCTCAAAGTGTACAAATATCAAGAGATTTGACTCAGTAATAAATTTTACTGGTAAAATCCTTCCTTTTCCTTGCAATTCTTTACTATGGCAGAAAAGAAAGAAAGGAAGGAAAGTGCATTGTTTACCTTGACGTCAAATTTCAAATGTTCATTTCCTGCTCCTGAAGCATAATTTGTGGAGATAGAACAGGTTAGCATAGGCTTGAAAAGGCTGTCTCCAGCAGAAGTCCTGCTCAGACACTGTCAGAGTCAGGCCATGTTAGTTACAACTCTTTAGCATTTTCAGTTTGGATTACGAAATCTTCTGCTCCAGCTGACAGACCATCTCAAAGTCCCAAGCTGTATTAGTAGTGATAATCTTTTCTTCTTTGGCTGATGTCCACATGGCCAATCTATTATCTCGTATAGTCCCTGTCCAATTCACCCTCAACACAGACATCTATTTGTTTTCTCTCAAAATCAGAAGTCAAAAGCTGTGACTGACCTTAAATACATATGATGTTTGTTGGGAGCTGCAAGCAATACAGACAGTTTTAAAGGCTATGTATAAACTAGATGATGTGGCTTCAGATGGATTGGCATCATATTCTGCTTATTCACCCAGATAACTTACCTACTTCCAAATATCCACTTGTGATTATTTTTGGATAATTTCTTCCACCAATTACTTTTTTGCCTCCTGTAAAGCTTTCATTTAAATAGACAAGGTTGAAAGTAGCAACACTAGCCTTCTGACTACTGGACAATTGGTGACTTAGTCAGGATAAACTCTCTGAATTCTTTGATCAATTCAAGCATTAAGATGTTCTCATGTAATTACTAAATACTCCAAAATCGCTGCATCTGTTTCCCTCCTTCTTACTGCCTTAAGCTGGCTACTACAGCACTTTGCTTCTTAGGTTGATATAAATTATAAATAAGAATAGTAGTATTATTTTGGATGATATCAACTCCATCAGTCATTATCTTTGTTAATGTTTGCTCCCTACATATGACGGCCTTAGTGAAAATTTACCCTCTTCAGTTTGCCATCATTATATTGCATTGTGGGTCCAGAAAGGCCTTCAGTCTCCACTCTTGAGGACTGTTCACTTCTGTAGAAATGCAGGTGTACAACAAAGGTACTGCAGTGTGGGCAATGGGAGCCACAGTGTGAAGAACTAACATAATGCTGTGCAGAAACGCTTCCTGACGATGTCCTGGATGCCAAGTTGACCATGTAGTGACATAAACCATGGCCAAACTTCAAACCAGTCTGGTTACATACTGTTGAGTCTATTAGGACTTTCACCAGCCTCTGCATCTTACACCATTTTTGTGAAGCTATACACTACTAGATCTTTTTCTCTATCCCTCCATTACTGGTTCCAAAACATACTTACAGTGCAGAGGTTACAGTTTTTTCTTTAAGCAAAATGTTAGAGGTCACTGGGCTGGCCAGTCTTAGACACTAGTCCAAGAAACTGTCTCGAGATATCTTTCCAAGTTATATGGCTGCATTTGTTTTGCACACACTAAAAATTTAGATGCACAGCCTACTCATATCAACCTGTAACAAGAGTAGCTTTCTTAAGACTGTCCTTGGTTATGTTGGTATCATAAATATTTCAGCAAAATGACATTGCAAGCCACAATACTACAATGTGGTTTGTTAATCCAGCAGTGTATTTTTCTAACTCTGTGATTTATATCAAGGCTGTATCAATCAGGGACATAAATCTAATTGTTTTAGTGATTCGCTTTTGGAGAATGCACTGCATACTAGCTGAAATAACACACTCCAGGCTACACATTTCCAGAGGATTACTGAACTTATTACTCTTTTTGGGTGGTTAAAGTCAGTCAGTGAGACAAATAACTTTAAAATACTGCATATAGAGGACCGTATTTTTATGCTATAGTATATGAAAGAGATAATTTCAATGGATAATGGTCTCCCCCCACTTCATAAATGCTGAGGCAAAGTCAAGACTTTATTGTAAAAGGAAATTGATCTCAAGACAATGCTCTCTTGCAGTTGCTGAAGATCACAGTTATTTTATTACAATAGCTGCAGCCTACTATATGGCAGATGAAGGGGAGCTTGTTCTTCTGTCCTTAAACCTGCAGAAAGCAGCCTAGAAGATTGCTCAGTGTGCACAGGGAAATGAAGGACATTGGTTCTGTGTTAACAAATATCTGCTGTGGGGCTACTGTACTACTTCTGCGTGCAGCTGAAGGAGGAAAGCTTAACAGAGCATTCATTTGAGAGGTACAGGCAGTATGGAGATTATAATGGGTAACATCTGAGATCCGGAAAAACAAATGGGAGTTTTCCTCTTGGATCTGTCTGTCTTAGAAATACATATCTGCTGATGTCCTGCCACTTGAGTAAGAGAGGGGAGTATAGGAATTGTTGCACTGGATCTATTGTTTGAGTGTGACCATGACCCCTGCCAGGTGCTCAGGAGATGCCAGGTTGGCAGATGTGGGATAATCTCTACCCCATGCTCATCAGGCCCCATCCTGATATCAGGCTTAAACTCTGGATCAAGAGGTTTAATGGCTGGATTGATTTCAATGGGCCAGTATTATTTATGTAAAAAAATCTGGGCTTGTCCATGAAGGAAGATGAAAACAGAAGGGCAGCATGTTTTGGCAGCACTGAGTTATCACAGGGGCTGCAGCTAGGTCAAGAGAGTGACCTCTTTACACCAAGTGCACTAGATAGCCAAGTTGAGCCTTGACCCTGCAAAATAATGTATTTAAAGTAATCCCACAGAGTTTCCCCAAGGAATTGGAGTGTGTCCATGATGTTTCCAGTGTTTCAGCACTCCAGCCAGCTCAGACCACAATGCATGCAGACAAGGGGATGAGCCCTTTCAGAGCCTGGTGCCAGGCACTTCCCTGGCCTCATGCCCCAGCCTCCCAGATGCTGTGACCAGAAGAGTGGCAGCTGTGTCCCACCAGCCTTGTGCCCACTGGTGCATTTCCTGCTAGATCCAGCTCATGGGGATAGGCAGAAGCTGCCAGCTTTCCTTGACACAAAAGCCCGTGTCCAAGTTTGCAGGGTTTCCATCATAGGTTTTGGGACAAGTTCGGACCAACCTTGTAGTGACAGGGCTTAGGAGGTTGTTTTGCCATGTTTAGGTGACTAATTGTCTTGTTGGGAGAAGTCTGTCAGGTAAAATAATACTAGACAGGTATTTTTTAATGTTAGAACCATACTTCCTCCTGGCATTTGATTTCACCATCTCCTGATGTTGCCTCCTTAGCAGAGACAATTGCCAGCTGACATCCTTTGTTTGGCACATGAGTATCTTAGATTTCACCTCCCTCCTCAAGGGTGCCAAAATAAAAGCAGAAAGGGAGGAGTAGGGTTTCAAGGTTGTCTGTGCTGGGTAGTGGGAAAACTGAACAAGGCTGGCCTGACTTTCCATGCCAAGCATAGAGGGGCATGGTCAGGGGCTGGTTACCTAGAGCTGGCAGATGCCGAGTGGGGATGCAGGTGAGAGGACCCCTGACCTCAAGGTGGCATAGCAGGATTACAGCCCTTGGAGACTCCTTTCCAATCTTGTTTGAGTTGATAGAAGTGTGTTTTTAAGATGATATGTGGAAAGGCCCATGGAAAGAGATTAAAGCGATAAGATGCAGAGTGGAACAGGATGTGTAATTATTTACAACATAAAATGGTAAAGATTTATCCATGTGTTTGATTTTACATATGATCCAGATACTGGGGAAAAAATGGTGGACTTTAAGGACTTTAGATCAGATACATGAACTTTTCAATAATCCAAATGTGACAAGTATGAAGTAATAACATATGCCTACACTAATTTTTTAAAATTCTTTTAGAACTGGATGTGAACAAATTAAATTCTCATTCTTGTATCTATTTCACCCAAATAAGCCTGTGCAGATTTGATTTTTTTGTAGTAGCTGTTATCTAGCAATAAAACTGTCCTGTTATCAATACAAAAACTATCCTCTTCAGACTGCCCAAATTGGTTTTTATTTTTTAAATTCTTAACATACATGTGATACATTAAACATATGAATCCTTGAGGAATTTGTTCTTATGTCTTCCTTTCTGTTTAGCTGAGGCATTATCGAATTCTTGCAGCCCATGTTTGTTGATGTCATTAACTGGAATTTAGGGTAAGCCCTCATGGTGGCTAATGGTAGAGGTAGATGTTTGGCAGCACAAAGAAGAGTATTGGATAGTTTGATTTTGGTTTTTTTTCATTGTGGCATTCAATTTGAAAAATTTAAAAGCTGTTTATGCAGAGATGGAACGGGGGAATGAGCAGTAGTATGTTTGTGCCTTTAGATGAAAAATTGATATTCATAATGCAATAGCTTAATGAAACTTCATCATGAATGAATGTTTAAGTAAAGCTCAGCATTTTCTGAAAGGATAAAGTCCAGGCATTGTGCATCCTGAAGTCATCTCGGTCCTCTTATCATCACACTGCCAATATGAAGCCCACCTAGGCTTGCTGAAGCCAGATGTTTCACCAGGGGAAGATTACTTGGTGTACAGCATTAAATGACCAGCAATACCAGTTCCTTGGAGTAGGTGTGGGAATCACCAAGTCCATGCCTTTCATTGGCATGTTTGATAAAGGCCTGAATCCCACAAGCTTCAAACTAGACTTCAATGGATGGAGCAAGACAGCAGGCAGTATGTAAGCTACCAGAGGTGTAAGGCAGGTGGGAAATGAAGGGGAAAAGAAATCACTGTAAATGTGATAATCCATGCATTGGGTCACTTGATTCCACAAGACTGATACTGAGTCAGTCCACAAGCATATACCTGCAGGAGATTGTATATCCAAAACCCTCTTTTCAAGTACCTATTCCACAGCTTTCAAGAGGAGACTAGCTGTGTAACCTAGAATTCTGCAGCCATGAACCTATTCTGCAAACTTTAGGAGAAGGTTGTGAACATCTTCCCCTTTCACTGGCTGAAACACAGAGCATACATTTCTATCTCCGGATAAAAATGCTTTTGTACATATTTATCTATGCAATGCAAAGCACAAGTATTGCAGCACTGTCGGGACCTCATACAGCAAATTTTTCCAGGAATGGCACATATTTCAAAACCCACTATTTTTGGTATCATCACAAAATAATTGGCTTACTTTAATTTATCTTAATCAATATTAATGATCTGTAGACTATAAAAAACTAAACTTTTTTATTTTTCTAATACAGACTTAACAGTTGTGGGATGCTTCCCAATCATTATCCAAATTCAGTAAGATTGTTTCAGTGAGAGCTATATTGCTCTCTCTTTGAAGGGAACACTCTACTACTTAATATGCCCTGATAAGGTGACTTTTTAAATTGCTGGAGCCTCAAAAGTGAGAGAAAGTCATGCACAGGAGCTGTAAGAACAGGAATAGATGAGATTGAAGTTTTAAAGACAATTCAGAGCCTGTAGAGGCTAGGTGTAGGTATAATCATCTGTTCCTTGAGTTATTATTGTTCTCTTTTCTCTGAGATCTCATCTCAGAAACAATATCTGGTTCACCTACTTGATAAATCTGCTTTCCTAGCCTGTGTTTAATGTTGTGGCTACTTGATAATATTTTTTTCTTTGTAAATCTCATACAAATTGGCTCCATTACAGTATCAGAAAAAATGTCTGAAACTCTTTCGGTTACACAGGAAACTTTCACGAGACCTTTCATAAATAGGGAGAGAAATTAGCTATAATTTTTAAGTATGAGCCTTGTGTGTGATTACTTTTTTTCTGACTCCTTTCTGACATATCTTAAGTATCTCATTTATCACTAACCAGGTAGAAGTATTCTTTTTGTGCGTGTGATTTTAAAATGATATATATAGACATAAATAATTTCAGGAGCCAAAAAAATGCCAGAGAAATTATTACTTCCAGTGCTAGTGTTGAAACGGTGCCAAGCCTAAAGTTTTGTAAATTAGGCTGTAAGTGTGAAATCTCCCCAGCTGTTAAAAGTATTCCATATCTAATTATATGCACAGACTACTCTCTTTGGAGAATCCTGAAATTACATACTGTATGCCTGGAAGTGAGAGACACATACACTCTATGAAATCATCCAAAAACATAAAGATAGCAAATAGTCAGAATAGATAAGCCACATTTTTTGTATGGTTTTGCATGGTTTCGACAGTGTTTTCCTATGTGGCTTGCTTTGTTTTCAGAACATTTCTTTCTAAACACCATTTACTGTAATGTGCCCACCCTGTCATTCCAGATGCCATGAACAGTTATATGTAAGGAAATTACTATTTTTTAAACCTTTTTGTACAGGAGGCTAAAACAACAGCTGCATAAGAGCAGTGAAGTATCAAAAGGAGGGAAACTTGTTTATAATCACTGCTCCAGCCTTCAGAAACCAACTGTAAAAGCTCTTTGTGAGAACCAAATAGTATTTTCAGAAAGTGGGTAGGCTGCTCATTTTTGGAATAACTTAATCAGACTGATGGGAACTCCATTTTTTAAAATTTGCAATAAAATTTCCTTTGCATGTTCATATTGCAACAAAACTTATAAATTAAAATCTTTGTCACTGATTAGTAAAGATATTCTACTGAATGGAACTTAGTGATGTAAGCATTAAATAAAAACTGATTAAGTTCTACATGTTAATTGCAGCAAAATGTAGGCAAGAGAAAGAAGGTGTGAAAACCATGTGCAATCATACTTTCTTTGTTCTTCTCTGACTGATTTACAGCTCTATATATTCCCTATCTAGGAACTTATATAGTGACACATATATATACATATATGTGTGTGTGTATCTGTATACATGCAGGTTTATTTATTCCTTTGTTGTACTCCTGAAGCTTTGTGAAGTTCTCCAAGGTCATGGTTTCTACTGAAGACTGTTCATCTGCCATTTTTGGCTTGAACATACCTACACTGTGTAAGTATTTCAGTCATTTAAAGTAAAAAAGAAAAAGGTAAGTAATTTATCTAATCTCTTAACTCATATGAAAAATATAATTTTATATTCAAATGACTTTTGAACAACAATTCTGCAGTACTTGATAACACATAAAATTTGCAGCCTGGACAGTCTCACTCATTTTGTCATTTAAATGGCTCAAAAGTTAAATGCATTGAAATCAAAATACCGAAGAAAGACTGATTAGGGTCAGTAAGGTAAGTAAATCTGTGCTGCTATACAAGGTAAATTGCTTTATTACTAATACACCTAGCAGAGGTAGAACCCCACTATCAAACATATGGAAAATCCCACAATGTATTACAAGAAGGGATAGTTTTTTCTCCTTTACCTAGGTCCTTTTTCTGCAGGAAACAGTAACTGCCGATACCCAACAAGGCCACTTTTTCCACTGCAGTGTCCTTCTGTGCCCTGTGGTATACCTCTTTTGGACCACTTCCTTCTGGACTTAGAGCTGAGGGATACCAAAAGGAATCAAGGTGCTGAAGGGTTCCCAGCTTTGTGATTCCCCAAACCACCTTGACCCTCTGCTGCTCTTAGTTTTGCGTAGCAGAAAGAGTAAAGAGAGCAGAAGCAGATGTTGGCAAGGAAAAAACCAGTGTGTAGGGAAAGAGCATAGGTGAGAGTCAGCTTATGATGTCATAGGGCACTTGAGAGGCACAAGGGACGGAGATTGTATGTTCTGGGGAATGTCCTTCAGAGTCTGGGAGTGCAGCAGTTTTTATTTCATGAAAGACACGTGTTGAAATTTTGCTCAAAAAGACTTTGAAAATCAATGCAGATAGTAAGAAGAAATGGTGAGATTTTCAAGTTGCTAATGGAAAGAGCTCTGTACAGCAGAGACCTCATCTCTCCGTATCATGATCTGGTGAGGAGTTGCTGTGCTGTTCCCATGGAATGCTGCTCTGCCCCTCACTGGGGTCTGCACCACCTAGAGCCATGCCAGACAAACCTGAGGATATTCTGAAGCTCAGGGAAGCGTGGTGGCTACCTGCAGTCCCGACATCTGCTAAGCAGAGCTTTAAAGCGCTTAACACGTTTTGAGTTTTCTAGAACTTTGTGTCTCTGGCAAGGCCTGGAAGTGTCATGACTAAGAGTCTTTGGAAATCTCTGATCTACAAAGGAAGGGCTTACAACAACCAGAAAGCAGAGAAGTGTTAACAGTTGTAGGAGAAGAAATGCTCTGAAGTAAAAAATGTTCAGCACACTGACCCAAGTGTCCATTTATTATTCAGCTTCTTCTGTTCTACTGAATGTGACATTTAGCTGAACACAAAATTCTGAATTTGAATATTCTGAATATGTTCCATCCTGGTTTTAGCTTTGTTTTATGCTGCACTGTAGTAACTTTTAGGCAATCCTGTTGATGAGTCATTTTAACACTGAAATAAGCAGAACTAACCAAATTGTTTTCAACAAGACCAAAATGGTCTCAACATATAGCATATTTTTGTGAATGATCTAGTTGATAATTCATTTTCAGATAGAAAATAATCAGGTAGTCATTCAAAATAACTGGACATAGAAAAGTTGTTCTTATTTCAAAGATCTTACCTTAATTTAGAATATTCCACCCATGTTTTACGTACAAAGTTACAATATTTATTTTGCTCTCCATGGGCCCCATTCATTAAAAATAAAAAAAGCATTTAAAATGAAACAAAACAAACTGCACCAAAACCATCACCAACGTATACATCTGGACTGCAAAACCACAGCATTCCAGGCAAAGCCAGTGACACAGTCTGGCCAAAGGGCCTTAGGAATGCATGTGTATGCTGTGCAGACAATATAAAATCACTACAGAGTGCATGCAAATGGTATCTGTTTGGTTGATTATGATCAGCTCTATCTAACACATGGTATATTTAGTACTTTTGGTTACTAACCTGTGAAAAATATTGTTGAAAGGTTTTGGGGTTTGTTTGTTTGTTTTTTCTTATTGTTGTTTTGTTTTTTTTAATTCCAATGCATTCAAACAGCTTTGTTTTCCTGCTGTGGTAGTTAATCATTGCCATATTGTAGGATTTCTTTGATAGGTTTACATGTATTACGTTTCAGTTTTCTAATTCTAAGAAGGTGTTTTATTTATTTGCTTGCCATAAACAATAAGCACCCGTTAAGAACGTAGATACGAAGAACTGTACAGGACAATACCCTGCTAAAAACCAGCAGTTAAACAAAAGCACATAGACATGTTGGGCCTAGTAAACTAAGGTGATGCCCTAATCACAGTAGCTGGGGTGGTTAGGCCCATTAATGCTTTAATCTAACCAGGCTCCCATCCAAACGCTGTGCTTTCAAACCCTGTCAAGATGAAGATATTTTCACCAGGGACAGGCATCAGGCCTTCAGCACTGAAGCAACCCTGCCATTTACAGCACGCTATGCCAATGAAAGTTTTTCCAGGAGACCCAAAAAACCAGGGATGTCTGCATCAGCAGAAGGAATATGAAGACTTCTAGCAAGGCTGAACATCAGGGAAATTTTAAAACTAGTTAGCTCATCCTTCACCCATTCACTGCCATGAATGGGAAACTTGACATTTCCTTGGATCCAATTCCTTTCATTTCAGATATTAATCTTTATATTTCAATATATAAAGTATAAAATCAAAGATGTATTTTTGTGGCAAAACTCAAAAGCACATGTATCTTGTCATTCACTTTGGAAACAAAATATTTTTAAAATCAGCACATTCCTCAGAAACTTTTGATCTTGACAGAGCAGCATGCCTATTAAAAAATTTATAGCCAGAACCAGTATGGAGCTATATGTAGCCAGAATAAAAATTCATTTGACTTTGCCTTTTCCCACTTATGCAAATATTTTTCCTTTCTGTAGCATATGTTTATGCCACTTCCTTTAAATTTGAAAGTGTTACATCTCAGTCCTGCCACTTGTTCTGTGTGAATGTGTTATTGCACCTATGTATCCTTTGAAGTCATGCCTGTTTAGTAGATTAGTCAAGCATATGTGACAAATAGATTTTCTTTGTGAAATATATTATCTAATAAATCTTTGATATATGACAAAATCATTGATGTGTTTCTGGTTGCCTTCAGTCTTCCTCTGAGATCAGAAAAGGAATGTTTTGATAAAATAATCAATCAAATACATCATAACTTTTTCTATTAAACTTTAATGTTTCACATTTGTAGTAACCTCTACTATATTAAGGGATAACAAAAAAATTTTTTTCCTGGATTTAAAAAAATACTTTCAGCACCAAAGAACCACATTCATTTAAACCTTACAAGTGCATTTTTCATGGGCAATGAAAGTGTAATTGCTGCAACATTTACATATTTGGCAACTGCCACAGTGAGTTCTTAAAGCTCCAGAAAGTGGATTACATAGAAGTTCTCAAAAAGAACATAACTAATCACAGCATAACCCCCCATCCACCCCACCCCCCCAAACTATAACACTATCTCTCAATTCAAAACATGGCAGTTAACTTTAAAGGGAAAAGAGGAGTTTTATTCTGTATGTTGTGATTGTATTCAGATAGAGTAGATTCTATATAGCTTCTATGAAATAAGTTCTATTGGTGTGAATATGTTCAGTATGTCCTTAATTCAATAAAACATTTGTTTCTTTGAAGAATTTTTATTTTATGAGTCAAAAGTAAAGATCTGTAATGAACTTGGAGACAATAGTGCAGTTGTTCCTCTGAGGCTTACAAGTCATGTCAGCAGGAGACATCAGAAGTGGGCAGATCCTTTAAAATGCTGGAAACTGTGAACATCTTTCTTGTTCCCAGCTGCATTCAGTTCTCTACGTCCTGGCCCAAGTGCGGATTATAGTTGTTCTTGGGGTTCCAGGATGAGATCTTGAGCACACATACCCCTGAGGGTCATGTCCCCTCCTGTCAAATAGGGCTGCAGCATCTTTCCTTCTGTGCACCACATGGTCTGGAGCTAGTTCCTCACCTATTACTAGTATATGTAGAATTGTACATGTATGGCAGGGATTGACTGTCTTTGTTGCCTAAAATCAAGATAAGAAAATAAGACAATATGTAGATTTAACAGAGGGGAAGGAAAGAACAGCTTTACTGGTGAAGTCCTGTGATCCAAAGAGAGGAGAATAACAATCTCTCTGTATAACCTTCTTAGCTACCACCCATCATATCATCCAACCAAAGTTCGTCTAACACTTATGTTCCTAAAGTACCCAGCGAGAGCCTCCCTTATTCCCTGTGGCCACCCAGGACTTGGTGCCCCCTTTCCGAGTAGGTCCAGAAGGCCTAAGCCTATATTTTGTCTTACTACCCTCTTGTCTATATGCAAGAATGCTGACATCTGGACACAGGCCTATGAGAGCCCTTAATTTTTCCAAGCTACGCAGATAAATTAAATCCCTCAAAACATACAGAATACTCTCAAGGCATCATCTTCACTTAAGATGCTACATTTCATTATGTACATTTAAGCTGCTTAATGGTCCTTTCAATTTATCTTGTCCTGACACACGTGCCTCACATCAGGAAGATGATTTGTCTCTTAATTATTTCTACTGCCCATAAAGGAGGCTTGATAGGGTCAGCTGAGAGCTGGGCTATGTTAGCATTAGCAAGTATATCCGATTATCCTCTTGCAAGAGGAATAGACCAGGAGGCCAAAGCAGTTTTGGTGCTCAGCCCCCAACATAACTGCTCCATGCTGCTCAAGGGGGTTGCTTAAGCTCATACTTACGGTTCGGAGTTGCCCAAAGGACCAGTCTGGGGTTAGGGCCCTTATGTGCCCACTAGAGGTTTGGAAGCATTTTGGTCTCCAGAGTAGAGCTTCTGGTCTAATTGCCCTCTAGAGTAATCCTGCTTCAAATCCCTGAAACTGCTCTGCAAACAAGACCAATGTGCAGCAAGGGGCAATAGTCACAGGATTCATTTCAAAGCCACGCAACTGCCTGCAGCTAAAATGCTGATACAAGCACAGTCTTAGCCAGGCAACTTTCATATGTCTAAAGTTACATCAGGTAAATCTTGACAAACAAATATAAATTCAGACCTCACCTAAACATCTATCTTCTCATGGATGCATTATGAGGCAATCAAAACTAAAGGAGAAAGCACCATCTTTTTTTAGGTTTAGGTTCAGTGGTTACATGGCCTGTCCTTGCCATGATCAACTGCAGGAATCTAGAACCCAGGTGCTCCTTGGAGGACCTTCAGGGCCACCAATATTCCTGATAGTGAAAGAAAAGCAATGGGGAACAGATCGTGGAAAGATACAGATCTATTAAAAATGTCCCATTATATTTTATGGTACCTGTTTTCACAAATCATTTGAGGGAAGGGGAAAATTTACATTTAAAAATACAGGTACTTAATTTACAGGACAGAGTACTCACTGAGTAAAATGTAGATTTGAGCAGAACTTGCATAAACCCCTGAAGTAACAGCTTTAATTTCTCACTAATGCTTCTCCAGTGAATAAAACATCTTCATGTAACTACAGAAAAGCTGTGGAAAATAGTTTGTTGGAAGAGGCAGTTAAGACAGTGATCTGCAGCCTTTATCTAGCTAAACTATACTTCTAAGCATATACTGCCAGTGACTTCCTTGGAAACTGTGCATACAGCTGTATGTGTAACAGAGCCTTGGATATTGGATTACATCTGCATGTCCTTATCTGTCTGCTATGGCTTCTGCATCCGTAGATCACGAAGATGTGTTCTTGTATCTCCTTCTAGTATAATTTGCAGGGCTGCTCAGTCATAGGAGAAGGGCTTTGGTTCCATTTGAATCATAATTTTTTAATTAGAAAAGAAATCTCTGACCATGATTTCATCTTCTCTAGCAGGCAGAACAGCTATTTATACACATACACACATACATTTCCCTTTATCTAACGAGCCATGTTGTGGTCTCTGCCTGCATGGCCCAGCCCAAGATTCTTTGAAGTCAAGGAAAAGACATTTGTTCATTTGGCAGCAGCAGGCTAAGACATAAAAAGTAGTGAAAAAAAAGCCTTTCCTGTAGAATTCCTGGTCTTAACTGAAGGAAGTAGTGTTAAATATTTCAAAAGAAAGTCTGATCCTGCAATCTAATTTTAGACATGATGTAATAGGAGTGTGTACTGAACAACAGGACAGGAGGGGAATTAAGGACAAGGATAGAAATAATAAGAGCATGGCTTTCTCTAGCCTTGTTATTTGTGCTTATTGGCAGCTCTGCTGAATGGGAAAATGTAATTACTAATTAATTTAGTAAGCACTTACTCTGTAACACGCACTAAAATGAACACAGAAACTTATTTTCTCCTTTCTTCTACCAGGCCTTGTCCAGCACTCACCATCCTACAACATCTGCTATGTGTACATGGCAAATGAGAAGCAGTGGGACAACACTGAGTTTTTTTCTCCCCTCATGTACTAGGTTACAAAGCACAGCCTTCAGCTTAGTCCTGGAGATGGGTACTGGGAGCAGTGGTTGCAGAGGACCTCACAACAGGCATTGGTGAGGAAGAGGGCAGGGTATAGAAACTGCAGGTATTTGCGGTGCAAAAGCACAGCAGCACCAGCACCCGTTACAACCAGTAAGACCATTATTTTCATGTCAGTTCCAAATCTCTGTTTCCATCGTTTTGAGTGAATAATGACAGCTTCCACTTGCAAAATTCTTAAATTGACTCTGTCCTCCCTGCCCACACCTACATCAAGTGTGTATGCTGGATTAAGGGCTCAGTGTGGCCCTCATAATGTGAGAGATGCTGCTTCGCACAGAAATCTATGAAATGGTGTTCTTTCTTCAAGTGGATTTTGGAGTTCTCTGCAAGCCAAATTAAGCGTTAATAACATTCAATCAACATTTCCATATGTAGATGTTTTTATCAAACCACAGTCTCTCTCATTGTTATTTTTCAGTATCGCTTTGGTCTCTTGCATGTATTATATATTGACCAAAGTAAATAGCAGTGTAGCTTTATGAAATGTTACTTCACATTTATGAGTGTTTTTTAAAGTTTCTGATTGTGTTACTCTTGCCAGTACCAGTAAATGTGTTTGAAGTCCTTCACATGTTGCTTTGTTTATAGTAGAAACACCACATTTTGCTGAGGAGCACATCTCCCTGTTAAAAAAAATTAAAAAAGCAAAAAATGAAGCTGAAGTTTTATTAAATAAAAGCCTTCAGAAGAGTAAGTTTCTCCAAAACACTGTGTGCAAGAAAAAAAAAATTCATGTCCATTTTTGTTAATGACCTCATGAGTTTTGCTAGTTAAAACTGAAAGCAAAGAAACCAGGACTGATGCTTAACTGGCAAGAATCCAGTACAATGAAATTAATAACATATGTTGAAGAACACATTTGTAACAATTTTTCCATTTAAAAAAAAAAAAAAAAAGTGGCAGCTTAAAACCACTGACAGGACTGTCTTTTCTTTTTTCTTTTCTTTCTCTTTTTCCCTCCCCCCTTCCCTTCAGTACATGGGACACTTTGTCTTATGTCCAACTGCGCGGTACCAAACCTGTCTCAGAGTTCAGATTAATGCTTTATGCAATTTTAAGTGATCCTCTTGCAGCTGCTGCTCAGGGAAATATTGTACTGAATGTGTTTGCTCTGAGGAGCCGGTGGCAAAACCACAGAGGCAGCAGTCATCCCTTGGCAAATAACAGATGTGGTGTATGCTGCGTTCAGCCCATCCTCAGCACTTACCTTACTCCTGAGCAATGTGTGGGGCACTGACCCAGCTCACTGCCATCCATGCACAAATTCAGCTGTAAAGATTTTATAGCTTGTGAGATTTTTGGCTTGATTGTTCTCTGGTCACATGCAAGTGAATCTTATTTATTGGTACCTACAGTTCAGGTTGAGAAGTGAGAACTTTGCCTTAAGGAAGGTTGCCTCTATTATTACCCTCTGGGATATGTCACCTCCCTGTACTTTTATCTTCTTTCTCAGCTGTTTGTTTCTATTGCTGTTGGTTTGGGGCTTTTTCTCACCCTCTCTAGAGACTGCATTTTATGTCCTTTGGGGCAAAGCACTCTTTTTTGGTTAAGTTTGCCATCACATTTTCAGTGTGAAACTCCAGGCACACTAGGGCTTCCCGGGGTTCTCACACTAAGAGGTTTAAGTGCCTTCAATGGGACACACAAGCCAGAAATGATTTTGGTCATTAGAGCTGATGGGAGGAAGGCATCATGTTTTGAGAAATCACTGCTGGGCATAGAGGAGATACCTTGGGTTTTAAGAGTGGCCAGTGAGTTGGAGAAGTTCTTCAAAGATACCGTGGTAGTTAATAACTGGGTTCATGGAATGATAGAAGAGGAGGATTCCCACCTGTGGGGCTGCAGTGAGATGCCTAGAAGTGACTAGGGTATGGGGAAGTGAGTGAGCTGATAAGGGAAGTGAATGAATGAAGCTGTGCATGTCCAACAGATTGGAAGTATTGAATGACACTGAAGATTATTCAGGAAGCGAACCACTGCTGCACAATGGGTGGAGACACCAAGTAGGCAAAATAGTGAAAAAAATAATTAAAATTGCCAGATACTACAAATGAAATGAAAAGTTTTGAGCCAATTAGTACTCATAGTGAGCTGGAAAAAACAAGTTAAAGGCTCTGTAATAGTGGACTGAAATCCTCTTTGTGTAATCTCACTGATTTCAGGTAGGGTACAGGGTGTTACTATGCTGAATTTGATCCAAAAATAAAAATAAATTCAAGTGCAGCTATCATGCTGTGCTCTGACTTGGAAAGAAATTGCATGCATTGTGGATAGGAAAATTTTCAGTCATCAGTTCATTGTAGACTTCAGTAGAAAAGGAAAACAGGTGGAGCAGAGTGGGGGGAGAAGACTGAGAGTATGAATGAGGAGAGAAATCCAAATTAGTTCCAGTGTTCAGAGACTGTATGAGGTGCTAGCTCCATTTCCTCCACAAAACTGGACAGTTTGGGTCTTCTCACAGAAAGTATACCATTGCTCTGGAGATGGAACAACGCTTGGGAAACATTTGAGACTAAAGCTGTTTTCCATTGGAGAGGGAAAAAAGATAACAATGGGCACTATTTCTGTAACTGATGGCCTGCATGGGCTTGGTTTACATCTACAAATATAATTTCTGATAGAAGGCAATAGGTAGAGTGACTGTTTAAATTATATTTAGCACCAAAAAGAATGGAAACTTTTAAAATGCTTGGATAGTGCTAAGGCGTTTAGATCAGAGGACAATTACTTCAAGGGCTAACCCAGCTATCTGACATTGTTTAATATTTGCATTGCATCCTGACCATGGTGAGAGTCAGCTACGGGAATGCCTCTCTCCTGAGCCCGGACTGCTGAACTGCAAAACTTGTTGGTATAGGATGTACACTATATTTTGTTAAAAAGTGGCTGAAAATTAAGTCCAGAAATTATGGGGTAAAATGACAAAAATGGAAATTAAGTTAATGACTATTCGTATAAACACGAAGATTTCACAAACCACTGTGAAACATCTACACGAGTAAGTACATTATTTTATTTCAGTCTAAATTAATTCATTCTGAGCTGAAAAGAACTGGGTTTGAAGCAAATTCAGTGCTTTATGATTTTTAAATAAATCTCTATTTTTAGCCAAAACTACTAAAGGAATTAAATATTGATTTGCAAATAAACTCAGCCCTTCCAAACTTTTTTTTTTTTGATATTTAGATTCCTTTTCTGTCAAAATTTTAAGTGTTTTTTAAGATAAACATATTTGAAATCCTGACCTCATTTGAGTCAATAGTCAAAACCTCGTTCACTGCAACGCAGTCAAAATGTTGTGTATGTGGTGAATTACTCATGAGAGCTCTGCTCAATCATTGCCTGTTCTCATCACTTTCAGCTGGTCACAGAAAGTGCAGGCACAACACTTGCTCCCTAGCACTTGACTTCTAAAGTTAAATTAACACAACTTTTAAAAAGAACTCTGTAGAACAGCCTTTTCATTTGCAGGGTAGTTAACTGGGTGAAAATGAAGCTGACTCCATTATTCTTCATTTTACTTTGGCAATTTTTAGTCCCTTTTTTCCTCCCCTTTACTTGAAAAATGCATAGCATTAACTTATATTCATAGACTTGCAAATCTCTCTTTTTCTATAACCATTAAAACAGTTTTTCTTAGACTTCTGCACTTGACATAAAAACTGTTTTCATAACAGTAATTTATTAGGCTAAGTTGGAGAGCTTTTATTGCTCTTTATATAGAAAGACTGGGCTGATTTTGGATCTCTTTAATGTGGCCTTTTAGATGTAGTAGCTCTGACATTCAAACTTACTTGGAATGTATGCCCAGTAGCTTAGTAATGTGCAAACTATGCCAAAGAAGCACAATTCCCTCAGTGAAAAAAAAAAAAAAAGGAAAAAGAGCAATGTGCTCTCCTACACTATGTATAGCCCAAGGAGTAAAAATGTCAGTGTGAATGTTCATGGAAAAAGGACCTGATGCCTCAAAAGACAGGTTTTGTGGTCTTCTCTGCTGAGATAGACCTTCAGGCCAGAGTAAAAAGGCTGGGTCAAATTAAGAAATTATCTGCTTAGAAGAAAGGCTGAATTATGCAAGTAAAAAGGTTAAGATGCAAAATTGTAATCAGCTGCTTGAGATCCAGTGGTAGCAGAAAAGCCACCCCATCATAGGAATCTCCTACAGAAGTTCAAGTCCTTTCCACCTCACATATAGGATATCGTACAAGAGACACCTCTATGTCTGTCACCATGTAATTAATCACACAAGACATTAATACCAACTGATTAGGCTAGGAAAGTAACTTAGGTTTACGAAGTCATTGGCAAGCACTAACTACGCAATGATCCAGTCTTCATTTCTTTGCATATGTAGTTTTAAGGACAGAATCCTCTCTTTGACTCAAATAATGCAGACTGGTTCCATAATGACTTTGTAAATCCAGAGGGAGGAGATACTTCCAAATCTTTTTTTATTATTATTGTTAATTGAAGAAAGCAGCAATGCAACATGGAATTTTCTCCATTTTCAATTCTGGAATAAAATGTTGGGGTGAAAAAATGTGAGGTGAAAAAACATAATTATATGCAATTATTCGGAAGCCTTACTTTGTGTAACTCTACGTCTCCAGGCAGATAGCTCAGCACATAAGGTATTCTTTCCTCATTTCCCTCCTTTTAGGACGTGAAAGCACTGAGACAGTTACTCATTCAGCATCTCTGGGGTGATACCCAGCACAAGATTCTCATAGGAATTAGAGGTCATACTGTGGCTGAATGAATATCCTAATATAATTAGAGCTGACTACATTCCCTTCAATAGTGAAGTTGGCATATAATTTTTCCTCTTCGGAAATTTCTAGAGTGTTCCAGTGTCCAATTATCCTTATTTTCTTTCAGTTGTTTATGGGGCTGTACTTTAAAGTTGGATCAGTGAGGTGATACTAGTCAAAAAAACCCCCTGAATATTAATGTTTACTGTGCTACACTTGACTCTAGTCATTCCCTGCTCTTATATTTTTGGGGGATCTGTTTGACCTGGATATCAAAGATACAATGTGCCATCACTTGCTATGGTAGAAAATCCTTTCACCACTAAAGTTGTGCAGGGAAAATACAAGCACATAGCTATATTTTCAGTTTTTGGTATTGTGTGTTGAATGATTTAATGAGATGTTTATGGGTTGCTTTAACTGGGGCTGAATTATGGCTTGCACTTCTTTGTAGTCTGTGTTAATATGGAACCAAGCTCTCCAGAAGCAAAATCAGCACTGTACAGCATGCACGATCTAGCACTAGACTTAAGTAATCTTAACTTACGCCAAACTCTGTTGACTAGATATTTTAGTGCAAAACTGCTATAAATAATGCAATTCTCAAGGTGTAAATCAAAGTTGCAAATACTCACATTAGCCATTCAGCCTAACAAGGAATCGACTGCTGCATACTGTAGCTCATGTGAATATCTAAATTACTAGGAATGTTCCTTGCAGATCAAATTGCCTATAGGTATTGTAAAGCAAAGTGAAAGACAGAGATAAAAATATAAGTATATACATTCTCTTTGGCTTTTGAAATTGATGAAAATATGAAAGTGATAATGAACTTTATAAGCACTTCCTGCAGTATTTCACAGTCTGTATTTAGTTTTTGTATTGTAGTAAGTCTTTAGTACCAAATACTTGATTTGGTGATTTTTCTTTTTAAATGTGAAATTCAGGATTTGATTTTTACAACTCACCACATATTTCTAAAAAGTGAGCTACCCTTTAAAGAAGCAGAGGAATATTTATCATAGAAGTTGTCTTTTAAAAGTGAAGGTGTAGGGCAACGTTTGTTTTACTATACTGAAATTAAAAATCTGTATAAAATTATAGCTACTTAAGTGATAAAAACACAACACATGCTGAAAAAGGAAACTTGATTTAGGTATTTTTTAATGTCAGGAAATCCTTACATTAAATATTTTGCATCCTCTGAATTCCTTATGAAAGAATTCCTTATGAAAGAATTCCTTAAAGAACCAAACTGTGTGAATAAGAACATTATAATACTATCTCTTCAGGGCCTGAAATACTAACTACTATTTCTCATGGAAAAAGCCCTTTAAAGTCATCATATGTAGCATCAATTTGATTTGATTCAGTCTCTTACAGTTTAGACCAATAAAAGGTGTTTTGTTAATACTTTGTTCAGGTAGCTAGGCGGAGCTAATCACCTCTCCCTAAGGAGTGTCTTGCCTTCCCAGGTGAGACTCTTTCCACTGTTACAGAAATTGTTTGTCCATACAACATTTGAATATGCTTAAGATGACTTCTGATGTTTAGACTTGTCCTTAAATCACAGAGCAGCAGAACAGGCCAGGCAGTTCCATTAAGCAGCTCTGTTGTACAATGCACAAGGATTTACATGGGGAAAAGATGGTAATGAAAGAGTAGCTTCTGAACTCAAAAGTGTGAAAAACCAAACATGAGGAATTTTCTCATTTGCACCTTTGATGACATACAAAGACTTGTGGCACCATTTCAACAAAACATTTTGGCATGTGGTCAGTTAGAAGAGGGCAAGTCCCTCTTTCTCAGCAAAGTACTTGAGCACATGATTAACTTCAACCATGTTGAATGGCTTCACTGAAGACAAATAAAGGCAAAATGATTTAGAGTGAGACTTGAAGTTAAGTCCACGTTTCATAGATTGATAGCATTTAAGATCAGGAAGAAAAATAATAGTCATGTAGCCTGACCTCCTTTGTGGCACAAGACCAAAGAATTTTTCCAAGTATTCCAATGTGAAATCAATTGCTGCTGCCTGAATTGTAACTGTGCTTTCAGAAAGAGAGACAGCTTTGATTCAAGGAGTTAATAGAAGAGAGAATACACTGTACCAAGATAAGACTTTTTTTCTTTTACTAGTTAAGATCCTTCACTGAAAAGAGCTGTGTGCTTGCTTGAATGCTGATCTCAATTTGCAGAGATACACCTGCCATCCATAATTACCTTTTCTGTGAAGTTAAAAAGTCAGATTCTCTTGTCTTCTTTCTATAGATGTATCCTCAGAACATTATTATACCAAATCCTAGAACTGTACTTTTCAGTGACTAAATTAAGATGCTTTTTCCTCTGTGACTGAAGTTTTGTTCATAGATCTTTTCGGAACATCTTCCAAATTGCCAACATGGTACTTGAATGTGTACATCAAAAGTGGATAGAGATATCCCAGTAATAATCTTATTATTTGGCAGTATGTAGTGGGTTGAAAGGGGAGGGGGGG
>VXBA01005864.1:302932-359881 GCA_013399895.1 Serilophus lunatus | reverse complement strand
CGTGGCTTGACTCAGCCCACCTCCATTGGCATTGGAGCCACGCGAGCACAACTACAGGTTGAAAGCTTCCCCAAATAACATCCCGGGTTGGGGGGAGAACCTTTCACTGTGTTGTGTTTTTCAGAGATTTCAAGGGCTGGGAGTTGGCTACGACCAGAGAGGGAGAAGAAAGAGAAAGTGGCTCTTCCTTTCCACTGCTTCTCTGTGGCCAGTTTGGCTGGCCTTTGAAAGCAGTTCCCTTATTTCTTTTTTTTCTTTTGTTTCCTTTTTTTTGTGGTTTTTGTTGGGTGCTTTTTTTTGAGTTGAGTCTGGGGTTCCCTTAAACTGTGTTTTCCTTTGTTTGAGCTCCAGACAAATAAAGTGTTTCTCTGTTGTCACATTCTGTCATTCTTCTCATCACTATTAAGAGTGCCCCACTAGTTAGTATTGTGGTGCTTAAACTACCACACAGTAATACACTGTTGTAAAAACTACTTTGTTTCTATCTCATAGTCTCTTCCCAAGACAGCATTTTCTGGCTCAGCCTCTGTGTTGCCCTGGGACATCTTGTTGGTCTGTTCGCACTAAATCCTTTTCTGAGTTACTTTGTGCCTAAGAACAGTCAATCATCCTGTAAAAATAATCCGTATTTTTCATTATTAATGAGAGGTCCTTGAATTAAGGCCAACATTTCATGTGGCATTTAACAGTGATACAGGTGAGGCCAACTTAGAAATTAGCTCATGTTGCTGTGCAGTTCTGACATGTCTTATCATTACTCGTATTTTCCAATTTTGGTGTCATTTGCAAAGATTTTGCATTTTCTCCTATCCCCTTTTAAAGAACTCAATCCTACTGAGCAACATATCTATGCTAGAAATGTTCTTATTTAATCATTATTTATTAAGTATATTTGCTTTGTTTAAGATGCACTGCCTATAAGAAGGGAGGAAGAGAGAATAACATATCCTACACTGCTTTCATGGGAATAAAACTGATTAGTCCCGCATCTAAAAGAATGAGCCAACAAAATACAGAATAAAAAGTAAAATAGCCCATAAAAATCTTTGTTATCAATTAATAGTGTTGGTGCCAAATTTTTCGTCCTGTAGTTAGTTATTCTGTTTTAACATATACAGCTTTAAGAGTAACTATTTCCTTTGGCTTTCATCACATGGTTTTCCATGAGAGAGTGAATTGGGTGATTGTGGATGAATTTTCCAGATTTAGGGACTTTGGTTAATGTCATGGAGATTTGAGAATTAATTCATTTCACTACAAATCGCTGATTGAAAAAATACAATGTGACAGTGAGGCATTAATTTAACTTAAGAAATAGTTATGTCACAAGTGGTTAGTTTTTAACTGCCTTTCATAAATGTGATTATTTCCCAGCTGGCTGTTTTCCCCTTTCTTTTCCTTCTAAACTAGAACAATTGGCACAAGAAGTGAAATGGGCTTTCACATCATATGTGAAAAACAGGTTCATGCCTGACTGACTCAAGCCTATTTATGCAATCTCTCTTCTGAATCTCATTGCAATCAAAATAGGAACAGTAAAAGCTTATTACTGGGTGAGATATTAAGTACAGCATCTTCTAAATACAACCTTGACACTTGAGAGAAAGGAGTTTTACAGTCCTTCAAGTCACTTATCTCCTTGCACAATTTGCCTTTTCCTCCTTGTGACTGAGTTTTGAACTTATAAAACAACAATAATCTTACCTTCTTATATGAAGTGCTTTGAGATCTGTCATGAAAAAGTGCTTTGTCAAGCAGAGTTACTATGCTGCAGTCTTTTCAGAAGGAAATTCTAGTTTGGCTAAGGATACCTGTGCGGAGACAGGTCACTCTATCCTCTATTGGGCAACTTCTGGATGTTCCTGACCATGTACCTCAGCCACACAGAGGACAAACGGTCTAGGAGACTGGTTAACTGTAATTAAAAAAATGAATTAAAACAGAGAAGCAGTCACTTATTTCCCTTCCCAGGATGTGTGTAAGGGACCATGACATGCTTGGCTCAGTTTTTGGACAAAACCATCTCCATCACTAAGAAGTTCTGTTTTCAAACAGCAATTTTTATTCACTGTTGGGGAAGGAAGGGATGTGAAGGAGACAATCAGAGGAGACTCGCACAATGTCCAGAGAACTTTTGTCACTGTAGGAGTCCAGGGTGGAAAGCAATAAAGATTGAAATCTTGAACTCTTACACAAAGTATAACTTACTAAGTCAAACCTTTATCATCATAATCCCAAACTCCCTCTCTGCTTCCTGCTGTTCCTCCAGGACTTCCACAGCTTCAGTGGTCTGCCTTCAGCTTCCTTTTTTTTTTCCCTTTTTTTTTTTTTTTAAGAAACATGTATCATAATGTGTTTTCTTTCCTTTTTAATAAAAAGAATCAAAGTTGTATTTATCAATGACTGAGGAGGAAGAGCTGTGGTGCAAGCTATTTTTTAACTGGAACATGCACCATGCTGACACACTCATCCAGGAGGAGAAGATTGATGGCTAGACATGTGGAGAGAACTGTCACTGATTGAAATCAGACAACTGCAAGCTGTGAGGGAGATCCAGGGGAAACCATTTTAACCACAGTAGTCCAGTACCGCAGAACACAAAGAAACTAGGCAGTACAGTGAGGCTAAGGGCAAAATATGAACCTATGACAATGTGGAAGATATATGTGTACATCTCTATCTATCTTACTTCTGTAAATTATTTTCTTCACTAACAGACAATACATCAGGAATTTAATTTCTCAAGTACCAGACATTTTCTTACACCCTTCAGATTCTTTCTCAAAGACCAGAAGAAAGGAGAGGAGAGGGAAAAAAAAAAAAAAAAAAGCAGGTTTTCACATAGGGAAAAAAGAATGGGAATAGTGCTAGAAACCTGATTTTCAGAATTATTGAGCACCTGAAGCATCAGTCACAGTTACTGCAAGCTGGAGCTGTTCACCATGTCTAAAGACATCACAATTACTACAGCACAAAATCGTGAAGTATTTACTTAGTTCCACTTAGGAAAAGTACCTCTTGTCTGCTGCAAAACAGGGAGAAGTGAAAGATTGTTTTGTGGAAGGGCATGTTCCCCAGCACCCATCACTGAGTCTGCCAGGGTGGGTGTTGGTAGCAATTGCACAGCCGTGCACTTGCACTGAGACATTTTTATTTCATTATGGGTGTCAGTTTACAGCCATTAACTAAGCAGATTGCCCTGGATAAAAATGCCTCCTTTTTGTGTGCATGCATGTGTCTTATCACTAGATCTTACCTCCATTATTCAAGTCTTTCAAAAAAAAAAAAAAAAAAGGAAAGAAGGAAGGAAAGAAAAGATGAGAAAATGAAGGAAGAAAAAGAAGTCTTTACATGCATTATGGTTTGTGGCTTGTCCTTGTCCTCTAGCCAGAACAGTCTGAAATGGGTTTTATTGGAAATCATTACTTAAATTCCAGCACTGAGGAGAATATTGATCTCTTGTGTGTAATGGTTACCAGACTGCGGAAAGTAGCACAGAGGGCTCCAAGCAGGCCGACATAATGTCAGTGACAATTCATTTTTTGCCAGTTAGGATGCTGGTTTAATATCCTCTAAAAGGCACTTAATGCCACCCTTCTCATAGCATCTGTCTGGCCCTGGTGGCGGCAGGGGTCTGCTCCTGGGGCGGTGGGCTGGCAGGCACATTGGAGATGTGCTTGGCCAGAGGCTGCTGGCAGAGCCCCAGCGTTCCCCCGGCACCTTGCACGCGCTCACCAGCTGTCCCAACTTTCCAAAGCCCTTCTCAATTTTCTAAATATGTGTCACATAAAAATAAAATTTTGGACAGTGATGCTCTGAGGAGCCCCATGCCTACAGTGCATAATTCATTCACAGTGTCCATAGCCCATTATTCCCACATTCCTCCCGCGGAGCTATCAATTTCATCTCTAGCCAAAGTGGAATCTGAATCTTGAGAGTGCAGTGAAGTGGTAGTGGTGTGGGTCTGTCATTTCTCTTTTTTTTTTTTTTTTTTTTTTTAACCCAATTTTTTCTTGACTGCAAGACTGCAAGAAATGTTACATTCATTTTGTGCTTGCAGACATGAGATGCTTGGAAAAAGACACCTAAGTAGCTGCAGATTTCCAGATCTGGCAGATTTCAGGGGAATAAAAATAAGTAACTGTCCATTAGATGCTGAACCACACAGAGAAAACTACGATCTTCTTCTCAAAATAAAAGTGTCAGTTGTTCAATGCATCTCTCACCCACCAATTCTCATGGGAAAACATGGAAAATCAGTGCTTTGCCAATGAGGTTTCTGCTCATCTCATAAAATTCGTGAGGATTCCTTTAAGTTTTCCTGTGTTAGTCATTTCAGTAACCAGAGGCACTAAACTTTCCACAGATATCAGTGGCATTTAATTAACATAGTAACTTGGACACCTGCCCCAGTGCTGCAATGACCTATGGAGAATAATTTGTACTGCATTTAATTGAGCCAGCAGCCAGTGTGTTGTGAGAGCACTCAGAAGGGTACCATCAAACTACACTGTAAATTTGTTTCAGATCTCCCAGCCATTTTGAAAACACCCTCAAAAAACTTCCAGAGAAAGGCTAATCCACTGCATTGCACAATAAAACAACAAAAGGCTGCTCATATGAAGGAAATTGTGACAGATAGAGTTTTTAAGGACTAATGAAGGAGCTGGAAAAACAGTGTCCTCATGGACTTCAAGTCAGTTATCTGTATCCAGATCTACTATCTACTTGCTATGTTTGGCCTATAAAATCCTTTTTTCTTTCTCAAAACGAACATTTTTAGATGATTTTTTCTACTTTTTTTTTTTTTTAAAGTCTTGGCAGCTTAAAATAAATATTAATTAAATCACTGTGTTTAACCAGTGATGGAAAAATGAGTAACAGTGAAACTCAGCTATTCAAAACCTATCTGGACACAGTGCTGGGCAGCCAGCTGCAGGTGGCCCTGTTTTAGAAAGGGAATTGGACAAGATCACCTCCAAAGGTGCCTTCCAAACTCAACCATTTTATGATTCTGTAATTCGGATACGTAAAATTAGTACTAATATGTTTGTATAGAACCACACATTTCTAAAACAGGAGCACTTAAAGGTCAGAGTCAAATGCTAATAATTTGAGACAGACAAAAAGTTGTGTTATTCTTATTTGACAGTGTGAGAAGCATGTAGAAACACAATGCTATAATTCATCATGTCTAGTATCAGCTAGCTCAAAGTTAGGAATTTAGTCTAAACAGAAGTCTAGGCTCTTCTGCAATCATGTCTCTACAGAAATAGCAGATTGCTGGTGTGCAACCAAAAACCTGTTACGTGAAATGGACTCTGAGGCAAAGCTTTCTCTTCATTCACAACCAGGGTCTGTCTTGGCACCCATGCAGAATAGACGATACATAGCTCAATGAGATATAGTCCATGCAGAATCTAGAAAGGGAAGTGAAATGTCTTCTAGCTGTTGTATGTCAGACTGTATGAAGTAATGAGAGCATGAAGCTTAGAAAAGTAATTTCCTTTCTAGATGTCAAAGTTAAGTGAGATGGATCTGGGTCCTGATGTCTTGCTTAAGAAAGTCAATTGCATGGAAGGTCAAAGGCAGAAATAAAAGCTGAACTAAACGAAACTAAGTTTTCCAAATTACAGCCTGGTAAGACAGACTTTTTGCTACCAATGATTCTCCACTATGAATATCTTTGGGTTCTTTCTTATAATTTTCCAGAGCAGAAATTCAGCAATTTAATTCATTCTTTTCATTTTTTCCTAGGATTTTCTTAATTTTCTTTCTGAAATTGAGAGGCCTATGGAACATGTAAATGATACAGTAATCTTGCGAGAATTCATATGCAGTTTCCAGGAACAAATGTTACAGAATCATTACACTATTAGTGCCTATCTGTAGTCCTCTAAAAATCATTACAGCTTTTAAAGAATTCTAATTAGGCATGTCTGAAGCGCCAAATCCAGGTGGATTTTCACCCACTTCCAATAATACGGCCACTCTGAGCCTTAGCTGAAATAGATCATATCTCTGGAATCTAGCTGTAATGGAGATCAGGTTCTGACTCATCCCATAACCTCCCAAAATAAAGTTAAGTTGCTCAGATGCAGCCTGTGTTAAAGCTTTGTGGGGCTTACAGCTGTGTGCCTGTTAACATACCCTCCAGTTGCTTACATTTAGTAGCTACAAAACAGCATTAAAGCAGAGAGATGAGATAGGTCACCTCCTCTTTCCCCTGCAACTCTATTTTTAAGAATTTCTGTGTTTGTTTTGCACTAATTTGGTACTTTCCTGCATGCACCTATGGAGTAACACTGTACTATCAGCATCTGCTTCTCAACTTCTCAACAGTATGGAACCTTAGCAACAAGGGAGGAAAAAGGTAATTTCTATCCATAATTTAGAGCATAGCCATTATTTTTTTTAACAGCTGTTCCAAGATATATATTTTAAGGTGAGAAAAGTGGCATTTCCATAAAAAGCCCTGTCATCAATTTAACAGTATCTGACTCTACATCATATCAACAAATCTCTGCTACTATGAAATCTTTCTGATGAGCTAAACTAAAGTAGTCTACGCATATGCCTTCAACATGGCCAGGGTGAAATGAATTCAATGAAACAAGCTCAGTGGTTTTGTACAACTCAGCACTGAATGCAAAGAAAAAAGATCAATTTCAAAAATCAAAATTACTGCTTAAAGCTAGGCAAATGCCAAATATCCTGCTGGTCAGTCACAATCTGTAATATTAAGCAGGCCCTCATTTAAAAAAAATTTGCATGTACAAATGGAGTCAAGACACAATTATTGCTGTTGCTGTTATTAAGACAAAATAATGTGAAATCTGTGAATTTTTGGGTTCTGAAACCAAGTACACCTCCATGCAGAAGTCATCTCATGCAGACAAAAAGACAAAAGGGATTTTTTTAGATGATTTTCTGACCTGATTCTGCTTGCCACAAGATGAACTGGGTGTAAGCAGAAACAACCTGTTTCTCAGTTCCAAATAGTTTTGATCGGGCCATATAACCATAAATATAATCATTCCTTACTTTTATTTATAAATTATCTGCTATGTTGATATATGACACCCACTGGAGGTGAATTTTAAAAATGAAACCTTCACTGATGAAATCATTTAAAGGAATGAGAGCTGCCTAAAAAGTGGCAAAGGCTGCATGATTGTTCACATGTGCCATTCACAGTACTTTAACAGGGAATTACAAGTGTTTGAAGGTTGTCGAAACACCTGTTTGTGGGTCAGGAATAGACTGGCCAGTCTGGAGACATATGAGCCTTTACTAAACAATGCTTGCAGGACAGTATTGGGAAACACATCTGTTCTAACACTGAGATATTAATCTGTAGGAGAAAAAATCCCAAACCATAGAAATTACATCCATCTGTACGCTCTTACAAATGCCCCTGTAATATACACAGCTTAACCAGGGATATATACTGAACTGAATCACATTCGATTTTGGAAAAATGTACTTAAGATTAAAGGCAATAACAATGCTTATGATCATCACCAGATCACCATACACTAATGTTCTTGTTTCTTGTTTCTGAGACACATATCAAGCTAAGCCCTGGTGCAGACTGAATCCAAGCTCTCATTCAGCTCTGTGTGACCAGCAAGTGAACAGCCTTGCACTACTGTGGGTACAGACTGTTTCAACAGATGAAATGAAATATATTCCATGCATCCTTGGACAAACTGAGATTGGAAACAATTTCAAGGCTACATATCAAGCTGATGCCCATGTTACAGTCATTCTATCAGGCTAAACTGCACAGCCTACAAGTCTTCACAGAATGGGGGCCACAGTAGGCCCAAAAACCAGTAGGAATGACAGTCATTGCAACAGCAGAAACAGTTCCCCAAAGTTTCCCTACTAAAAGGAAAGTCTATGTAAATGCAAATGAATTAACATTTCCAGAAGATAAGGCTCAAGGAGTGAGAAAGAGGTAGTCTACCAAGGATAAGTGCTTGAATAGGTAGAAACAAGCCTGGTGACCTGTTATTCGCAACTGAAATCAGTAACAGTTGTTATGGCTGTAATGTCATCATTCTCCATTGCTCCAAATATTATTGACCATTTGATACGAAAAAGCCAAAACTGTTGAGAAAATATGGTTTCTAGTGTATATGAAAATCCAGCTTTATTATTATTACCATGTGAAAAACCATTAGCTGAAATGGCTGCATTATGTGTATGAACATTATGAGAGAAGCATTGCAAATTCCCTTTGCTGGGTATAATTGTAAAATTGTTTGCAATTCTTAAAAGATCCATCAGACTGGATCGGACTGTTGGATTTTGCTAATGAAGAGTCTCTGAATGCAATAACCTATTGGATTTGCTGTGGTTTAGAAGTGTTTGCCAGTGAACTGTGCCAACATGGCAGGTCAGCATGGTAATTTTGCAATGTTTCTAAGGATTTTGTAAAGTAATGAAAAAGGACATTGATGTTATACTATGTTAACTGCCATTTGTACATGTCCAGCTCCTCATTTCTCCTTTACACTTCAGTTCCATTCAGAATCAGCACCTCCTTTAAATCCAAGATGAAAAAGGAAATAGTGATGAGAGGTTAAAAATGATATAGTTATGAAATCAACATATGAAGAAAATGTTATCTCTTTTAGTCTGCTTAGATGCTGTTCCTTCAGTTCCTTAAGCACCTCAATGCATATTTTTCTTATTTCCACTGGATGTTTCCAGTGGGTCTTTAAAACATAACTCATAAAGTTTAATGAGAGTTCAACAGCACAAAAGGAATGTCAATGTTAGAATTTTATTGAATTGCATCAGTAGTATTCAAAAAATTCCCACTAATATAATTTCAAGGATTATTAATATTTTTAAGGGATTTATTTCCAAAAATAGCTTCTAAACTTGAATCAGTATAGATGTAATGAAACTGATTGCTTGTCTCTGAAACAGTAAATCCTGGATCCTGGAAAGCCAAAGCCATTCCACCCCCCTGAGCTCCTCTTGGGCGGTTCACCTTCAGCTAACTCCTGCATCTTCCTGTGCATGCAAGATTCCACTCACACAAATCTCATTGCAGTTCTGACTTTCTCGTATCAGAACAGCAGAGAATGCTGTGCAGATTGATCCACTTTTTGGTGCCAGTGGGGGGAAAAAAAGAAGAGAGAAAAAGTTTCTGCACAAAATTCTTGTTGATCAGAGACCTCAGCACACAGAACTGATAAAGATGACAGAGGTTAATGCAGCCTAAGGACACCACTTAGTGTGAGATTAGACATTTGCCAGCTATATGAGTCTGGATGTATTCTTCATCTTTGCATATTCTTCATATTCATCATGACACACAAGAGAGGCAATGTGACAGAAAATTGCCATAAGAACTTATGTTTGAAACTGCTTTCAAAACATTATTCTTCTCTTTGATTTCCTTCATAGTCTCATGTCGGAACAAATGCAGAAAAAAAAAAAAAGCCCATTTCTTTCCTAAAATCAAGGTAGGCTCTTGCAAGTGCCATACTTGTCAATACAATGAAGTCCAAAGGATGTCACAGAGGCATCGGGTCCATTTCCTATATGCCTTTGCTCTGTCACACCACGAGAAAAAATGTACCATAGCAAGTACCATTAGCCTATTGTGTTCAAATGTTGCTCTTACAACAGCTCTTGGACTTCATTGACAAATATATACAGGCCATGGAAATCAATTGCCCCATTCTGTTAATGGTACAACAGCCTATCACTGAGCTCTTAAGTTCAGGATAAGGAAGATTCCTCAAGAGAAAATGTTTAGAAGGTGTTATACTACCATTGGGGCTAATACCAATGTAAAAAGGCACATGATACTTAGCCTCTAACATATTGCTGTAGCAGTTTTCCCATCACAACACTTTTGACTACACTTCTAGTACTTGACACTTTTACCCAGCTATTATCCTTGAGACAATACAGAAGCAAACTGTTGCCCAGATTAGTATTTTTGACCTACAACACAGACATTAAGATCCTAAAATCTTTCACAAAAAATCATGGTCCATTCTGGGCCTACTACTTCAAAAAGGATCTAACAATAAGTAGAAAATGGTTACAAATGGAAAGCAAAGTAAAGGTACAGAAACTGTTTTGCATAACAAGAGACTTAAAGTTTAAGACTGCTTAACAGGAGTTATGATGTAATGAATACAGAAGGAAGTAAATCAGGAAAACCTATATATCTGTTCTCAAGATTGTACAACACAAGGAGACATGCTATGCAATTAAAAGGTGGTGCCAAAGGAGAAGAGGGCCGATTCTTTCAGCTCTAAAAAAGAAAAGTTTTGCCATTCTATTCAGTGGGAGTAGAGCTGGTGTTCTATTTCCCCATTACACGGAGGGATACCTTGTAAACCATTACAGTGCTTCTGGTAAAAAAAAGCATGGGTGAAACACACTGTCTTTGCCCCTAACACCTCTTTCACTGAGAAGAGTCAAGTGAACAAACAACCAAGCACCAGCTTTCAAATTTTTATGTTACAGTCTTGGTTTCTTAGGGAAATCTTTTAAAAGATTGGTTTTTCCACAATGTAGCAAAAGAAACATTGAGGTAAAACATAGGGAAAAGTGTTTTCTCCTCCAAAATTGTCACAAAAGGAGTTTCGTAGGGACAAAAATATTCGTGAAAGTGTGTTATCTTTGAAATGAAGAACTGAATGAAACAAAAGGTTAATCAAAATATTTTTTAATAGAGCAAGTAAAAATTGAAATAGGCTTCAAAAGGAAAATATAAAATTGAGTAAGAAGAGTATATGCAATTCGAATAGTTGCATTAGATAAAACTTTTATAAGAGGGAAATCATTTACACTTCAGGATATAAGCTGGATAGTAGCTTCTGCACAAAGTTAAGGAGAAATAACTCCAGCATATGGCTTATTTCACAGCATTACAAGATGCCTGCCTACACCTCTGAAGTGTTAGTGCCACATTTCTTGAGCATTTGGAACCAGAAATGCAAGGCAGTGTGACCTTAGTTATGAAAAAAGGCTCAAATCTGATGGGATTTAATTATTTGTGATGTGTTCAGGACTGCATACTCCAATGCAGCTGTTCAGGTCCTAGCCACCATGTTTGGAAACCACTGTGTCAATTACTGTTTAATACTACTAAATTCCTCTGTGGCTGAATAAAAGGACAATTGTGATATTCCTTCTACTGTTTCACATAATACTATTTCCACTTAGGAAACTGGCCTACCTGGAAACTCCTTATGAAATTGATCTATTTTGTATTTTGAATGCAAAAAAAAAAAGAAGCAGCAACTAAAAAGCATGAAATCTCTGTTCTGTCTCATTCTTTCTTTCCAAGCATATATAAAGACATGTATATCCTTATATGCATACATATGTATATAAGTATATAAGTGTATTTTGCAATAGACAGAGATATAAAGAGACAAAGATAGCTGTGTTATAGGAAGAGATACTATGTGAGGATCAGCTATGTTTTCTGAAAACATGTAAATCATTGCAAATTTCTCCCACAAACATATAAATGAGAGAAAGCGAATGTCAAAGGCTACACACACAGACCTAGAAGAGCAGGGTGCATATCATCCTGCTTGTAAAACGACTATAGCTTCACATAAATATTAAGAGTAGCCTTCTTTCTTTCCCAGATGTTCAACACCTCAAGCAAATGATCACCAAGTGATGTTTCTGCGCACATAGATGACGTTTTAATGATGCCAAGCTCTCATCTCTGTCTTGCCATCTCTTTGTAAGAAGTCATTATGGGCTACTTTTCATAGGCTCAACCATGAACACTGTGGCATTTCAAGTAAAACCATATGTTTTCCTAGCTTGTGTCACTGCCCCCTCATTGTTAACATTTTTATAGTATTTATTAAATAAGCTAAGATCTATATTTTTCCTCTCCTATTTGGCCCAACTAAACAGGAAAATTCAAGGTTCCACTGGAGCTGGAGGGGTCCATGGGAACTGATATGGGCATGTCATCTAGCACTGAGATTAAGCAGTCAGGTCAAGATCCTGATCAACACAAAACCGCATCTATATGAAATGACCTCTTTTACACAGTGGATTGGCTGATCCAAAACCTGTGAAATCTACTGGGCTTCAACAGGCTTGAGAGCAAGTTCTCATGAGCTTCCTAAAACCTTACCTCATAAAGTCTTCCTTGAAGACGAGATTCTTAACGGGAAGATACTAGGAGATTTGATCAGTAAGAGCTTTAATCAGATTTCCTAGCTTCCAAAATGCATTGAAATGGAATGTCAAGGATTAGATGTTTGAAGAGCTTCACTTGTTGTCCTTGTTTACTTCACTAAACGCTGTGTGAGCTCTTAGTAAAGCAAATCACTGACCTTGGCAACAGCATCACACAGATAAGATGCAATAGACTCTTATAAAATGTCAATCGAACAGAACCAGTGAATACCCTCAGAAGACGGCACATGACAAATATTTCTCACTTCCTTGCTCTAAATGTAAGTCAGAATAATTTACTCTGGTTTGCCTTTAAGATGTATATTGTCTTCAAGTCAGAAAAAGCTCATCGGTTTCCAGCACTGCATTTCTAGTGTTCTTGAATCATATGAATTTAAATATTCTTTTTTGTTGTTTTTAAATAGAAAGTTTTATGTTGAAGAGTACTATATTTGAAAGAGATATTTTTAGACGTCTGAAGTGATATTTAAGTAAAAAAAAAAAGCTCTGTCTGTTTTCAAATGAGCTCCACATTGCAAAAAGTACTCCATTGCCTGCCTATGAAAAGAATAAAAATAAGGTACTTTTTGTCTCAGCTTTGTAAGCCAAGTCTTGGATGTCTCTCTGTTGCACACAGCATTGCAGCAGAAGGAATAGAGTATCTCTGTGTATTAGGGAGCATTTTTAATCTCACACATCATTGTCATTTTGGTGCTGTAATTCCAGAAAGCCAGTTAATCTTCTACATTCATATCAACACAAATAATTTAAAATAATAATTTGAAGTGTTGGAGGCTTTTTATAATTTGCCTCCCCCACAACTCCTTCTGTCTCTCCTTCCCTCCACAATATATGGATAAAGCAGATGTGTCAGCAGTGAGCATTTCTAGCCAAATGCCTTGTTGAGTTCAGCCCACGTGTCTGCCTAACAACAAGCAGAGCATTCCTTGTAGTAGCCGTGGTACATTAGAAAAGGATTTAGTGTCACTGCTTTCCAAGCTGCATTACAAATCCTTATAAAATATTACAGAAAATGATAAAAGGACCCTGTTGTATACACATCAGCTTAAAAGCAGTCATTCAAAGGTAAGCAGAGGGGCTGAAAAAGGAAGAATTACTTCAGAGAATACTTTCTGAGATTTTTTAAAAACACCAACCAAAGTCCACTTGTCACTGGCCATGAACAAGCTACTTCTTGTGGAGATTGTTGGAACAAGAAAGTTAAAATGAGAGCTTCTGGCAAGAATAGTAGAGAAACAACTGGTGGCTACAGAAATTTTCTTAGGACTCTGAAAACAAAAGGCTAGCAACTACTAGGCTCATGTAGATAGAGAGCAAAAAGAAAAGGACAGTTCTCTGTGGACGGGGAAAGGCTTGAAGAGCTGGCAAAAGGGAAGAGTATTTCTGAGTAGTTTAAAGCTAAGTGGGAAGCTGTATGCTTAGAGGTACGAGAAGCATCAGGTTTGTCAGGCAGGCAAAGATGAACCCAGATGCTTGTAAGAAAAAGGCTAACACAAGATTTTTTGGCTGTTGAATCAATTATCTCAGTAGGGGAGATTTAGGCAGTGAAGAACTGGAAGAGATGATGGAGGGATTCAGCAGTTTTGTCACTGGCAAATTTTTAACTGTGAAGACTCTGGAAAGGTAAAACAAAGGAGTCTCAGGTGAGGCACTCAGTGGAATTATAGGAAGATGGGAAAAATGCACTATTGTGCTCCACTTAAGCAGAATTCTCTGGGCTATTTAATGCTTAAAAACATAGTATCTGACTTCTAGAACTCTCCTGTGTTTCACTTTGAAAATTTAATGCTTTTCTAAATACCACAAGTTAAAAATAAAAGCAAAACCTTCTAAATAGAGCAGCTAATTTGAACCTTTGTGGTAAGGGGTCAAAACAAATAAAGGGCCTGGTCCTTGCAGAGGTTGAGGCTCCATCACTGCTGCCATCAAAGGCACAGTGCCTTTCAGGGTTAGCTTTCTGCCTTTACTGTGCAGAACAGCTCTTTTGTACGTCAGACCATGGTGAGACTCTGTCGTGTACCTAATGCAGGGATGCCTCACTCTGCCTATGGCAGTGTGACCTCAACTGACACCGTGATGATTAGTGAAGTTCATATTATTGAACTCCTTGAGTGCATGCTGCGGACTGCAGGGAATAGTCGATGTTTGGACTGCACACATCTGTCTTTGTGATCAGAATGACCAGTCTTCCTTTATGAGATTCTTTTAAAACAAAGAACAATCTTTGTTAGGCTCTGAGGGACTCTTAGCAGCAGTGTGAAGAGTACTTATTAACCATAAAACCATGTTTAAAATGATAATATTCAGTACTCCTGCAGGGGAACAAAAATCACCAGGCTTGCTTGGGCAGAAGTTTGTCTATGATGCAGAACCAACAGATAGACCCACACCTGAACTTGTAGACCCAGACTCTCCAGACATGACAGCTACTACTAGCTTTGTTAGATTGGCCGCATCATTTTAGGCTAAACTTGAGTTCTGAATATTGTCAATTAATTTTCTGACTTTATGTCTGCAGAACTTTGTTAGAGGTATACTTGATTTTGAAATCACTTCCATATTTCTATTTAGCCTCCACACTGATAATTAGAGTTGTGTGATACCACTAGGGCTGGCCACCTTTTGTTCTCTTGGTCAAATTTTCTTTTTTTTTAATCCTTAGCTTTCAGCAGCATTGAAACAAAGGACTGAAATATTTTTGGAAGTTATGTGAAAAATTCAGGCCTTCCTTCACCAGTTTGGAACACCATTCTCTTTGTTTCCATGTGATCAAAAAAATCATTTTTAGATTAGAAAGGAGTGATCTCCCAGAGCAGGGTGAAACATTGTTGAAAATATGGAGAAGAAATATTGCACTAGGAGCAAAATGCAAACATAATAAAATTAATCTAGAGGGGAAATAAGGAACAGGAGTCAAATGGAAAGATTTCCAAAACCTTTCCAAATATGTATGTCTTCATGCCACGCCCATGGCAATGTGTGTTGGCACTGCTGTCAGAGTTGTCTCTCTGGGACTCAACATTTCACAAGGTTAGAAATGATGCAGAGGAGAGACTTGTGTCTGTGTCACCTTGCACTTCATTTGAAGAGCAATACGCACATGAAGGCATAAAGGATTTGGTTTAGAGGAGAAGGAATGTAAAGTGAGGTTGTCGTGGGTTAGCTGAGGCTGGGAAAAGTTTTCCTATGTTAAATAAAAAGATTATTTCTTCCTTCTCCCTCTCCCCTCCCCTCCCCTTCCCTTCCCTTCTCCCTTCCCTCCCCTGCCCAGTTGCCCCTTGGTTCGGGGGGCGGGAAGTGGGAAGAACATGTGGGACTCAGATCAGCGAGGGCAAGGGGGTGGGGGTTCCAGGAGACTGTGATCTTGCCGTGCATGCTGCCCCCCGCGACCACAGGGACAGCCAGGAATGCCCAGGAGTGCTGGGGGGACTGGGATTGATGGGAAAAGGAGGTTTCCTGCGGAGCCTGGTCCCAGCACGACATCTCCCAGAATTCCANTTTCCTATGTTAAATAAAAAGATTATTTCTTCCTTCTCCCTTGGCCCTCCCCTCCCCTTCCCTTCCCTTCTCCCTTCCCTCCCCTGCCCAGTTGCCCCTTGGTTCGGGGGGCGGGAAGTGGGAAGAACATGTGGGACTCAGATCAGCGAGGGCAAGGGGGTGGGGGTTCCAGGAGACCGTGATCTTGCTGTGCATGCTGCCCTCCGCGACCACAGGGACAGCCAGGAATGCCCAGGAGTGCTGAGGGGACTGGGATTGATGGGAAAAGGAGGTTTCCTGCGGAGCCTGGTCCCAGCACGACATCTCCCAGAATTCCACGTGTCCGTCGCTGCAGGTTTTTCTCGGGTGCAGCGGACGGGTTGCCGTGGGTCTCAGCGGTGGTGACAGTTCCGGGCGGGTGGCCGTGGCCGGCCAGGGTGGTGGGCCATTGTCCGGGGGGCCCTGGGAACTCTGGGCACCGGCTCGGTTCTTGGCGGTGTCCTGGTTCGCTGCCTGGCTGCGAGGCGGCGGGGCTAGCACAGCACCGAATGGGGACACACGAAGTGCGCACTGGTGGTGGCGGGCGGGCCCGCTCCAGTCTGTTGCTCAGTGGCCTGCCGACGGTCACGCAGCAGCGTGCCCTGCGCTGCCCACGCTGGCGCAGCTACGGGTAGTGGCCCCAGTGACGGGGTGGCAGCATGTGGCTGAGCCACGTTTGCTTCAGAGCAGAGTGGTGGAGAGGTCTGAGCTATGCTCTGTGGCATCTTTTTTGTGAATTTTTCTCCACATGGCAAGAGTGCGGCCGGACTCCCCGGATGGGGGATTGGCGTGGCTGGTGGTGACGGCCGGGGCTGTGCTCGGTGGCTGCGGTGATGGCGGCGTGGTGGCGCCATGTGACAGCTGCCATGTTTTTTGGCTGGCAGGGCCTAGAGGCGGAGTTGGGGCAGACCTGGGGGCGGAACAGCACCAGAAAGACCGATGGGGATTCAGAGAGGAGCGAGAACGCCCCTTTTGGGAGTGGACTGGGGGAGGATCGGAAGACTATATAAGCAGCAAATTCTCCAGTCTCTGCCCTTCTGCACCTGGGAGTTCATCGGAAAAGGACTGTTGTCAAGTGCTCGGGTTTTTTTCCAGTATCCGCCATCTTGGAAAACGCCACGTGCTCTGCTGGTCGTCCCTTCACTCTGGTGGCATGTTTCCAGAAATCATCCAGTTACAGGCGCACACTTCCCATCCATCATCACAGCTGCCTCCCCGGCCATCAGCGCCCTCTAACATCTATCTCGAATCAACTGCACCTTTGGACATTGAAACGGGGAATATGTTTCTTTTTTCTTGTTTTGTTTATTGTCTGGTGGGGGTTGAGATTGGTGTGTGTGTATCCAGTGGGTCATTTTCACTTTCTTGGGAAGTGGTTGTTGGGTTTTCTTCAGTAAGTTTTTTTGCATTTTAATATTTTTAAGTTAATTCTTTCCTACCTCATATAATAAATTCTTATTTCTTTAATACATATGTATCCACAATTTATTAACCAATAATTTGTCCACCAAATCTGGACAGATAAGCAAAAAATTATTTCACTCATTGCATTGAACTGCTGATTATCAAGCCTCCTATACCTTAAATTCTTGCTCATTTAGTCCTCATTTAGGAAAGAATTAAGAATCAGAGTCCAGAAAAAGCACATGATTTATCTGTATAAAAAGGAACTAGAGAGAGGCCTCAGTAGCCATCCTCCACAAATCTGCATGTAAAATGGTGCAACTCTCCTTGTTTGGAGGCTTACAATCAGAAGCATTGTGATACCACTTTACAGCATCTGGGTAAGTTTTGTAATAGGCAGATCTGTATAAAATGATTCCATTTATCTGAATCAAACCTCACTGGTGGGTTGGCAGTTCTGTAGTAGATTTCTCTGTGTGTTTGTGCAGACTCTGACATTTTGAATTTTCTTTCTTCACTGAGGTCATGAAGGTAGACAGAAGATGACAACTACAAACTCCCAGCATGGGAAGGGAAATGATACTGAAACTTCCCCTGTTGTATAATACTAGGAATGAATAAGTATAAATGCATAGGTATCTGTTTCTCCTCCCTGAAAAATAAAGAATGTAATCTATAACTAGCAGCTTGCTTTTCTGTGAGGCCACAGTATGTCACAGTCAGAGATGGAGATGGCACACACGTTTCATGGCTTATCGTCCTGTTTAAGGGGCTGTTGAAAATACTTTAGAGCCCGCAGTACACTTTAAAATACTACAGAAAGCTGGGCAGAGGTGCAGAATAAAATATAATTGTTAATACTTTGGGCACATATTTGTATATGTGGAAGACTGTCTACATAGTTTGTTTATTAAAAGAAAATGCAGTGACTATCAAATATAAAAGCATGCATCATAATGAAATCTAAGGTCAGATTTTGAAAGGAAGCCGCAACAGAGTTCAGGAGCGAGTGCCTGAATCCTAAACAGATAAGCCATTGACAGCTACAAAAAATGACTTAAATAACCCTAGGATAGCTCATTGAGTTGTTTTGTGCAACTAGGAGATATCTATTTCAATCTCTGAAATACTGTCTACTCTTACAGCCAATTTCTCCATCAGTCCTTCTTCAAAAAGTGGACAATGCCTGCTATTGTGCAGTGACAACACAAAACACGCAAGAGGGTGAAAGTACATTTTTTATTTGTGCAATTGCCAGGCAAAGCCAATGGCAGTAAAGAAGCATAAATTAAAGCTAGGAAAAACCTGGAGTGGCAAATAGAAGAACTAGAACTGCAAGTGAAATAATCTATTAATAATTAAAAATCTATTGGAGCTGTAAATTCCTTAGGGAAGGTACTGTGGTTAAAATAAAAGACATCACTTCATGCCTAGCTGTGAATAGAGTCCAGTTTGACAGCAACTGAAGACTGTCATGTCGTTAGTCCTTTATAATTTTAAACACATGCTGCCTCTCCTAGCTCCATCACAAAAATCCCAACCAGGAAAAGTATTAACTACCCCCTTCCTTCAATCACAGATCCTACAAAGAATTCAATCTCAAAGGAACGTCCACATTGCATTCTCATTGAGCTGATGAAGCTGGAAACTGAAATGGAGATGCCACTAGTGTGTCATCCACCACAGCGCTCCAGGAAAGACTAGAAGGTTCCCTGAAGATTTGTGCGATTTATCTAGATTTTGTGGCAACCCTATACCCCTCAACACATGGCACTGCTGGCAGAAGCTCCACCCAGCAAGTACTGGGCTGAGGTTTGTTATGCTGGAGACATGATTTTGGCTGGAGTTATGTGGCTGGATCAGGACATGAGCAGCAGGGTGAGACAGGGTGGCCCTGAAGGGATGCTGGGCCAGTGCTTGACACCACAGGGAGCTCAAACTGACAAGGCATAACTGTGGGCCAGAGAGTGGGTCACCTTGGGACACCATAATTCCTCATGGCTGACATTTAGGAGAAAGAAAAGAAACTGGGGAAACATGCTTCTCAGAAATAATGGAAAGCCAAATGCACTCTCACTGCTGGATTTCTTTTGCATTTCATTTCAATGAGACTGAATTCAAGGGAGTCATCATCATCCCTGCATGCTCCCAAAACCCCTTTTCACAGATCTTCCCTTTCCCTCTAGAGTTAGTCTTACCACATTGTGTCCACAGACATAAAAGCCTATCTTTCTTGGTGGAATATTTTCAGACACCCAAAAGGCTCTTTCTCTATACAAATGCCTGGCATTTGGCTTAAAATTAATGAGTATTATTAATTTTATTCCTAAAGCACTCCCCCTGCTGATGGACTCCGAGAGAACCGTACTATACATTTAATATATGATAAAATCTAGGAAAACATCAGCATAGTCACTGAACAAACCATGATCACCTTTAGGAAGGACAAAACAAGGCAATGAAAAGAGTCTGAATCCCAAGAGAAAAAAGACTGTGATAGGAAGACATGAACAGAAAATCATAGAATCACAGAATATGCTGACTTGGAAGGGACCCACAAGAACCACTGGGTCCAATCCTTAGCCCTGCACAGGAGTTATACCCATGTGCCTAAGAATATTGTTATATCAAGAATTTCCTAAAAGATGAGAGAACTTTCTCATGTTTTTCAGTTAGGAAAAAAAGGCACCTTTGAATTCAGTGAAGAGAAAATTCTGCAGCTTAGGACCACTGCAGCACACTGCTAGCCACTGGAGAGTGGCATTCCCTGCAGTTGCAGTGCTTAGTAGAGGTAGCTGTATGCAAAAGACTCATTGTGTGCTGGGATATCTCAACAGGTATGAGCCTCAGGAAGGAAGCCTTCAATGCTGCGAGGGCTTAGACTGTTCCCAGCTCATAAAAGCCCTTCACTGCCTACTCAAATCAAGCTGTTTCTTCTTAAGCAAGCCATGTAAACCAACCCTGTAGTGCACTAATGGCCAGAAATGGAAGCCTGAGCAAGCATGGATGTTGACAGCTCTGAAACACAGAGAAAGGAGTGGAGAGCATGGGAGAGGTGTGGAAGGGGCCCTTACTGACAATCATGATAAATGTTTGTGGCTTTTCTTTCACACTTGGAAGTGTAACAAACACCAGGCTAAGCATTCACAGGTAGGAATTTAGACAATCTTTATTTAATGTTAAACTCTATGTGTAATACTATTGTGTGGCTTTATTATTGCAATCTGTTCCTACCTTTCCCACTCCTTGCCCCTACTCCCTCCAATACCCAATGCTGTAAGACACTGAAACCATGGATGATCTCTTTCTACTGAAAACCTTCTCTCACATCTTTAGAAACAACCATGCTCTTTTAAAGGGTTCTAAAAATAGTTCTTGTAGTATTGCTGAAAAATCTATCCAGTTTTTATTTTCATAGAAACTATTTTTCACAATATCCAACAGTCCTTCCTCTTGCTAGCCTTTCCAAAAAATGGAAAAGTGTAAGTCATCAAGGTTAGCCATCAGAAAAAAAAAAAAAAAAAGGGAATTAAGGAGCTTTTTCATGGCATTACCCAGATAATTCAATCCACATGTAGCTCTGCACATGACCAAGTGACCCTATGGACTGGACAAGGTCAACACACATGTGTAAATCAAGGCAGAATAGTTCTGTTTGCAAGATCTGAGTTCTGCTTCAATTCTGAAGCAGAGTAAAATTCACATGGTTGTGATTCACATTGAATTTGAGCCTCAAATTTGAACATGCCAGCTTGTCATCAAGCTAGCTGCCTTTATTTTATTTCTGGATTTTCCTTTGTCAGTGCAAGCTTCTTATATTTCAGCCATATATATATATTGTGAGGCAGCTCACCCTGCTGAGCCAGGATCTTTCATCAAGTAAAAAAAGTGCATTGCTTGATTCTCAGAGAAAGAAGAAAACATTGCTTGCTTTTTGGAATACATCCAGACTGTCCGTCTGACACCTTTACATACCATACAAGTAGTGTAATTTGCCATAAATTAAACTATTAATGGGCTTTAAAATACACAACTATGTAACACTGATTAGCATGTGACCAAGTATAGCAGTCAATAGCAGTCAATAACATATCCTTATAAAATTCTATAGCTCTAGTGGTCTCTTAGGATTCTCTTCCTGAATCCTCTGTGGTTTAAAAAAGTAATGGGTTCAAGGTTTTGCAGCATAACTCTATTTTTTATTGCAATATTCATACTAATTTTGTCCTCAAAGCTTCTAGAAGCTATGGTTTGATGCTTTTTCAGCTTTGTTTATCAGATCTTTACAGGTAATAACTCTACCACTTAAAAAGAAAAAAAGTCCCCAATCCCAAATTTTTACTATGTCATTATTACACAAACAAACAAACAATATTTTCTCATAAGGAAGCCAAAATAGTGATGGCTGAGCAAAAAGAAAGACAGCTACCCTTTCCAGTTCTGCATTGCATTTTATCCGCTATGGTCCAAACATTGTGGCAGACTCTAGCATTTCTAGCACCATGCAACACTGTCACGACTGCGTGGCCTGAGGATAAGAGTAAGATCACATCTAGGCAATCAGAGAAACTCAGAGCTGAGAAACTCACTGCCTTCTGATTTCTGAGAAGATATAACCAGTAAAGGAAGCTGTATTTCTGCTTCTCTTCTCTATGACAGCCCTGTGAAAATAAGTTTCAATTAAGAGATGTGAACACAATGTGTGGCCCTGCTATATTCCCAAGCTCTTTGCTAGGAGAGCCTCCCCAGTTTCCTGCAGGTGGGTTTCCCTCTCCCAGACCCATATTCAACATGCAAGATTAGCCCTTGGGACAATGTAGTTGAATAGAAGTCATATTTTAGAATCCAAACACACATTTTTCTTTTTACAATAACTTAAAACTAGAGTGAGGAAAACTGAAATTCCATCATGAAGTTGATAACTGCTTTTTGCAGAACTGCTTTATTAAATCTGTCCATTTCTCACAATTACAATGGAAATAAAGAAAAGACCATGATCATTATACTTTTTTTTTAATTTTATTTGAAATTTCATGAACAGTTTTCATTATCACTAGTACACAGAGAACTAAGATCTTCTTCAGGATATACTAATGTATTGCTGACCATGGAAAAACTGACTAGTCAAAAGCAGAATCTGATCTCTGCATCTCCTAGTCAACAAAAATAATGCAGTTGGTACACATGAAAACAATAGCATTTTTCTAATTTAAAAATATCTATGTGAAATGTCATATATTGTCAGTATATTTTGAACTACAAAATATTTTTATATGCTTAAAGGATAGAACTGTATAAGGTATTTTGTGTAGTTTTATAGCATACTAATATATCCTTTAATACGTATGCCAGTGAATCAAAGAGATCTCTTGACTTCATACTGTGTGATGTTTTCTTAGATACTTTTATAGTGTGGTGGTGATATTAGAATTTTTCTCACTGTAGTACAGTCCATTCCCTGGTTCTTCTCAACAGCTTCCTTATGGCTAGGTGATGTTATGAAAATCTGGGATTACTTCCAAAAAGCATAAGCACAAAAGAGTTTTTCTAACTGAAAACAATTTTGTTAAATAAGAAAGCATGTTTCTATAAATATATATTAACTGTAGACTTCCATAATTTATTTGCTTGCAGATTATCTCTGTTTGTGTACTGGACATTGTAGAATACTGGACAAAATTCAGGCTTTACATATGTCTGTAATGAAATTGATACAATGGGATAATTGTGAAGAGTTTTCAGCAAATTATACCATCTTAAATGTAATAAAAATAACACTAGGATAAGTCAAGCCCCTAATTAGATAATCCAAATTCCCTTTTGCTTTTTTTCTTCCTATTGCTTTGCCTTCCTCTTTTTTTTTTTTTTTTTTTTTTTTTTCCTGAGACTTTATGGTAAATGCCTCACCAACTCTGAAGCCTAGAAAGTGTGACTTTTGGTCTGCCTGACGATATACAGTTCCGTGTAGGGGATAACATCAAAACTTAAACAGTATTTGAGCCCTATGCACAGAAGCACTGTCAGTTATGGCTGAGTGATCTGACTACATCCAATTTAAAAACAATAAAAATAAACAAGAGAAGGATTTGAACAGAGGAAGACTCAGCAAAATTGCAAACATCTCACAACTCTAACCACAGGCACCAGGGAGAATAGAAACAGTAATTTTGTATTCCTTGGTTTGCTTTGTGTTTTGCTTTGGGAGCTTCATAGACATCCAACTTTGATTTTTCCCAACCCGGAGTAGGTATGCATTCAGTTTTTTAAGTATATACTTAAAGATATTTTTGGGTACCACTTCCATGTCAAGTCATAACAACACATACATTTCTCTAGTATGAAATGCTTGTTTCAGTGAAAAAATGTCAAGTAACACTGGTGATTTTCAAGTTGGACTTGAGACCTCTGCTACAAATCAAACAGCTTACACATTTATTAGTACTCCAAATCAACAGACAAAGCACACATTTTCACATTTGTTTAAAGCACTAAACCAATTGTTTTTCTTGTGTTTGCTTGCAGACTAGGGCTCAACATGTAGTTCTAAGGCTCTGTGCTTGAACTGCATTAGAACTATGAAGGCTAAAAGCATATATGACAGTAAACTGAGAAAAGGTTTACAGAGATGAAAAAGTGGGACGTAATCTCAATCAAGCCTGTGCTTCAGGAAGAAGAAATCTATGATATACAGCCTGGCATATGGGGCTAAATTATTGTTATTGTGTTACAAGGTTCGCAGTTTTGGCATCTCTGTCTTTCATTGTTTCTTATGAGTTTATAATGCCTAGATTACAGTCATTCCTCTGGAAGCCCTTCGCTATAAGGAGGCTGTTCATCATTGTATCTCTAAGGAGCCTTGAGTCTCTAACTTCAGTGCATAGAGTTGCCATTTGAGCAAAACAGAGAGAGTGCTGTTAACTATTTAACTGTTACCCAAATGAAACTCATATATTACAGTCTTAGAGTAAAAATAAAACAGAACAACACAGTTTTAATTGCTATTCCTACAATAAAATTGTGGCTTATTTATAAGTAGGGATTTTATTACCTACTGCAATTTATACTCACTTTATCTGGAAGTTCATGGTGGGCAACAAAGGACTGCTTACAATTTTTTTTGGTAATTTTTCCATGAAAACATAACTGTATCTTAAAATATGGTAAAGTAATTTATAAGTGAAATGAAAAAAGCTTACATGGAAGATTACATAAAATACATCTGTCTTTTCAAACCACTGAGATATATAAACAACTCGTTAAAAATGGAAAAAGCCAAAGAAAAGGACAAAATACCTTTTAATGAGAAGACATTTCGAACAGTTGTTTTTCTGCTTTTCAAAAGACAGGATGTTACTTTGTTTGTAGGATGATAATCTCAAATGAACAGGGAAAATATAAAAAAAATTCAGTGAGCACTGTCCCTAAGAGGGCTTATGCTAACTCTTGAAAAAAAAAAAAAAGTTGCAAGTGGATATGTCATTTTAAATAGAATCCAGGCTCTTATTTTTCCATTGCAAAGAGTTTTCTTTTATGTCAAATGAAATTTTAAGATCACTTATGAATTTGCAACTGAACCCTTTACTGCCAAATCTGATTCCAATCCCTAAAGAATCTGTTTCTGTAATATGGCCAGCAAACCAGTAACTTCTAAAAAGTATCCAGACATATTGGCAAAAATATATATGTGGTTAATCAGCTAAAACTATGCAGTAGTTTGGGAACAATCAATCAACTTGCAGAACCTTTAAGGCATGCAGTTGCCATGAGGATATCCAAGAGCAATGGCAATACTAATGGCTAATGTACTTAGATTTTTTGAAATGGTCTTGTGTTTATTTTTTATTTTCAAGATGCTTCTACACAAGTGTAGGCTCTACTGTTAGATAAACTACCACAGATAAATTCCAGATAATAATACAAATGTAGAGGAACAGTAGGTGTCACTTTGCACCAAGGTAAAATAAGCACTAACAAAATGACTATAAGCACTATTCAAAAACACCAGTGGTGTTTTCTTAATTTGTGCTCATCAACATAAGGGCTTGGAGACTTAAAGACAGACTCAGGCAAAAATGTAGAGAGCTGCATGTAACACTGGAATTCTGAAAACTCCCTCTGAGTTATTCTTTGAGGCATCACAGCCGCTAACTTGAAAGGTGCCTAAGCAACTTGAAAACATTTCTTCTGTCTATATGCAGAAAACGTCTCATTCATAATAAACAAAGCTGAGCTGTTCACTTCCACCTTCACACTTCAGCCTGCCTGGCATCCAGGAAGTCTCTGCTAAATTCCTTGAAGGGCTTATTAAAATATGTTGCATAAAGTCACCCTAAAACACAGAAGTAAGGAATAGTAACCTGTAAAACATAGTAGCAATTTCTGAAGTTCTTTAGAAAAGCTAGAGGAGGACTCCAACCACTCTTATATTCCCTTTATATCGTAATACGGTGGTCTGAGCTCTGACCAAAGAAATATGTGACCAAGGTTCAGTTCCTGGTTATATCAAAATATATACAAATTTTAAAGCTTTTCATGTGATTTTGACTCATATTTCCTTGATAAACTTGCATAAAGGAAATCTGATCAGTCTGCCCTGTGAGAAAGTTAGTTATCATTTTCTAAAACCAACTACACTCCTATTTACTTGGAGAATGGTTCTTGTTTTCAAGTATGTAAAAGCATTTTATAACCTTGAAGATTTTTTTTCTTCTCTCTTAGAAGTTAACAGCATTTCTCCTACACACAGAACACTCACGATCTCAAACTGTTAACAGAATGTGCGTCTAGACTAAATACTACATTTTGAAGCAAAATATTTCAAAAACCAGCTACTCCTCAATTTACACACCCAGGCTTAAATTTCAGGAGTTTGTTCCCACTGCAGCAGATGATGATGTCATTAACACCTAAATCAGGACAGAAAAATGCCTGGTTTTAGGTGTCAGTGACATCGTAACTAATTCAGGGAGCATATTACACCCAAAACTCCTAAGCCTAGCAAGAAAAAGAAATGATGTCAAAACACTTGTTTTAAAGGTACTCATCTCTAAGACAAAAACTACGCAAGATCCCACTATGAAGATCTTAAAAATGTAAAACAATAAGCAAAAAAAAAAAAAAAAAAAAAAAAGATTTTGCTGTTCACACAGAATAGAGTTGAAAATATGTGTAAAACGTCTCTTTTGGTGTTTTGAAGTGGTTTGCTTCTAACAATAGAACTGCAGACTCATCACTGGTCATGGGATAAATGTGGTTTGGGGGATCTGTGTAATGCCAAGACTCAACGCATTTAATAGGAGCTTTGTTTTGGAGCAATGGCAACAGCAAAAGGGAGCTAACATGCAGACAGTGGTGACTTCAAGCTTCTTAAAGTTATATGATCTCTTAGGATCTGATGCTTCCTGAAGTCCTGTGTGACACGAAAACTTCTGACCCACTGACCAGCTGTGAGACTTTGCTAGACTCTCATCAGCAGATGTACCGTCACAAGCTCTGGTAGAGCCTAGAGGACAATAAACTCCCTTCCTGCACAAATTCTTTTGCAAGTCTCACTGGGCTGTGCTTCATCTCTTTGCATGCCAAATGACTGGTTTATGTTCATTACTGGCTTTGTAGAGCATCTCCCAAGAGGAAAAAACTCAAGGGCTGCTGGTGCATACAATAATTAGATGGGATGGAGCACCAAGAAGCAAACTAGCAATAACATAAAGCAAAGATACTGGTTTTGATCTTTTTTTAACACTTTTCCATTAATATATTAGTACTTAAATGGGGCTTATAGGAAAGATGGGACAAACTTCCAACCCAAACTCTTCTATGGTTCTATTATTCTATGAATTGATCATCAGCTCTCATCTTTCTTATGATATTTTTATTTAAGATATTTTCTAGTTTGGAAACCAGAAGTCTCATGTCTTAAGGCTCTGTCTGAGTTTAGGCATTTACTATACATGGTCCTTGCAAGACCACAGCAAGATCATATCTTCCCATCTGAGTTGCAGCATAATAGTTAAAAAATAAAGTTAGTGGGCAATTATTTTCGAAATGCAATGTACATGTTACACAGACTTGAAAATGTATCCATCAATTATTATATATATTCTCCATTTTGCATTCCCATGTATACAATCCCACGCTTGCAGAGCCACCCATGTTATGTGCACATATTTCCCTGTTCAGTTTTAGTCTCTCAGGCCCCAATTCCCATTTGTAATGGGAGATCATGTTCTACACAGACACAGAACCCTCAAGAAGGTTTGATAGCTCTTAATCCAGCTGCATCTTTTCCTCTTTAAGACTCCCTGCCTCTTTGCAGTGCTTTATTACACTGCAAAATATGGTCATCACTACAAAAGCTGGAATAGACTAAGGAGAAGAAATTTTGGGTCATCTGAGAAAATAAAATCAAAAGATCCAAGAGCTGTTGAGTGGCTCTATGACTGTCCTCTGTCATTCGTTGAATGTAAGGAAAGAAGCCAATATTATCTTGTTTTTCATGAGATTCATACTTTGCTTTACATGAAACTCAGACGAAAATGGTAGGATTGATAAGACCAGGAAAAGCAGGTCATCAGCACAGACTGAACTTGCTTACCTTACCCAGCCAAGTAGATAATATGATGTTAACACATATAAATATCCTATATTTTACATAGATGAGGTAGTTGCAGGATTGAGTCTCCCAAAAGAGTGCTTCACAACAAGTAAATAGTGAGGAGAGACAGGGAAGGAGAGGAAGGATGAATGAAAAAAGAGTGGCAATACAGTTCTGATGAAGCATGAATGGAAAAAGAGTGGAATGGAAACATCAATTCTTGAAGTACCAGTTCTATTCATGATACAAGGTCTCATCCATCTGTCATTTCATTTAATGGCAGAAGGCGGGGGCAGCCTGTCCATGTCCAGCCTTCTAGCCTGCATATTTCTGTAACCTTTAAAACCACTTCCACAATTTCTTTTAAAAAAGGATTACCAAACTGGCAACAGACTATAGCAGTAAATGCATTTACAATATGTCCTCTAGATAGCTTTACTGTCACAGAAATAGTTTTGGTGCGACTGTGGGCTATAGGAGCTCAAGTCCAGTGAAATTACACACTTTGCAATGATAAAACCTTTCGGGTTTTAACCAAACATTTAGCTTCTAACCCAAAGCCATTTCACCTGTGAAGTGTGTTTATTAAGTTCCTTTCATGACCAAAAGACCTGCAATTTGTAAATCCTGCAGGTGTGAAGGCATTATGTGGCACTTTCAGGTTAGTGAAAGAAGATTGTTATTCATGGGTGAAATATTCCATTTATTCAGGGGAAGAGGAGTAATGTGTGTGGGGGTGGAAAGTGCAAAGCTGATGATAGAAAGACATAAATAGAAACAGATTTCTGTGGAGCACCTCAGCCATTCCATTGTATTGCTCCTTCAAGCACTACACAATGGCCAAGCACTGGGACTTTTCCTCTAATGACACAGGTTTGCTGTGTCATCTGGGATTAAACTACTTTTAAAAGTTTACCTAATCCTACTTAATTTTTATGGAGTAACAATGATGGTGTCAGACCATACTAAGACAGTGGCTGCTTTTAGTTAGAGGCCAAGTTCCTGTTGATGTAGATCAACCTGTGTATCACTTAGCTTTTTGCTGTGTTTGAATGCAGCACTTTGCTCTGGTCAGATCGTAGAGTTTTTGTAAAGGATACACTTGTTAATGAATTTCACTTTGAAGAAAGTTGGATAAGCAGTTGAATGTAAGACAACGCATTAGCGTGACTTTAAGATTTTATAGCTAAACCCATCATGATCAGATACCACAGAAGTTAAGGAACTATGATTTCATCCTGTGTTCTTCTAGCAACATCTGCAATATCATGTTTCATCCTTGTTCCATCCATTATAGATGCACTGCTTTCCTAACCTTTCTTTATCTTCTATAGAGTTGAATATGATTAGACAGTCAACAGCTCCTATTCATGTAGGAATACATTCCCAAAAAACTGTTATACAGGTGACTGAGAGTAGATTTCGTAAACACATTATAATTTTACAGTTATAGACTTGGAGGTTGGTGGAGGACACTTCGTGAACAAGTGTATTGTTCCTCTTTCAATGAAATACTGACAGTGTCTCACTATTAAACTGTTAACATAGAATATACGAATGTTTACTGATTTTTTTCTCAGGCCAGCAATGTAAAAAATACATTACATGTAGATATATTACACATAGAAAAGGACATATACTCAGTACTGTCAAGAACACTGAGAAGTGATTTTTAAAAACTCTACTTAATCCTTAATTTTACTAAATTTCTTGGCATCAAGTGCTGCATTTTTAAGTCAACTGCCAAGGGAGGGAAGCAAGTACAGATTGGCTGTAATGCTGGCTGACATACTGGAGTATTGACATACCCCATCCAAAAAAAAAAAAAAAAAAAAAGAGAAAGAAAGAAGAAACAAGCATATCAAAGTAGATGTAGACAAACATCTAATATGATCTAAGTTCTAAGAGAATTTTTCCTTTAAAAAGAAGTTCAGAAAATTATGTATTAACACTGAAACTACTTCAAACTGAATAACAGAAACACAGAAGATTCCCTTACTTACACCTCTTCTACCTTTACTAGCAGCTTCTAAGTAGACAGTAATGTTTCCCATTAAGAACACTTAATGGAGAATTTTTTATCCCTATGAAGCTAAGAAAAACTTAAGCAGCATCTGAACTCACCCAGCACACAAACTAAAGGGGGGTTTGCGTCGGCTGGGGCACCAGCATATTTTCTGCTAGATCATGAAATCTTTACAATTGTCAGAACCTCAACACCTCATTCACAAGACACGGACATGATTTAGTACCAACTCAAGAAGACTAATACATCCCGTCCAGTTACCAGCACACACCTCTGTGCAGCATTTGCAAGACCCTTAACATCGGTGGGGGCAAATACCTATCGACTTGCAAGATTCCAGCAAATCACCCGCCAAAGCAGTAAAGTTCGAAGCTAATAGTTATAACAACAGGAACAACAATGGCACATTCATCTGCCTTTTAGCAAATCAGTATTTTTAGCACTTAAATATATTACAGAACATTGCAAGCCTGAATCAAAAGACAAATGGAAGAGAATTTTGAACCCGCACTTCAGACACACATTACTTCAGGCATTTGAAGAAAGTGTCGAACAGCTTCCCCACCCACTTTCTCAAAGTGGAGGAGAAATTGCTCTCAAATGTTGGTTATAAACTTGTAATCTGAACTCCAGCCACTCGGCAGGGCTGCAGAAGAATTTACGATGTGCTAAATATTTCCTTTGTTCTTCCCAGTGGTAGCCTGCTGTAGCAATTAGAAAGCAACTGACTGCACATGTAAACTGTGGCTGTTTTCTAAAGAATTGTTGATAATTGTTAAAAGCTTTCCTAAGCAAGACTTGTTCTGCTAATACTGCAATACTTTATTTTTAAATATGTGCCTATATTAATTGCCTGTATATTTTTTTCTCATCTTCTAATCCTAGTCGTGTTCTCCTATAGCTACATTACTGCTGGGATAGAAAGCAGACACCACTGTCGACCATTGCTGTAATTTACTCATTGATAACTAGCCTTTATTGGGCAGCTATGTAGGTACCGTAGGAACGATGTTTTCACATAAATGATCCAAACCACTACAACAACATTTGTTTCCATTTCTGCATTAACATAATACAGAATAAAATACAATGTCAGCCCAATTCTTCTTGATTCCAACAAAGAAAGCAGTGTCCTAAGCTATTCTACCACGTGCTGAAAGCACAAGGTACCAAACCCCATGGTGGTTAATTTGACGTAAGCTTGCTATGAAGGAAATTGCAAATAAATGTGCCTTGGAAAGATTTCAGGTTTTGCAAATCAGAAAGATGGCTTTAGGAGATGTCCCGCCACTAACACCCATGACCTTTGCCATAACTAAAGAGAAGGCAACAAGAGAGGCAAAGCAAACAGAGGTACAATTGGCATATGCAGGAGCGCAGGCCATGCTTAAGGTGGAGCCTGCTAGCAAGATGAGGGGTCAAAAAACAAATGCAATAAGCAGCGAGACTCCTGCTCTCATGGGAGTGAAAGTTCAGAGTGAAGAATATGTTAGTTATGCTGGGAGCAGCTTTAGCAAGCCTTTTGTGGTCTGTCAGCTCCTGCCCAGGGCTTACCATCCAGGTGATGGCCAGGAGCCAAGGGCAGCCCCACAACCTTGTGTGCTGCCTCTGCAAAAAGGTTGAGAGCAGTGAGGAAACCAGAGGGAAACTTCTTCTGAATGCCAGCAGCAGGATCCATGGGATTTGGCCTTGGAATTCCTGTAGAGTCTTAACCAATACACCAAAAGTCAGCTCCTTGGCATTTGTGTGCTATTGCTAAACTCCCTGGTTTTCCTAATTCTTGGGATGGTGTACTGTATTTCCTCTCTGAAGCCTGAGGGAAACAGTGATCCCTAGTCAAAAAGCAGCCAAAATACAGTGAAAAGACAGCAAAATACCACCTCTGAGAAGTGACCTTAAAGGTAACCACTGGACATAAAGATTTGATTAGAGCGTAATCTCCTCAGAGGTGAGAGTATACTCTCCTCAGTGGTGGCCTTTGCCTTGTTGCACCACTTGGCAATGTGTGAAATTAAGTTATTCATATTTTATACAAAGAGAGGTCAAGTAAGTAGGATGGTTCTGGATTTTGGTAACGATCTCTGTTTTGGGCTCGCTGTGTCAGACTCAGGCTAGATTGGTGTAAAGGATTGGAAGTCATTGACATCTATTCTCTTCTCAGCAATATGTGTGAAATAGACTTTGGGCATCCTTCCTTTGAAGGCTCTGCAGACATACCAAGAAGGAGGGCAGACTGAATAGTCTTCCCTAGATTTGAGCCTTATTAGGCAGAGTGGAGATACTTTATAGTCAGGGCTTTAACATTTTCCTGTCTTTGATTAGACATGTTTTCCAGAGCAGACCCAAACTGTGCAGAATTTGGTGGAATGAATCCCAGCTTGTGCTACTGCCTCCTATACTAGTACATTTTAAATGTAAATATGACTGAAGAGATTCTCCAGACAGATACTTGTATTCACATTTATATCCATCTGTCACAAAAACAAGTCAGGTTTTTACTCAGTGCTATTGCATTGGCTCTGGCATTTCAAACATAGCCCTACTATCCATTCTTTCATTCAAGACAACCTGTTTCTTCAACTGGTCAGCCTCTCATTGCTGTTATGGACTGGTATTTCTCTGGATTTTTAGGGCAAATTAATAATCTCTGAAATCAAAACATCACCCATGTCTGTGTGTGTGTTGAATATTTTTGCAGTTAGTCCCTCATAGGACTAAATGATTCATCATCTTGAGACTCCAGTCTCATAAAATGCCTTGAAACACAACCCATCCCCAGCTGCCATGCTAACTGGAGAATCCCGATGCTCCCTTCTTTTTGCAATTTTAGTAAAGAAATGAACGGGAACTCACTCTTCCTCTCCTATGGTGTTACTGGCCAAATATTGGTATTTCTGTCTTGGATTGCTTTTAATATCACTTTTCCTCTTATATATATATAAAGAAAGATACACCAAGTAACATGGTAGGAAGAAATGAGAACAAGGAAAAAATTCCATCAGAGTCGAAGAGAAAGGTAGCACTCAGTCGTTAGGCTTTCAAAGACTACAATCAACACAGAGATCCAACAGGATCTATTTGACATTCTCAGTGTTCATTTATTACTTGTTTCTTGGAGATGTACGCTTCTGTCTCAGCTTTATATTGCAGAGGCACTGACATCACATGCATTCCGTTAATTTTTTTTTTTTTGCTTTGACCTACTGAGAGGAACACATTTCTTCTTGCTCTGCCAGTGTAAGACGATATCACTTGTCTCCAGACTCTAACTTTCCTTCAAACTGCAGTTGTAAATCTAAACACTAAATCGATTAATTTTTAGCACTATGTGTTAAAGCAGAGCCAACAGGGCTAAAATACGGCTAACTCATTTAGATACCACAGACACATTACTATAGTCCTTGCTGCAAAGAGGTTTTAATCCAAATAAATCAGACAGATCAAAGATGTACGGGAAAACAGAGACAAAATGAACAAAGATAACTCATAAATTCTAGAAAGAGCTCAGACTAACACGATAACCTTTGAGGATACATCACAAAAATCTAAACAAGTTGCTACGTTTGGGCTTTCATTTAACAGGACTGCATGAAGACATTTGCAACACATTGCAAATAAAAGAGAATAACATCACTATATTTCATGTTATGTATTTCCTCTTATAAATGGATTGTCAATGTCAGAGCATTTATATATGCACTCTCTTAGCCAAGGATTTTAAAAAATTATCATTTAGTGTAATCTCCTCATTCTCCAATGCTATTGATAAATACTGATCTCAATTTACATACTGAAACCCAGAAAGTCAAGAGACTGGCTTAGCATTCTTCTAGTAAATGCAAACTGAGGCAAGGCTCCAGAAGCAAAGACGTGTGGTTTTGACTATTCACTAGATGACATTTGCTTTGCATTCTACTGACCTATTTTGTAGTTAGTCAGTGTTGGGGCCATCAAGCTCAAGATTTAAAATGTTGTTATAGGCTCAGAGGAGTAGGAAAAGTGGATGGAGACAGAGGAATAAGTCATTGTCTTCCACATGAGAGACAGAGCAATGAAGAGATGGAAGAGAGCACAGATTCATATGACAGCAGTGATTTAACAGTTTGTGTGACAAAATTATCTTGGTTGGTTGGAGCATGGTGCTAAAAGCACCAAGTTCGTGGATACAATCCCTGTATGGGCTAGTTGCTTTAAGAGTTGGATTTGATGATCTTTTTGAGTCCCTTACAACTCAGAATATTCTGTGATTTTGTGAAAGAAAAACCCTCCCTGTGAGTACTTTGAGGTAGCTCTGACGGCTATATGATTTATTTTTAGCTCACTGATCACTACGATAAGAACATTAAGAAGAAGCATTACAACAATGAAATTAAAGAGTTAGGGTTAGGGTTAGGGTGTTGTTGCATTTCATCCACTTGTACATCAGAGTCACGCTAACTTGTGCCATCAGCCTCTGATTATTTTTATACTTTGTTTGACAGACACTTCTGGAAATGTCTTCTTGTTTTACGTCGTCAGCAGAGCTCCCAGGCTAAGTTCCTTTCGTAGCTCTCAATGCTGCTAAGCTGATTGGCATTTACTTGTACCCCCTCACTATAAGAATCATGAGGTCTGACTTGGCAAAATCATCCTTTTTTTTCTTTATTTTGTTTTTGAACAGAACAGCTGCCCTCCAAATCTCTGCCCATCTGATCTTATTTGAAAGATGAAGGGGCAAAAATCAAAATCGGTTCTCATTTATCGGAGGAAAGTTGTACATAAACAATTGAAAGACCTTTTCATACTTAGGCCTGACATTTCCACAAAAAGCTTAATTGCTTGCATGGGCCTAAAGGGTTGTGTTCTTTTTTTAAGTTGCATATGCTCTCTGCCAAATACTAGCTTGGACATGCTGTGAGTGATTTTTGGATCACCAGCAGCTCTTGCTATTTTAGGCTCTGTCACAGCTTGAAGTTGTAATTAATTTTGAAGATCCTGACAATCATAATTATGATCGCCCTGGTTTCTGATAAGGCTCACTTTGTTTTGTGTTTGTTTTTTTTGTTTGTTTGGTAGGAGAAGCTTTGAGTTTAGTGCTATAAACAAGTGCCATACTGAAGACTTTCACACTGCAATAAATTTTCAATTTAAAGATTAAATAGCTGCCACAGAGTTGGGGAGAAAACATGCTTATTGTACCATGAGACTCATAAAGTTTTCACAAATGTTCCCATCATGAAATCGAGATTCTTTGCAGTTTCTTTTATGCCGTCCTCTTTATCGAGGTTTATCCAGGTTTTTTATCTAGGCTTAGTTATATTTAGTAAATATTAGGTGGAGAAGATCCTCCAGTTGATTAATTTCTCTGTCCCAGTCAGGGTTTGATTAAGTTTCTCTTTGCTATTCTGGAGTTTGTTTTTTTTTTCAGTTTCTCTCTAGTTTTGATTAGAAAATCAAGTTTTGCACCAGAGATATCTCTAAAATATTTGTTCGAACTGGTTTGTGTTCCAACAGAAAATTTCCATTCCCCTGAGTATTTTTCCGTGGGATAAAACAAAATAAAGTTTTGAAAATTTATCATTTGTTCCCTGATACCTAGAAACCACTGCATTCTTTTATTGCAGCTTAAAGTTTATGATGCTTCCAACTTCCAGTATACTTTACCTTCTGACTTCACATCACTGGTAATTTGTAATAGCAATAATGCCAGGAGTAATTTTCCTTTCAAATTTTTAGACATTGAACTAAAAATTCACTGGATTTGAGTTGTAAAACAAGCACAGAGTGAAAAGAAAACATTTGCTAGATTTTTTGATTCACTTCTGATGGCTCTGGGAAATAGTAATGTCCCTCAACTGTTTTATGACCCTTGAAGAGAGAAAAAGCACACTGCATTTGCCTCACCCCCCATACTAAGCACATGCGTCACTGTTTTCTGAGTTTATCCTGCCTCTTTAGCAGCTCCCATTAATAGCAGAAGTAATTACATGGCTACAGAAGGGGGGATGCCCCTTCTGAAACAATACTGTTGTGTGTTGTTTGAAATACAACACTTAAGGCATGCTTGTACCTTACAGGTACAAGGTTGATTTAGAATACTGCAGAGCCTCAATATAAGAAAGGAAGCAGCTCAAGTTGTTCCCTAGAGTAGGTATTCCTTGTCCAAGATGACAGTTAGTTAAGGAAGTGAAAACACACAGTTCTGCACGATCCTCTGCCCTGAGAATTACACAGCCTGTGTAAGGAGACCACTTGGCTGGCCCAGTGTCCAGGAAAGGGAGAAAAGCAACACCTACCTTCTTGTGTGATCCAGGGGCATTCCTTCCATCACTGGGTTCAAGAGAAAGCTTTTTCTATGCTTCATCAGGACAGCTATGGAAATTTTGCTTGCATCCTGTTGCTTTCCCTTGAGAAAGATTAATCCTTGAGGATTAACCCTTAGGAGGTAAAATACAGGCCTGCATTCCCATTTGTAACATATTCAGACAGTTCTTCCAGGGACCTCAAGATCTAAAATTATACACATTTGAGAGGATTTTTTTTTTAATATATAAAATGTGAGTTTCCAGCTCCTCTTTTTTCACCAAGAAGGGTCTGTTGGTGTAAATTCAGTAGGTACTAAATGCTGGGGGAAAAACCCCAAATGACTTAAAAACAAAGGGGCAATGAAAAGATCTCATTACTTTTTAGGGGTTTTAAAGGAACTTCATGATTTTGTTTGTTTGAATCCAGGTTTTCAATGCCCAGAACTAGCAATCCTAGTTAAATATTTACTAAATCAGAATTAACACATTCAAAACTTTTCACATTCAAGTTGTGATGGGTGAGGGAGCTTGGAACTTACCGACTTTATTCAGTGGAAAACTCAGATCTAAGCATGTCCAGCTTTCAGATCTAAACATGGATATGAGAAATTCACAGGTGCCACCATAGATTCACTTCAGAGCTACAGCCACACAGATGAAATACCTGTTTGACACAGAGATTCTCAACTGCCTTCTCAGTTTTTGCCCAATCCTATTCAAATGTGTTAACTTAAAATTTCTAAATATCAAAAAATCTGCTGTTGTATATGCCCAGAAACGTTTTGTTACAGGGCTAAGAAATTTGCTCCGGTAGATAGTTTTTTAATATCCTTAAATACTTGCTGTTGTAACGTTTTCCTGAGGATGAAAAGGAAGACACTGAACTCAGAGTGGGGAGTGCTCAAGCCACTGGAGAGTAATAGTAAAGGAGGAATGACATGCACGATAGTCATTAGCTCTAAGCCTGTACTTACGGAAACGCCTCTTTAGATATTTCACCTATAATTTTTACAATGTGCACTTGGTTAAGGAACAAGATAGTGAATTTTGACACAAATTCTTCTGGGTCACATTCGGAAAGTCCATATACATCCTGAGACATTCTAGTGCACTAAATACACATTGTGGATCTTCCTTGCATATATGTTTTGCCAAGTCTGCAGATTCTACTGCATGCAGCCCCTGAACATGGTGCAAGGCCTTTGGGGACACCTCACCAGTAACACCACTAGGGGTAAAAAATAAGCTCCTACACAAGCGCAGCTCTGAGGGCAAACATCTTGCTTCTTGTCTTTACAGTATATTGACAGATTGGGGGACTCATGAAACACAGGGAGTACCACCAGCTGTGAAGTCTTCAGGAAGGATGAAACAAGTAATCCTTGGTTGTCAAAAAAAAAAAGAAAAAAAAAAAAGATATCTTTTTGAGGTAACTCACTCTGGGAGGGAAGACTACCAATCCTGATGTCCTGAAGCTAGTGTAAGGCCTCTGTGCCCTAGAAAGTACTGACAGTGAAGACACATCACGATCCCTGCTCTGCCTGCTGCCTGTTGTGAATTCCTCAAGGCACTGCCATGGAAAGAATTACAAGGCCAAAGTTTCTTTTTAGGCTTTGGCCTTAGGATGATTGAAATTAGGCAGAGCACCACCCCATGTTGCCAAGGAGCCCTTTTCAGGCTTAGCCTTTAGAGTACAATTTCCATCCAGATGTAAATGGATAACAAGCAACTTAGGAAGTAACAGCTTAATTGTCCTTTACCTAGTAACCCTCAGTCCTGACCATTAAAACATTTTATGTAGTGCTCAGAGTATGCACATTGTAGTAGAAACTCTACTGAACTAGATGAAATAAAATGGACTGATAAACTTGATTATTTTTCCTTAGTTTTCTTTCCAGACCTGCTATAATTGTTTGCAATAACAGAAAGAGTAGCAATAATGCTGGTTAACAGGGTTGTTAAGGCATGGAGTGGATTCTGCTCAAAGCTCACCATTGAATTCCCATGTGTCCTGAGGCAAGGCTCCTGGTGCTCCTACTCCCATTCTGCTAAAGGAAAAGAACACGCCATTTCCTACCTATTTTATGCATGCCTTGTCCTCTGAAATTCTTGTGTTAGGGATTAATCTGCAGACCTGCCTTGAAAATCTTCTTTAGAACATTATCTGATTGTTGCAAGTTCTGTTTGGGCTCAGATTTTCACTTTACATTGAAACTCCTACCAGCACTCCACAGTGTATACACTGCATGTTCAAAATCCACATGGTGCAAACCCAGATGTAAAGCTTTTCCTCCTCTACAGAAAGATTCTGCTGAGTATACTCTATACACAGTAATTGGTTATTATTTCTACCTAAATTATGCTCAGGCTACTTGGAAAGCTGTGGAGAAATGCTAGCTGAGTAATTAACATAAAAGCATTAAAAAGGCGCCCTATTTATTCAATAATACTAAGTGTTGCCTCCAATAAAACAAAATTTAAAAAACCCTCAGTAATACTAAAATTTTTGTTCTTACAGGAATCCAACCAGTCACTAAAGCATCGAATTATTATTATAATCTTCCATATTATCACAAATATGTGAGATTCATAGACTTAAAAGCTAAAAGGAAAAATAATGGTTGATGACACCAAAAGGCCATAAATTATATGTGTCCATGCAGCTGTAATTCACAAGCAAAATGATTTTGACTATAGAATGGATACTTGTTTAGAAAGATATAAGGTGCAGGTTTTATATTCTCTTGGAATTTGTTCCAGTAGCAAACATCCCTTACATCTGAAAAGAACTACAACTTGAATGATTTTAAATTTTACATATTTGTTCTTTCTAATTCTTTTTCCTACTAGAGAGGTATGTTGGTATGTAGTACTTCTTTTTATTCCCTGTAAAATGCCCAGGCACTGAACATCAGCAGTGCAAAGCATACCATCAGTGGTCTCCACAAATGCAGTGTACCTGGAAGGAGATCTGTTTCCAACTGGTGCAGATTGTGCCAAAGCTCGAGGCTCTTGCAGAAGATGCCTTGCAGGAAGTCAAGGACAACGAAACAGTTCTAAGATTTGAAAAGTAAGCAATCAGGATGGTTGAGGAGTCTCAACAAAACAGGAATTCATATCTTGAATTTATGAATAATTTAAAATAAAGATTAGAAAAGTATTACAAAAGAGCCTGTGAAATCATTATTTAGCTTAATTCTTCATTTATTACTAAAGAAATAAATGGTGTTGCCTTTCTAATTAAAGTTGGTCAAGTACCCTTGAATATTTGCAAAGAAAATGAGAAAGTTATTCCAAACATCAAGCTGACACCAGAAGGCATCTAGTTTATTCTGTGAAGATGGATCAATTACGTGTTTATTTATAGCCTGTGAACTGGGATTACAAAATGTAGGCCCTCAACTCAGATGGACTTCCAAAGTTTGCTGTTGGAATATTGTGCAACTGTCTCACATAGAGCATGTGGTTGCGGTGCTGTTCGGGATAAGAATACAACTGTTCCTCTGTGGCTCCCTCAAACAGCAAAAGAGTCCAAGCAAGCCTGACATAATGGAGCACTTCAATTTCTGTCAACTTCTGAGAAGTAAAGTTGAAGGTCTAACTCAGCAATTATTTTATAAACATGATATTTATACTCAAATAGATTTTTAAACTGACTGTTTTTCTTTGATCTACTTTAGCTTCCTGCCAATACAGATTTTTCTTTTGTTGGGCTGTATAACACCTTCTACTTTCTGAATCATCTGTGTATCATGTAGTCACAGAGCAACATGATAGAATCCCTCCCCCTTCAAGTCCCATGCTCCTGACACTCCCTTTCGGCTTTCAGCTATGATTTGCTTCCTATTTAAATTTGGGAAATAGGATCACGGGAAGATTAAAGGCTGCACCATAATCTAGGCTGTGCCCAGATGAGACCCTGTACTTAAAGAGGTTAATTCCAAAACTGCATCATGGTCCCTCTTTCATTTGCTGTGACAAGAACTACCTGAAGAAACCACAGGTGAAGTTTATTTCTCATGTCACTTCTTAATTACTTACTTCTACCTTACTTCTACCTCAGATTTTGTCATCTCTGTGATCTTGGGACCAGAATCAGGGCTCAAACAAATAACATTAAGCAGTGGCCTTACTAAAGTTGGTGTTTCCAGAGATAAAATGTTTGAGGTGTCACTATGTGTTTATAGGAACACTGTTTTATTGAGCCATGGCTTATCTAACTGAATGAGGAACTAAAAGAACTACAAATTTTGCATTCCTCCCATCAGCAAAAGCCACATATTGAGAATTACCAAAATCATAGAATCATAGAATTATCAAGGTTGGAAGAGACCTTTAAGATGATCCAGTCCAACCATCAACCACACAGTTTAGTATAACCCCCAAACCACTTAACCACATTACTCCGTGCCAGATCCAGATGCCTCTTAAACACCTCCAGGGATGGTGACATCACTGCCTCCCTGGGCAACCTATTCCAATGCCTGACCACCCAAACAGTGAAAAATTTTTTCTAATATATAATATGAATCTTTCCTATCTCACTGCAGGCACTGTAGAGGAGGCCAGCCCCCACCTCACTGCAACCCCCTTTCAGGTTATAGAGAGGGACGAGGTCCCCCAGAGCTTCTTCTTCTTGAGACTAAACAAACTCAGCTCACTCAGCTGTTCCTCATAAGACATGTTCTCTATACCTTTCACAAGCCTTGTTGCCCTTCACTGGATGGCTTTGTGGAGTCTCTGCTACTATATTTTTTAAAGTTACTTTTCTATTAATATGGGGTAGTTTAACTCTCATTACAAAATTTTATTTCTCAAATCTCAAATTTCCATTATGTAGAGGAAAACTTTATTTGAAAAAAATTTATTGGGACAATTTATAAAATTTTAGCTTAATATTGAAATAGTACAGCATGAAACAGAAATTTTATTTCTTATTTGACTTCAGTGCTTATTTATATTTTCTTTTATAGGTGTATTGCAATTTAATAATCTGAATGCCTTTAGAAATATGAGCTTATCTTCTGATACACATAAATGCTATCAATAATGCAGAATATTCAGCCTGAAGGTTATATCAAACACAAACAAGAAAGCTGAATGCACCCTCATGCTTGCTTGAAATTCATTTTGAAATTAAAGTTTAAGATTGTGCATCTTCAAGCAATTTATTTTTAAAATAGTTCAGAAGGCATTAAAATTAATCATTTATCTGCATGCTGATATACTTTTTAATCTGTTTTAGACATAATAATTAACCCCACCTTATTTATTTTAAATGCTAAATTGCATTATGCATTATGGACAAAATATCAGGAAAAAGATGATTGTACTTCATAGGTTTAACACCCAAGGCTTGACTTTGGGATATTTAGTGTCCCCAGGGTATAACCTCCTATCTAAGGCAGTCACAGGTTGTCATAGAATCATAGGAGTTGAAAGAGACCTCTGAGATCTTCCAGTTCAACCTTTAACTCAGCACTGCCAATCCCACCACTAAACCTTGCCCATAGGTACCATACCTTTTAAATACTTCCAGGAATGGAGACTCAACCACTTCCATGGGTAGCCTGTTCCAATGCTTGACAAACCTTTCGGTGAAGAAATTTTTCATAATAACCAACCTTGAGCTCTCCTAACACAACTTGAGGTGATTTCCTCTCCTTTTGCTTGTTACTTGGGAGAAGAAATTTTGACTGTAGAAGTAAATATGTACTTAGCTGAAGATCAGTAGTAACATCTGCATGGAGAGGGGGTGACGGGGGGGAGGGAGTAGAGTACAATCCTAAGCATTTTACAGCCATTGCCCAGAACTACTCAGCATGAGATTGACCCATTGTAGCTCATGCTTGGATTGTGTCAAGGCATGTTTGCAGGAGGTGGGCATGTTTGGCGAGAAAATCATGGTATATGTAGGACAGCTACTTTCCCAGCAGCTCCATGAAAACCTGTATTCAAAACCGGTTGGTCATACTGAAAGTTCAGCAGATGCAGACTAACCTGAGGAAGGAACATCAAACTCCAGTTAGTGTCAGCTACATCTGCTTGGTGATGCATGTGCTGTAATACGCCTGTACAGCCCTGTAGTCAGACTGGACCATTGTAGCTGCTGTTCGTTATTTTCCAAAATATTTCTGTTCCTATAAAAGTTGAAGATGTTTCCTGAGAAGCTCTGATTTTGGTAGTTGGAAGAAAGTATTCAGTACTTAATTTTTAAGGAAAGAGCAAAGGAAAGAGCACGTAGATATGTCTTCTTAAATAAGAAGTGGGCAGAAGGTGTGATGGGTCCCAGCCAGGTCCTTAATAAAACGGATGATGTCTGTGTTCCCCAGAGGGCTTATGACGCTACTTTGGAGTTTGCACTCAGCAAGAAGCAGCTCATATTGCACACCACATGACACTGGAACAGGACTAACGAACATCAGGAAGTCCTCAACAGGCTGCAAACTTGGCAGTGCTGTCTGAATTGGCCCATAAAGGTGTTCATGAACGTTGTGAGCATACTTGAGCCTGGTTTCAAGGAGATAGTAGAATTTTTTGATTTTAGGTACCTCACTGTTTAAAAGAACCTGGCAACTGAAATAACACATCTTGCCTGTGAAGCCTGAGTTGCACCAGCTAAACCATAGGGAGCTGAAACTTGTGCAGGGTCTATCTGGTTTAAATAAGACCATTAACATTCCTCACTAGCAGTGATATACAAGAATTTATATTAAAAATCTAATAAAAATATTCAAAACACATCTGGGAACTAATATTCTAGGTTGGGACCATTACTGTAAATTTTCACAGCTAAGCCACTGACTTCTCAATAAGAGTTCCTAATGGAAATGTTGATAGGCCATTAGCTATGTACAGTGGTGAGAATGGCACTGACCATGAGTCAATTTAACAAATAATAAAATACTAGTAAACAGATGAGGCTCTAAGCCTATTCATTAGGCTCACTTTCTGATGACTTAAAACAGACTGCTTATTTCTTGTCTATAAACACTCCCAGGCAGTGGAAATCTGTCATGGATATGGCTAGTGTGACAAAGTTTGTTTAGTTCTAGAAAACAGTAGTCAGAAAAATGCAAGAAACCACATGTGGTGACATAGCTCGCTCAAGTCTGCAAAATTGGAGGGAAATTTTCTGGTTAAAAATTCTGAAATGTTATAATAATGTCCGTTACCCTACTAAAAATTAGATATCTGTGGGACCAGTTTTGAACAATGGGACTGCTAAGAATATAATTACTAAAAAAGTGAAAACATTTTCTGACATGGTCTCCGGCTGGAGGGTTGTGTGGTGGGAAAATATTTTAACGGGGTTTCTTATTAGTGTGATTATTTTTGAGATGTAACACTGATATTGAAATGCAGCGGAATGTTCACCATGTGCGTCTCTCTAATAGATGGTAAGTACTTCATGGTGATTTTGTTTTTAAAACTCCCTCTTTCTGATTTTTGCACCGTAATGTGATTAATACATTCACAGGCTAGTACAGAGAGTGCTTATGTGATGAAGTTACACTGGAGTAGCAAATGTTATAGCACTGGACAGGCAGATTCATGGAAGAAAGAGGAAGCCATCAGAGCTTATGATATATACTGAGACAGCAGCCTGCATGGTATAGGTTATGGGATCCAAAACCAAGCCTACCCCTTGACAACAGTTCTTGTCCAAACTCTCTTAGCCTGCAAACCTTGATAATTTGCAACTGCTCACAAGGGAAAGTATTTGCAGTGATGCTCTGAAAGCAGATAAAATATGGGTAAAATCTGGCAACACAGGAGGTGAAAAGAAGTTAAATGGCATATTTTTATTAGTTCCATTCTTCTGTCACTTGCCTACTGGTCATAGAATATAAACTTGTAGCAAACATATTACATTAACAGGTTTATTCATACAGCATTGTGTCTAAACCCAATTTTATATAGAGAGTGGATTTTGACATAGTGGATTTCTGTGTAACATGACAAATATATGCTATGATTTAGAAGTTATGGTGTTAATGAATGTTAAGATAGTTGCATCCCCCATCACAAGTGTCAGACTTGTTTATTAGTGAGAAGTGCAGTCCATTAATAAATAGTGAACCTTTTCAACATCAAGGATATGCCTCTGAAGTTTGTTTTCACAGCCTCATCATGGCCTAAAACTTCCTATAATATAGATGTAATCCCATGGTGTTAACATACTCCAAGAAGAAAAGAATTTAGGAATGGAGATTCAAAGGAAATGTTTCTATAAGACAGCCTAAGAAATACACTGAAACCTAGGAGTCTATTCACAGGAAAAGAGCTAACGTAGCTAAAGCTATGGAACTGTCTGGCCTGAGTTTTGGTAGAAGATCAGGCTCCCTTACTAAACAGCCTTTGTTCATCTTCCACATGTATAGTCCTCTGTTGCTTTGTAGGTCCTTCGTACCTTCTTCTCCAAATAGCTGGCAAAAGATGACTGGCTATCTCAGTATGGTTATCAGGGCAGCTGCTCTGTACCTCACCCCAGAAAAGTTATCAGACCTTTTCAGACCTCCTGATTTTGCTGAACCTTCTACTAGAAACACTCCTGAATCTTGAGGCCTTGGTGATAGTGGTTATTGGAGATAGAAAGTATAATACAACATTTTTACCAAATTATTTAAGGTGAAGAAAGATATCTAAGAAAATTCTTAGAACCATCAAACCTTTAATCCCATGCATTTTTTTGTCAATACCTATAATCAAGATAATAAAAGGAGTACTCTCTTCTGCATTGCAGAAGTGATTGAGAAACAGTTCAATATCAAAGCACCTCAACAACCACAGCATAAGGTATACGGTACATTCAAGTATTACTATAAAGAACCTGTCCTCATTATTTCTCCTTATCAAACAAATACTTTGTCTTTAGTTTCACAGAATCATAGAATGGCTTGGGTTGGAAGGGACTTTAGGGACCATCTAGTTTCAACTGCCACCCCGTGGGCAAGGATGATTTGTTCATAGTGAAGCTGTGCTGGCTGTCTCAGATCACCTCTGTCTTGCATGTGCCTTGCATGTTTCATCTGTTTTTCTGAGAAATAATGGCAAAACATGAAGTTAATAGTGAGTTTTTAGATACAAAAACAATACCAGAGGCTATTAAACAGAAGACTTTGGCTAGTGTATGCTCGTAGGCATCCACAATTTTTTGTGGACTTCAAAGTTGTATGCATTTACAGTTCCTTACACTATCGACAGCGAGCAATTAATGCTTTTGAGTTCTCAGTTGCTTGAAGATGGCATGCACTTTTTATATATAAAAAACCCAAAAACCTCATATTTAAACAATTCATGGTGACTTTACTATTTGTACCTTTTAAAATATCTTACTTTAAATTAAAGGGGAAAAAAGAAGGTTAAGCACAGGAATTCATAAAAATCTTTTCCCATTCAGACTCTTCAGTGCATGGATGGAAATCAAAAAAAGCACTACTTAGCTTTTTGTGTTGAAATGCAAAATAAATAGATGTGTTGTTGTGATGGAAAAAGAAAAACACCCAAAAGGTTGAACACTCCTAGTACTAAAACAACTTTTCTATATTTCATAAAAATAAAATGAAGACAGACATTCATGGAGGCTGAAAAACACCCTGGACATTCAACGTTCATAAAATTATAAAAGAAAATCTACCACATAAAAAAATTAGATTAAACCAATGATTAGAACAGCATGTTTTCACAAGGTTTTTTTCATAATAAAAAATATGTGTTGCTGGTTTTAAAAGGATTTTTAATGAGTATGTTTAAGGCAACTTTAGAGGTGAAAAAGCTCAGCTTCAATAAGAATATTAGAAGATGTGTCAAAATATTAAACATCTTACATAAAAGAACCAAATATAGCCTTTCTCAGTGCAGTATAGATTTTAAGAACTAGGATGACTGGTCTACAAGATTAATTTTTAATCAGAAACATCTGTATCAGAGAAAACAACATGGTTCCTGCAATAATGAGGAGGGAGGGACAATGCAACTAAAGACTCCGATTAAGATTTTTTAGTAGAAGTAGCTATTTAGACAAGCAGGGTGGTAAAGTTATTTTGCTGTAACCAGGAAGTGAAAGTTTAAATCATGCCGAAGACAATCTTCCAGTTAGCTAAGGCAAATAGGTACATCGCCAGATGGGCTACGGAGCCCGTTCTCACCAGCTCTTTAAGTCTCTTACGTGCTATTGACTATACAGCAGCAAGCCTGCCAGAGTTCAAGAAGTGTTTGGACAATGCTGTCAGGCACATGGTGAATTGATTCTTGAGGTGTCCTTTGCAGGGGCCAGGATTTGGACTTGACGATCCTGATGGGTCCTCTCCAGCTCAGCATATTCTGTTATTCTGTGGTTCTGTAATTCTATGATGCAAGCTGTCTTGACCATTAGAGCTTCTTGGGCAAATTGGTAGTGCTTTGAAAAACTAGCAAACAAACATACACTAATCATAAATTAACACAGGGCAGAATTTTTTTGTTTCCACTATTTTGTTCAATCCTCTGCCCTCATTCCTTCATCATTCAAACAGAAATACAAGATGAATGCAGATAAGTGCCCTATGTTTTACGTTTCATAAAATTTTATCCAGATTTTTATCTCCTAGATGTGGACAGTTTCTCATTTTATGAGTCATGCCATTGGTCTTCACCCTGACTCAAAAAAGGTAGATTCCTCAAAGAAGGTACGTAAGAAGAATAAGTATCAGGCCTTACATGATGTGTTGTGTTTTCGTTAGTTAAATGCCTTCAGCGGAAATGGAGAGATATCATAGGAGTAATCTAGATGTCTTAACACTGAAGTATTGAGCAGCACGTGCCTCAAGCCATGTAGTGCTGGCTTGTTCATCTACGTAATTTGCTATTTATTTAGCCTTGTGATTTTTTTACATCAGTTTTGAATCAGTAAATGCAGGCGTATTTATAAGGTTCAGTCACTACATATAGCAAAAAGGTACACGACTCTGTCTGTGATTTTTAATGTGCTATGTGCAGCCTTGTCCAATGTATTCATGCTAATAGTGACAATTGTAACAGGAAGGAAGCTAAAGGGCCATGACACCTCAACAGGTAATATAAAACAGAAGAAAATTTTGCATTTGGTAACAGGTGAGATACAGCTTATTCTGTAACTCTGAAAATTGAAAAAAATAACCTAATAATTTAAGAATGAAAATTCTTACTTATACTTCTCATATTTAGGATGCAGGATGTACCACAGGGTGAATATGGTTTGATAGGAGGCAGGGTTTCTGTTCCAGCTACTACTACTGAGGAATTGCTTCACCCTGAGGAATTGCCTTAATTATTCTGTGTTTGTCTTCCTGAACTCTTAAATCTGAAGTTCTACTGTAAGGTTCTTTCATTTTCATTAGACGGTCATGTAACACCCAATATAAAAGAGCCCCACCCTTGACTGATAAGTATTTTATTTCCCAAAGCAAGAATGAATCTGTAAGTCTCTATTGTTATCCCACAGGACTGTTAATTTCAGTTTATAAATCTCTGTGGCACATATGAAAGCTTTGATATGGAAGCTAGGGAAAGACAGCATCATGTTTCATATCACTTTAGCTGCTTCTGTAGAATCATCCCATTAACCTTGTGGGGACCTGACTTGCCCACCACCTTGATTTTTCTTTCTTTAAAAGCTTTTCCTCAAGACTCATGGAATATGTCACATTGTTCTATTTGATGGGGCCTGACAGGATTCTTTTCAGAGCTCTTCAGTGGTCCTCTTTAATTAGCCAGAAAGACCACTGTTGAGTGACAGCAGTGTTCTCTTCCCACAGGGTCCCCAACCCCAGCTACTACAGGGCATGTGAGATAGGACCTGAGGATAGTAATCAATTTCTGATTTCCAGAATAACACTGTCAGAGGATAATTACCCTTAGGTCATGAAGCCAGTGCTACAGCTGATTTGTTTACAGCCTTATGATATGATGTACCTGGGTAACAAAAGCACTGGACCTCTATAAGATCTGCAATTTCACATTCTGTAGTTTCCTGAAAATAATGATTCATGCTTTATTTCCTTGTATTCCATAAAATAATACTAGAAATATTACAAACTAGAAACATTACAAGGGGTACACTTTACATCTCTGATTCATAATTCCCAGGAAAATATAAAAAATATGCATTTAATAAAATGCAGTTTCTACATTCTGACAATACTAATGGAATTATTTTTCAAAGTGAATGGAAGATGCAAAAACTAAAATGAAAAAATCTAGAAAAATACAGCAGAAAATGAACTGTCAATTCTCAAGAGATTAAAATAGAGCATAACAAATGGGACCTTAATCTTAAAGAAAATTGTATTAAATGTGACATATTACTGAGCTATGTATTTTTTGCTAAACTGACCCAAAATTGTAATTTAACTGAAATACATATAAAATTTAGAGAATTAGATATAATAAAGAAAATAAATCTCTGAAGTATTTATGTACAAACTACAGGTGTGGGATTTGCATTACAAAGATGATACATACTGAGTAATTTCAAACAGAATGCAATCTCAAGGAGAAATGGTATGGGCCGATATCAACACTTTGTTATCTCAGCATCATAAATTTCACCAAATTCAGCTGTAACAAAACTGTAATTCCTCCTTACATGGGCATTTCTTGCAGTAATAATACAGGCTGCAAGTACTACTAAACCTCAGTAAAATTCAGACCAAGAACTCTCTACCACCAATTTTAACTTTGTTCTTTTGGCTTGTTTCTACATCATTAAAATCTATAAAAATTTTAATTGCCAAGTACTTCCCAGACTACTTTTGCTCACTCTTATTTTCATCCAAATATTAGTGACAGTAGGGGAAAAAATACACCAAATTTCTACCTATAGAGACTGAGAAACCAGTCTGCTGGAGGAAATCTACCTACTCTATAGGGAACTAGTAGATAAATTCTTTTGCTTTTCCAGATTGTCCCACATGAGGAAAATTATTGAAACAAATGCCTCTTAGTAACAAATACTTTCTTTTAAAAAGTATTAATTACTTCAGCAGTACCTCTCACTTCTAGAAATCCTGTTTCACATTACGATTGCTTTACAGCAGTATGCGTGATACCAAACAGGACAAGTCAGAAGGTTCCTGGATACCTGAGCAAACCTACTACTTCACTTGCCCTCTGTTAATCTTTTCCTCCTGAAAGTCTTTCATCACGACAAAATGGTTTTTAAACTTTCAAATAGGTGAAGGCAAATCTGATTCAAGAACATTACTGCTTTTTCTCCTGGCACTCTGACATAAATGCCATTACCATTCATCTTCAAAAGTGAAGGTACTAGGAAGGAATGTGAGAAATGATCTCTGCCATATCACCTGGGACTTGGCAGCATGAGGAAAGGGCTCCAGCACTGGTTGCTCTCCTATTTACCAAGTCATCAAAGTCAATTCATCTCTGACTTTGCATAAGTAACTGCACACTTACACAGCTGAAAGAACATCTTCTCTTGATGTCAACTATAGTAATGCCATGTCTTAACTACTACACTGTTAGAGCAAAGCCATGAAACCTTACATCTTACAAAACTTAAGGAAGATGGATATATGTTAAAAATAAAGAAAAATATTATTAACAGGATACATGATAATGAAGAGTTCAGTAAGAATTTTAGTAATTGTTTGCAAAGGTTGAGTAAATTGCTGGTAAATCATGCAGTCTTCACAAGCTCTGAGCAGTAAAACTGTTATTACACTTTGCACACTATGTACTTCTAACGTCTATTCTGAAGTTCATTTATCAACAACTACTGTTACATAAATAATCCATGGAGAACATTGACTTGGTTTCACTTGTTATTGATGATCTTTCAAAACTCAGAAATTGCCTCCTCTTCAATTTCCTACCACTGAATTCTTTAGGTAATCACCCTATCAAAAGTTCTCAACAAAAATAATTGTTTCCAGACCAAAACTCTTCTCAGAATTTAGGCCCTTTAAATTTGTCGCTCTCTGAGCTTCAACAGTATGAATAATAAAAATGTGTATTTAAAAAAAGTATCAGAATGTGTACATGCTTTTATTAAGTCAGAAGTGGAGGAAAGTTTTCACTGAACAGGATATGGAGCAGGAAAAACGAAACATAGGCTGTCACCTTTTAGGATATGTATCTTATTTTTCTTATTTTTCCTGGAGTTCAATCTTCAGTCTCGTTTACACTGCAGTACATGTACTCACACTCACAGCCAGTCCTAAGTGTAGTCAACTAAAGAAAAAAGTGAGGAGGAAGAGAACTCAGTACATGAGATGGTGTGCTTTAGGGCAAGGAGTGGAGATTCACTTTAACTGCTTTGTTCTCAGCAGTGGTCCACATTCCTTGTGTCCATTTACTCCACTCTCTTTTACACTACAGAAGCAAAGATGTTCTGAAACCAGAACTGAAGTAAGTACTTGTAGGTCTCAGAGCACCACTTTGTTTTAATAGTTTGAAAAAAAAAGCAAAGTACTTGTTACTAGGAAAATAACAGGACTGCTTTGAAGACTGTTGTCAAAAGTGTCCTTTTCCAGAACTGCTGTTGCCCAACTGCAAACTAACGCAGAGAAAGATGTCCATGTATCATTGCATCAATACTCCATCACACATAGCAATCTGTTTGGTAAGTTCCTCTACCCCAAAAATGAAACTGAGTAGGCACATAATCTCTCCTTGTCTGATTTGGGAAAATCATCTTACTGCTGCTCAGCTAGCTCCCACGGCTCTTGACATATCAATGTTTTTATGTTAGCTGAAACAAGCTTATATGGCCTTCTTTAGTTTCACATTAGTATCTTCTTATCTAGCTTATGATTTAGAGCTGGTGGTTTCAGAAAGTGTATCAAATAATTAGTTATTTCTCTGCTTAAAATATGGTCTGTCATCTATGCAGTCCAGTGTAATTACAGTAACAATACCAATACAAAATCTACAGATATGCATCAAGGCATGTTCCAGTTAACACTAAAACTGCAGTGCTTGTTTCCATTGACTTCAACAAGTGGATGACCACACCAGAGGAAATTATATTAGTAATTTCTGTTGTGTGGTTTACATGGGGCTAGCTGATATGATCCCTGGGTCAGAGACCGTGTAAATGTTAATAAGTAACCAAATGTAAATATAAAAACTACATTAATAACTACTAATATATTACATAAACAGACTAAACCCATTGGAAGAATGCAGAAACCATGAACATTAGTGATTCTCTCAGAGTACACTTATTTACAGCCAGAATGGAACAAACCTCTTGCTGGACATCTTAAGATTTCAGTGCATAAAAACGATTTAATAAGAGTGTAATCTTACGATTAATGAACAGTCATGTTCAAAACAGACCTCTCCCACTGCTGTTTAAATGCTCATAAAATAACCCAAACAGTTTCTTTCTAATTGGTATCTCTGAAATCCAGGATAAGGTCCTCACAGAAACCAGTCTGGCCAGGAGTATCCCACACAAAACAACACTGCCATACTTACTGAAAAAGAAGGATAATTGCCCCTAAATACTATGCCTAGGTTTTTACCTTCTACCATTCTGACAGTGCCAATGGAAGAGCAGCTTCAATCTATATATACTGATAGATTATACTAAAGCTGTAACTTGCATGTTCAGAAACGTCCAAAGTGTTTGAAAAGAACATTTTTAACAGGAGAAAGGAACTTGTATTTTGAAATGAAACAGGTTTTCTGAAAATACTCTTTGCCATAATTTGTTTGAATCTCTGCTTTTCATTTTATAGGTTTTCGTGTTTCCTTCTTCTATTGCATGCCATCTGCAAATAAATGAGTGAAATTGCCTGAACTTTATTTAATCTTGTACTACTAGAAGAATTGATTTCAATCACACTTCTGTAAGTAACAGAGTTATTTTTAGCATAGTGGTAATATATAATGTCATTTGTAGCATCATTTGGCAATGACATTTTTACTTCTATAAAAGGTGTGAAAAAACTTATGGCAAATCATTCTTTTCTGACTGCATGTTATTATACTATAAAGCAATACAGAAACAATATGATGTTACAGTGTAGTAAAAAGTTCTTGGTATGAATCCGTATTTGAGTTTATTGGATAACAAATTCAATCCTGCTGACAATGACATTAACGAATACTTTGCTATTGGTTTCACTGGAAACCTCAACATGCCTGATAGTTGAATAACAAACACAAGTACTCACTTACACAGACCATCTCTGCTCCATGACAATAAAATGATGCCTTTGGTTTATGCTACCCATACATATAACCAAAAATCATTTTCAAAATGCTGGGGTTTATGTCTCACAGATTTTGAGGATGCTTTAAATAGGTTTTTAGAAACAGCATGGCAGCCATCTCAGAGTTATTCCATTGCAGAATGTTGTAAATGGATAAAAATAACCAGAGAGAACTTATAAAGTATGATGGAAATTACTAGAAGTAATCAAAAAGTGAAGAAACTACATCTAACCTGAAACTGATTAAAAAGCAAATTCAAGGGAATTACATTATGCGACAGCACTAATGCTTAATGAAACAGATTAAAATGTTCACATTTTTATAAATCATCCACGGATTACTCTTTATTTTATTTATGATGAAATGAAAACTGAAACATGGTTCTGCAGCCAGAATAAACATGGATGGATGTGGGGCACACCCTCAGTTATCCCCCAGTGCCAGAGGCTCTGGAGGTGAGGTAATGCCAGCCCTGACATTTCTCCCACCTCCCCAACAACTTGACCTAATGTTGTCTCTGGAACAAGTCTAAGAATGACTTTCAGGCTACATCTGCACTAGGAAATTATCTGAAGATTGTTCTTTGACCTGAGGCCATCTGTCAGAGCAGTGCTTCTGTAAGGCCAAAATTCTCATTATCAACTCTTTCCTTCTCCAGCATAGGATGGATGTCTGAACTAGACAAAGCATCAGGAATGGTCCTTGACCCCCATCACACCCTGAACTGCACCAGGGCATTTTTTTGGGAGATCAATAACTGGTGAGATCAAAACCACACCAAGAAGTAAGTTAACAGATTAGTGTGCTAGCCCTGATCAGCGCAGACACAGTTTTTGTATCCCACAATGATCAGGGAAAACGTGGTTGATCAAACAAAAATATATGGCCCAACATTTTCTCTGTCTCAGCTCCGCAGATTACTTCCATGAAACATCACGGAAAGGTACCTTGCAGGATGCAAAGTGGATCTCTGCCGGGAAGGAAACAAAGATCCTATTGTAACAGCAGGATACGAATTAAGATTATCAAGCACACCTCATTCTGCCTGCACAGGCAGCTGAAAAAATGCACATTTTCCTTTGCATTTAACCAGCCTTTTTTCAAGCAAGCTTTAGAGACAAAACTCGCACTAATTTCAGTGGGACTTTTTCTGTGTATGGTATGCAAAACAGAGCCCTCTCCTGGTAAGCACTGAAGATAATTGAGGACATCCCTGGCACAGTGCTTGGCACTGTCTGCAGCACATATTTATGTGATGAAGTATTGAACGTAGGCACTCAAAATAAAATATTAGAAAAGCTCAGCTATTTGAAGCCATATAACCTTATGATTGAGGTCAGATTTGTTTGGATTAAAAAATATATGGAAATCTAAATAACACTGAAATGATGGCATACTTGAAAAGTGAAACCAAGAAATATCTTATATAACATACTTAAAGGCACAGTTGGCATTTCAAGATCACAATGACTAGCCAGTTGTAACCTGTTTCTGAACCCACAGCTGAACACTGCATGTCGAATTACTGAAAAGGGTGGGTCACCTTCTTTCTAAACCTGAAATCTGATAAGCAGGTCAAAAGAACCCCCATTCATTCTTTCTTTTTATGACTATAAAACCATGAAGCACCAATAATAACCTTAAGTATACAGATCAACATGCTTTGCCTAATTAACAGGCTTTAGGATTTCATACTTGAACCTGAAAATAAGAAACAATATTTCAAAGCCCTGCTTTTGTAAAACAAAATTTGCAACAGGTACCTAAGCTGGAAGCAGCATATGGTAGGCACTCCAATAAATTGCAATAATGATACACCGCCAAAATAGTGACTGTCAATAGTTTTTCTCAGAGTAACTAAGTATAATCCCGCTGTTTAAGCAACAAAACCTTGTTGTTACTGAGATGCAATGTGAAAGAATATTGGTTTAATTTAAAAATTATTTTTAAATATTTTAAAGCCCATATTGTTTTTAGCAACATAGGCAAACATGACTCTCTGGAGCCATACTACTTATGGTTGTAATTAACAGTAGATTTCCTAAGGTAAGCAAGGTTGACTCTACACTATTTGCATGGAAGACCTCCAAAGAAATTCCAGGTTACTGTGTGAACTGGTATTTCTGCAAGGTGACATTCTTCCGCTGACTCAGTATTGAACCAACATAAAGAATAGGATCTCAAGTGCTGTCTTTATTTAAGAAGTAAAACCAAGGATATCAAGCACTTGTAGACATTAAACACCCTATGGTAGCTTTTGACAGTGTAGGAGTGCCTGGCCAAATACCCATCTAGATAATTACATCCTGCCTACTTACATTCTATGTTGCTTTAAATGGATAAGCTATTATTCTTCTATTCTGGTGTAAAAGTGGATGCTACAACCCTTCTTTGGGCTCTCTTAGGACTATTTCTAGCATGACCTTCTCCATGGTCACATAGAGTCAATTTATATGAACGAGTATCCTGTACTGGTACACACTGGAGTCTACTTCATCCCAAAGATATTGATTTAACCCAAATCATAATTTAATTTTTACCTGCGAAAGTCATATTTGCAATAAATCACTGTGAAAAATTGTTTGGTTATGAGATCAGTTTCTGTAGGACTCCTTCAATACCTTTTGATCCAACCTATGCACTCATTACTTTTGGCATGACTCTGCCTACTCTCACCAAAATCAATAGCAAAATAGCAATGATCTAATGACACCAAGACCAGGCCCCTTACTCGGAGACTTGCCTTGGGACCATAATACTGAACAGCAGTGCAACTAACTCTCTGTCCCTCCTCAATTTGAAGGAAGTTACACTGAACAAAGATACACATAATCTTTTCATGTCAGCTCTATCTTAGATTTTAAGAGAGAGAGCAACAGATGGCTGAGAGCTTGCTTTAAAGTGATATGTCTATTAAAACAACTGATGTTACTTGAGGACTGTTCCCCTTAACAGGAATTTGCTTCAATGATGTGGAAAGAAACCAGACTTCAGGAAACCTTCATTACCATGTTTGAGTACCTCAGTTTAGACCGCTGGGCTGCTGTTCACAAAAGTCCTCTCGAAAGGAAGGAGTTGTTAACATGTTTCCCTGCAGAAGGAGCCTGTTAGCAAGACAGATGCTGGCATTAGTCATGACTTAGTCTGTGGCAGGGTTGTCAATCACAATTATTCCCACAAATCTGAGTTTTCTCCCCTTCCAGTTACACTCTAAACTCTGTTTCAAAATTCATTTCGCATTTCTGGCTTGTCCTACACCGTGTCAAATTGAAAGCTGGCTTTTGGAGGCTTTTTTAGTTTAAAAGTTTTTCTAGTTGTATTTCTGTAGGTCAAAAGAGTTTTCTGAATCTGTTCTCCTTCTGAATGACGACTCTCCCAAGATAGCAAATATAAAGTTTTTATAGACCTGTTTTCATGAAGATTTAGTCATCTTCAGTCTAAAGTTATTTAGGAGAAAGATGACCATGCTACTGCAATTCATTGAATGCAAATCATGAAATACAAAGGCAGACAGTTTGAACAAAGTTATGCCTTTAATAGTATCACCAAATGCAAAGTAAGGAAAGAGAAGGCAAGTAGGAAANCCCCCATTTCATGTGACTCGCTGACCTCAAAGGCTTCTGACATTCAGTATTTCAGAAAACCGAGATTTTTCTCTCACATGTCTCTCTGGATATAGGGCCTGACTTTGCCTCCTCTTTTGAATTTTTGACTTACACCCTTTGGAGACTGAAGTTAACTTGACAGAAGGAAGGTGATGCTGATGGTTGAACAACAGCCACCCAATCCACTCAGTGAAATAATACTCGGGAGATAATGCAAGATGAAGGGTAAGAGTATGAAATGTAACTAAGCCATTAGAGATTTTCTTCTGTTTCTTCACACAAAGTAGCAAAAAGGACCAAATGCAGCTGCTGAATTTCCTGCAGAAAAAAAGCATTCAGTTTCAGAGCAGGAAAGGATTTTGACTCCATCCATGCTGATTAGCTTGAGAGAAAAGAGACAAATGCATCCTGTAAAAGGGTATACCACCTACTCCCGCTGTGAGCGCTTGCTCATTCATGCACTCGCAGTTTTTCCAAAAAACTCAAGATTGCTTTATAGAGTTGGTTTCTCGTAGAAGAAACAAATGGAAAAAGTGAAGTTCAGCCTTCACTACCTGTACTCGAGCGGATTTGCATTAGTCAACCTGCGACCTGTGCTCTTCAGGGCCTTCTCCTTTGCTCCCATCACTACTGCATGCAGATGCCAAGGAGCAGCAAAGGTGAAAGGTCCAGCCCCCGGTCTGCGAGGCAGAGGACAACGGGAGAGGCACCCTGGAGTTTTCTGGTGGCCGGATCAGCCGGCGGTCCGTGCCCGCCGCGGAGTGCCGGGGCCCGGCACAGCAGCAGCGCAGGCATGCTTAGCGGGGCTTAGGGAAGCTGAGCGGGCGACGGCGGGTGGGCAGCGGGGCTGCGGGGCTGCCGTGCCGAGAGGGGGCCGGCACAGGGCGCAGCCCCGGCGGCAGCTCCCGGCACAAGTGCGAAGCGGGGCTGCCGGGGCTGCACTGGCTCCCGCGTTCCTCGCCCCTTACCTCCGCACTCCCGGGACGGCATTTTTGGGCGTGGGGGGGGGGGGTTACCTTTTCTTTGGAAAGTCCCGTCCCTCGCCAGGGAAACTTTTTACGTTCGTGTGCTTGAGAACAACTAGTTGCACTCGCTGAAGTGCGAGGA
>VXBA01005864.1:162535-302799 GCA_013399895.1 Serilophus lunatus | reverse complement strand
GAGGAGTGTTCGGCTTCTCCCGTATCAGCCTCCTCCTCCATCTATCCCCCCCCTCTCCCCCCCCCGTCCCGAATTTCCCCTCCCCGAATTTTCCCTCCCTTTTTGCTCCGAGTTGTACTTTTTTTGTGTGTGAAGAAAGTGGGGGGAACTTATAGAGGGGATGTTCTGTTTTTGCCAGAGGAACGGTGCAAAAGGGGAGCCTCGGCTCGGAGAAGGTACGAGAATAAATAAATAAGGAGCGGCCCTAAAATTAAAGTAGCAGCGTATCCCGGCAGGGAGAAGGTGAGTGTCTCTGACTTCCTCGTCCCCCTCCCACCCCTTCTTCACGGAGGTGGAGGAAACCGGTTCCCTGTCGCACGTGCATGTGTCCGTGAAGGCGTGGGTGTGCATGTGCTTGTATTTAGCGTTTATTTAGCATTGTTTTCGTGTTGGCCCGATGACGACAACAACAACAAAGCTGCTGTAAAACAAACGTGATGGGAAGGAGCAGCGGAGCGGTTCACCGCAGGGTAGAGAAGAGCTTTCTCCCCCGTCCCCACGCGAATTTAGTTGCAAAAAACCAGACTGGTGTCCGGTGCGGACGGGGAGCCTTTTTCCACGCCCAGACGGATTTTCTGCCTCTCTCCAGGTGACAGTCCCTGCCGTTTTGCCGTCCCCCCTCTCCGGCTGGCTGTCGCCGGGGCTGCTGGGTTAAGCCCCAAGTCAAGCGCAAGCGGTCACGGCTGCCGTCGCATTGTTCCCCTCTTGCGCCTCCCGCCCACCCTGTAGCGGCGGAAACAGGGGCCCGAGCTGCGCCCCGCCAGCAGCCGGGGACTGCCGGCCCGCCTGGGGTAGGCGGGGGGCAGATCGGGCGGGGGGGCTCCGCCGGGTCGCCCTGCGACCGCCCGCGCCTGCGAGAGCCCGGGCCGGCGGCGGCTTGACCAGAGGCTGGGAGGGAACATTTCTGGCGGCACGGACCCCCTCCTACCAGAGGGCATGAAAACACGCAGGGATGGTTGTGAGCCCCTTCCCGAAACTCCCGTTTCTTCCAGCGCGGGTCTGGGCAGCGCGGGGACAGGCAGCCTGGCCGGGACTCGCAGGCACAGGCGGCAGAGGCAGAAGAGTCGGTCGGTTCCGCCGCCCGCCTTCGGTCCCGCTCTGCCTCAGTTCAGGGGTCTCCGGCGCCTGCCGGCCGCTGTCGGGCTGCTGGCGGAAGGAGCAAAGCTACCTCCCGCTGCCTCCTCGCCGGCAGCAGCCGCGGGCTCTCCGGCAGCCACTTTTCCCAGTGTCCGACGGGAACGGTGACAGAGTTGCCCGTGTTTTTGTTTCTCTCCGTTTCCTTTCCCTGAGGGATCTCTCCTGCTCTTCCCCTCCCCCGCTCGGGCATGTTTTTCTTGTGGTTTAAAGACAAAACGGTGGGTTCCCGGGTCGTCCCACCGCGCCCCCGCCGCGCGTCCCCGCTGCGCCGGAGGACGGGGTCACGGGGAAGCCCCGCCGCGGGGGTCCCGTCGCCCTTTCCACCCGCCATACGGGGTCTTGTGTTTTGGTTAGAAAGCGTTTCCACGTGGGGAAGCCTTGCGTGCGTGTGTGTGTGCGAGTGCGGATGTGCCCGCGTACTTGATCCGCGGGGAGGTAACAGGATTCTCCGTGTTCGAACCCAGTGGGCTCTTAGCCATTAATATCTCTCTCCTGCTGTCATTACACACACTTTCAAGATCAGATGCCCTCGGAGAACCGCTAGCTGGGTTTCACAGGGCTTCGGCGGCGGCTCCCCCGTAGCCACGGGGACTCCACGCCGTGCACGGGCACAGGGCTGCCCCGAGGCCGCGCCCGGCGCCCACCCGCGGGGGAGCAGCCCCGTGGCGCCTTCACCCGAGAAGGGAGAGCGGGATCCCGCGGCAGAGCCGCTGCCAATCGGTAGTTGGCATCTAAAGTTTCATTTACATTTACGAAGCTGCCGCTCAGAGCCAAGCAGGCGCGGTGCTGCCGGCCCGGTACCCGCGGGCAGGGCTTGCAGCCGAGCGCACGGAGGGACGCGCTTGGCTGGCGGGTGGCGGTGTGAAATAGCTGGTATTTACAAAAATCCGGGGAGGTGAACTGTACCAGACAAGGGAGCGCCTTGGCCGGTTCGAATTTAAGCATGAAGTCATGCTAAAACAGTAAGAACCAGTATTTACAGTTTTCTGGGCTTTGTTTTGTGTGTTTCACTTGCGGAGACTAGAAAGTGTATCTAAGATAAACTAATCAACAGTTTAGATTTGGAGTGAATTATGCAAAGTAGGCATCTTTTCTGTATGGTAAATATTTTTTAGTCTGAGAGTTTGTTGTTTGAACAATGTACTTCACATTGAAGCTCAGGGTATATCTCTATTTCATTTCTTTAACACTCAAAGGAAAAGGTTTGTAAAATTGCTGTGGGTCTGACTTTTCCTCCTACTATTTCTGAAAATGCTGCTGAATAACAAATGCTTGCATACCTGCAATATGTATCATACTGTGAGTAAAGTGGAAATACAGACTGATATTTCTCTCTCTTCCCTGTGATTCTTCCTCTGTTTGACACCTAGCATTAGCCGTGCTATGTCTGAAACAGCTCTTCTTGCTTTCTTTTGAAAATTCTAATATTTATGTTACCAAATGTTCTTCAATCAAATTTAATAGAAATGAAAGCAGAGTATGTTGACTGATCTTTTATGTATCTTCATTCAAATAATTTGTATGCAGTTATTGTTACGTGTGTATGATTGTACTGCTAATAAATTTAGTTGAAGGTTACTCTTGCTGGATTTGTATTTATTAATGGCTTCACAACACTTTGTAATATAGAAATTAATTCTGTATGGATAATGCCGATGGAATAAATAAATTCTAAATGACCAGTGTAATGAATAGGACGCTGGTGGTTTTCCAGTTAATTGCAGTTCCCAGTTAAAATATTTCAAACAAGGCAACTAGAAATACAGCTATAGATAGATCCTGTGGCATATTTTTAGCATCTGATGCAAGCGTTAAAGTTTAACTCTTTAAACTTTATACAACTTTTACCTTTCAATCCTAGAATTAATGTTAAACACTGGCATTTGGTGTGAGAAAAGTACCTGTCTGTTTCCTTGATGAACTGGTGGTACTGCATGATTTTCTGTGCAATCTTCCAGTGTTAAAATTTAAAAAGCTTTTTCCTCTTAAGTACAAGAGCTAATACAGAAAGAAGAAAAAAAATCCTGGAATTTCTGTCAAATGCTGTAGGACACAGCTATTAATTTTTTCTGTGTTATCTTTTTCCTTCTTGAAAGTAGGGATTTTATGAACTCAGGGTAAAACAGGTCTCCCTTTTTATAAGGAGAGTTTATTCAGCATACTTCTATATTGCAGCTGCTGATCATATTTCATAGAGCTGTTAAAGCACTTAAAACCTAAAATTAGGTACTGTCTGGTAGTAAATATTTCAAATCACTCCTTGAAGAAATAGAGAAGTGGTCTTAAATAAAAAGAAACTTTGAAATATATCATTGAAGAAAAGCAATCTTGCTTTGCTTTCACTCAAAATAATGCTATTCCTGTCTAAATCACTGATTTCAACATAGTGTTCTTTTTTCCTTAGGCTTTCTTAATCTTCTGCATTTTTATTGTGATTTTATGCTGGCATTATTTAATATTGTAACCAGGTACTTTGTTCAAGTTGTGTTTACAATAGCAACATTTGTATTAACAGGTGTCGAATTAACTTCTAACATACCTGTACTTGCAGTGAGTATTCTTGTGATACTAAGAACTGAAATGTAAGTTTCCTCACTTCCTGGCATGCATGTTTCTGGATGGCTTTTAATGGCAGAAGGTGTACATTTCCCCCCCCTCCCAGCTTTAAGATTAATTAATTCACGTATTAGTATTTTTTAATGTGAGGGTTAGGGTTAGGGTTAGTCGAGTGGTAGTTTTCTATTTGTCGAACATAGAAATAGGTTTATTTGCTTACTATCATTCATTTTTAGTATTGTCAGGGTTTGCAGGAAGAATGCAAACACAGAGGCATCAGACGTGCCAGATATCTGGCAAGTTGATCAAGTATTTTTAAAGCTTTTAGGAAGTTCAGCGCTGAACTAAGTCTGGTGGATGTCTTTGGGTTTTTTTCTTTGTACTTGACGTATTTCTGCTATCCAGTGTATCCGCAATCTTCCTGACATTTTGTCTAAAAAAAAGGTACTTATGTTATGCAAGTGGAAGAAGAGTTTTGATATTCAGCCACTGATTGAGAGGTTTATAAGGAAGCCTACTGTGCGCTATTTTCCTTGTTTGGATTTAAATATTGTGCAAATGTGTGTTCAACTTAACCTTTTTCTGTCATTGAAAAGCGCTAATTGATCTTGCTGATCCTGACATAATAGTATAGTTTGATATTTGAAACCTTTCAGCTTTGGCATGGCCCTTTAATCACCCCTGAGATTTCAGGGCTTGGTTCTACTGAAGGCATAAACTACTACTCTTTTAAAAATTGTATAAAAATGGTTATTAAAAAATAAATTATCTTTATGGTCTTTTAAAGTCAGTAGGTAATCTGCCTATCAAAGTCCCAGGGTTTATGATACACATTAAAAAAATTCTGCTTCACTTGTGTGTATTAGGTGACATTTTAGATGTTGCTGTACGAAAATGAGATTTTTATGAAATAAATTTTTGGCCATGTCCACACTTCTGCATTGCAGTGTTATTAAATCTGTCATTAAATCAGAAGTGGTTAAAAAGAACTTGGATGCGCTTGGCAATGCAAAAGCTCAGATAAGAAGAGTGCTTATCTGTCAAGTAAATAATAAAATTTATTTGAAAAGTCAATACAACTCACATTTTTAGTCCACATTTTAGTTTGTAAAGCTGACAGAAGAATTGCTTTTAGGATGCCTGTAATATGGGACGTCAGTGAAATCTATTTTAAAGCAGTTCAGTTTCTTATTTTTGTCTGTAAGCCTGAGAAATGTGTTGAATACCTGTCCCCCTTTTTGCTTTAACGTTAAAGAGTGAAAATTACTTTGGTGATTGATTATCCTGTATTGAAATGATTCACTAGGCAGTCTCAGTCACAGGATTGTATATAGGCTAGTTATCAGACTTTGAGCGAACTGTCTGATGCTAATGGCTGTCTGAGGAGTACTAAAGTTTAAGGATATTATTTCAATTTGTTTAGAATTTTTCCATGTTTAAAATTTCCCCATTTCTCCAAGGGAATATTATAATGAGCAGTGATTATCTTCAGAACTTCTGGATGTCCATATACCAGTGAGACTTGGCCTTAAACTAAGGTACTAGACACTAAACTTTGAATTGGGCTGCAATTACTATGGATTCTAAAAAGAGGAGTCTGGAGGTTTTCTGTGCCTAAATTCCTTTGGATATCCAGGTCCTTTCCTAGAATTAAATAAATAAATAGCATTATGCTGATTTTTCATTGAGCAGCTCTCTGTAGAAATACGGTGTAGCGAATAATGTTGCAGGGCTGTGTTGTAGGGCTGCTCAGTTTCATGCAATTTATGTGCTATCAGAAGAACCCAGTCACTTGAGCTCACTGAATACTGTGTCTTTACACTAGGATTTCCTCATAATGTGGCTGGTCTATACAATTTAACTAAGTTAGCAAATTGCAAAAAAGACCTCCCAAGACAACCTGTCAAATATTCACTTAGAGAAGACTGATTTTTATACAGGTGATAAATTTTACTTTTGTATTTAAGATTTTTTGTCAACATAAAAATTAATTGCTATTGTGGCATGACCCAGTATAACCAACATTCTCAGCAGTGTGAAATATTGCTGCCTTTTTTTTAATTGAGTAGATGCAGTAAGTACCTAGTCTGCTCTTGAAACATATATAATTAAACCACAAAAAGCTACATTAAAATACCCTGAAGGGTCTGATTTAGACCACAAAAGTTAGAGAAATACAGAGCTGAGTTTGCAGTTTTTTGAATAATTCCCCTCTATGACTGTGTGTATATAACTACTGAAGTCAATGCTGGTGCATGAAGTAATTCGAAACTTAATTTTTTTGTGCCAAATCCTTAGCTGTTGAAAATTGGAGTAGGAATGCTGAAATACTGGAGTGGTCTCACATTATGCCAGATGAGTATCTAGTCCTCTATCCTTAGTGCAGTCTGGTTTGGGTTTTTTTGTGAGGTATTGCAATATACATTATATGTGTGAGATCACATGCACAGAGAAGTAATCCTGCTATACTTAGGAAGAAACCAAAGGACTTAACTATAAATGTCCAAAATACACATTTATTTTCTTCCATTTTAGGACATTTTATTACTCCTGTATTAGAATTCTTTTTTTTTATTACTCCTGTATTAGAATTCTTTTTTTAAATTTTTTTTTTTTTTTTCTTCTTTTTTTAAATTTTTTTTTTTTTTTTTTTTTTTTTTTTTTTTTTGGTAGCATTTTATAAATGACCCCAGAAGTGCCTTTTACAGTAATTGTATTCTGGAAAATGACGCAGTTAGAAAAAATTGTTAATTGTCTGTATTCTTTCAATTCATTTCGGGCAACTTCGTTGTTCATAGAAGTAAACTGTCAGATTGCGCTTATTCAGAGACATTTGGTGTATGCCAAGCACGTTCAATGAAAGACATGAAGTCCATTTATCATATTAAATCTCATCTGGATGTTCCTTTATATTTATTGTAATACATTCCCAGAACATCACAGAAAATAAAGTACACCTTACTCCCAAGAGGGAGCAGCTATAGCAGCCTCTGTACACTTTGGCTTATCCTGACATCATGCTGTATGTGAGGTCTTTCCTCCAGTTCTCCTGAGTGTCCCAACATAGACATGGTTTCGCAAAACCAGGCACAGCACAGGGAGATCATGCACATTTCCTCTGCCAAGTTCCAGCAATGCAACTCAGACTCAGTCTGTTCTGGTCTTCTCAACACAAAGAACTGAGGAGCTGTGAACTAATAGGGCTGAATGGTATAGAGGTTTTACAAATGCAATAATTATATTCTGGGAGAGGGTCTTCAAAATAGAATTTTCTGTTACCCCAAGGCAAGATTTAAGACTGTGGTAGGTTTTCAAAATGGAAAGGTTAAAGCACTTTTCCACTCAGCCCCCTATTTTTATGTTATCATAATCTGTAATGGTAGAAGGAACTGGTGTAATGTTCATATTAATTTTATTCAGTTGATTGCCCCTTCAGATTAAAAAATCTTGTGTTCAAAGCACAGAGTCTGTTCACTATGCAGGAGTGTGTCTTAGAGTCATCTGCAATAGGAAGTCTTTCAGCTGAAATAGTCGGATGATGTGTTTCCTAGTAATTTCTGGTAGCTACTTAGCTATGAATCCAGCTTGTTTTCCGTTTTTCTGATTAAACAATAGTTTCATTTTCCCAAGGACTAGGTGAGTAGTCAAATTTTTGTCATAAAACAAGTAAGAGTTTAATCCCTGGTAGTTTTGAAACTGCCCAGCTTTTTGAGGTCTTGATTAGATCTGCAATGAAAGAAGTCCAGGATTGGAACAGCAGCTTGAGAAGTGCTGACAAATCAGGACTAAACCTACAACAATTTAATTGTAAGGTCTGTAGGAAGAGATCCAGTATTTTACTCTGTTTTCAGCTCTTTTGCTAGGGGTATTGGTTCATATAAGCATCAATAGCAGTAATCTCACATATGACCAACCGTATCTGAAGTTCTACTTCCATCTGGTTTATGTGGTAGAGGACAGAAAGATGTGAAGCTACGGTTTCACATTTGGTGGAAGTGCTTCTAAAGCAGCCCCTTAACCCGCCTCTGCTGGCCACTCGTTTAAGTTGGATCCATTCCTTGCTGTGGTTCACAAACAGCTGTGCTGGCAATGAGGCAAAGGTCGGAATGAGTGGCAGCACCCGTGCTGTTGAGCCTGGCAGCGGTGCTGCAGAAATAACTGCAGAACCACAGTCTCAGTTACCTCATCTGCCACCTCTATTAACTGAAGTGCAGGGTCAAGCCTAAGGGATAGGTGGAATTTTTCAGAATGAAACATTGTCTACAATAATGATCCCTTTATCTTCAATTGAAAGATTTTGTAGATGTCGGGATTTTTAACTAAAACTGGAGTTGCTGCAAATAATTTGCAGAAATATTTGCAGATTAAAACAATAGGGAAGGTATTGGAGTCTTTGGTGAGGACAGCTGTGATTTTCTCAGAGGAAGGCAGGAGTTCAGGCATGATACCAGACGGCAGAACTTTTCCAGTTCTTTCCACTCCTGTCCAAAAGCTGGGCTTACAGGGGACAGACAGAGCATAACTCCATTAGAAGTAGAATGTCACTGCCAAGGGCTGCAGCGCTCATGACAGGCTGCATTCTTTCACCAGAATTTCTGGGGAAAGAAATGTTATAATTTCTCGGAAGTGGCTGTTACTTAGCTGTCACTGTAGACAAGTGCTTAATTTATGGCAACTATTTTTTATTAGCTTCTACTGCCACAAAGTATTAACTTACGTGCTATCATGTTCCAAATGCCTTTTTTGTGTTGTTCCCATATAACACTGAAATACGCATACTATACTGCATCACAGGTTTATGAATGCTCAAGCATGCCAAACCAGGGTTATTATTTTTGATATGAGTACAAGTTTGATTTCCAAAGATAAGTGTAATGATGTAATAAAGTTCTGTAAGGATTTTGAGTTGACATGACTTTTTGATTAATAAACTTGAAGGATACGAAGTGAGCTTGGCATAAATGAAATGTATTAAACAGCAAACTAAAGCAGAGATTTCACAAATTGTAACTTGTTAATGAGTCTTTAAAGAGGATACTATTATTTTCAGGGTCTGATTTTCAAATCAAAATCTATTTATTGTTTTACCTGTGAAAGAAAGATTAGTAAGTTCTACAAGAAGTAATATCCTTGGTTAGAACAATTGCTGATCTAAAAAAAGAGAGATTTTTCTTCTTATAAACTTCCTTGTACTTCTTTTGTTAGACTGTAATGCCTACAGTACTGCTGCCACAAAGACTGAGGGATTGGTAAATAATGAAGAGAGCAGATTGCTAAGAGTACTCTGGCTTATTGAGCGAACTGAGAGCAAGCAAATAGTATGTGCTTCACTACAAGCCAGCAGTTTATTTAAAGAAAAATCCTACTCCTGGAGGTCATAGCAAATGGTTATGATGGTATTGTAACCAAAAAAAGGTGTAGTAATTTAAACTAAGTACTTGGCTGTGTGAGAGAGGTTACTTTACCTGTGCAGATAGTCAGGGTGCAGCTGCTACTGCAAAGCTGTACCTTTTCTTAGCTTTAGGAAGGAAACTTGAAAAATTGGAGAAGTTTCAGACATAAGGCCAGAGGAAATTGGAAAACAAGTCTTCCAGGGGATGAGCAAATTTTAGTTTACCAAAACATAGTTTGATCACAGCTGATAAATATCTAAATGGGGGAAGGGAAATCTGGTAAAGGATATATTGTTAAAACAATTGTTATAAGTAAAGTCTGAGAATACGTGCTTTTTCATAATTACTTCGTGTGGCACATTTGCTTCTGGTTCGTAGTAAAAGAGACTTGCCTGTAGGATGGTGGACTGTTCCATGGATTTCATGACATTTCAGTTGCCTGTGGGGACTGCTAATGGGCCAGGAACCACCATGAGGGCAGACAGCTCATGTGAGGATCAGCAGCATAAAAATGTAGACTACATAGCACTTCTGGTATGGAGTTTACTGTTTTGTTTGTGCTAGACAATTGTGGTTCATAAAAAATTTTATACTTTTCATACGTTTTGTTCTGATGGTTTCAGTTTGACTTGGTGGCTGCAGTACAGCAGTGTTAGGTTTGCTGAGCAATAATTGTCGCTCTGTTGTGTCAGAAACCATCTGAGCTGCGTGCTGGCACCAGCAGGAGTTCTGTATTGTGACAAAGGTCTTTATTCACACTTTTTGTTTTCAATTGTTCGTTCATGCAATGAGAAAGGGACGCCTTCTCAAAGGCGATATTTAGGTGTTACTGTCAACTTTAATAAAGAAAAACATTGCATTTCTTCTACACAACTAGAACCAAAGTACTCATGTTTATATTCTTTTATATTCTTAGATTTCAAAATGTTTTATTGAAGAACTGTGTGTGAAACACTTGCAGTAACAGCATTGGCAGCTGCTGGGCAATGACACTGACAGCTAAAAAGGATGGGCTCGCTGCACTCTTCCAGCTGTGGCATTACTTTTTGAAACAAATAGGATGTATAGATATTATGCTGTCATGGTTTTCATGGTGTCTTGTGGTTGGATCCTTTGGGGTAATTTTTCAGCCTTGTAAAACTTCTGTTTGCTTTTACCTGGAGGTTATGCTCATTTTTAGGTTCTCTTAAATTCTGAAATGATAAATAGGATTTCTCTTTTAGAAATTACCTTTATTGTTACTTTATGCTATTTTTGTGTCACAAGGTGGGGTTTTTTTATGTGGGAAAGGTAAATTTGACATATTTTTTGGGGACAGGAAATAATAATTAATATTTTCAAGTCTACAGTGTCTCTAAATATTTTGGCTAGCCAAGTATTGCCTTTTTCTTTCTGTTTACAATGTCTTGTTTATACAGAACTGAAATGTTTTATTTGGTTGGTTTATAGTTATTATCTTCAACAAAAGGGAAGGAAATTGTCTCAGAAATCAATGAAAAAATGCTGCACAGTAGAACCCCAAATGCTTCCCACTAATAAAATCTAGTTGTTCAAAACATTGAAATGACCAGCTAGTAGAAAAAAATAAAACTAAAATTTTAATAAAAAATTTAAAAGAATATGCCTCTATCTGTGGCATCTTTTTTTTTTATCCCTTCTGGGAACCATCTATCTTTTTGGTAAGCATTGTGTAGGTTTGAACAATGGTTAGTTTGAAAACACTGTGTTTAATTTTTTTGCAAATCAATTTCTTTTTGTTTTCAGGGGAATACAGTAGGATTGTAGATTAGATTTGTTTATAAATCCGGGCCAGAAACAGCCTCAGCATTTGTTTTATGTTTCTATCTGGAATAGTCTGTAATTGATTTGCAGTTCTGGTTTCAATCTCACCAATTGCACAGTGTATTGTGCAACATTAGGATAAAGGAGGTATTGCTGAGTTTATAATTCTGTGTTCTGAAATTCTTAATCCTTCTCATTTGTTGCACAGGTATGGATGGGATGGGAATGGTGCAAAGAGTAGAGCAATCAGTTTCACTCATATATTGGAGTACCTGTAAAGTTGGTACCTAGTTTTGCAAGAGAGAAATGCTGCACCAAAGTATTACTTTACTGAAACTCAATGAAATACAGTGCTTGCATTTGTTTGTCAGGAAGTCTTTTCTGTTTTACTGTTTTCCCAGTTGTATGATGACGGTGGGACAGCAGGCAGATCTCTTGTCGTATTTCTGTTTCTTACCTTGTTTGCACACCTAACTGGTGCAGGGACCTCATGGTCTTTGTTGCTTTGCATTTTTGTCTGGATGACTGCTTTTAACTGGTATCAGATGTTTTTGTGATGGTGTGATTTGTTTCTAAATTAGAAATACCTGATGGAGAGTGCGAATACTATCTTATTTTTTTCTTGAATCAAATGTCCACAAATGTGATATATGCATCTTCCCTTCAGGAAACTCAGTTCAAGGAAGCAGACTGCACTAAACTGACAGTTATGCAAATATTCACTGAAGACCATGCAGGATTTGCAAGACTTCATGTAACAAATATATAGTAACTTGCATGAAAGCCAATTATTTAACCTGAATTTTGAGGAGTTTTTCAGTGTATTACAGTTTGGTGACATGAATAATGTCTGTTTTGATTACTGTATTTAATGTCTGGCATGAATTCACATGCTCAGAAAGAAGGTGGGAATACTAAAACTGTGTCCCAGTTACAGATGTGTAGTTTTTCACAGCAAGGAGAAGGTAAAGAGAATCTAGATGAACACAGAATTGTAAATGTGTGATAGGTGTTGAAGATCCCATCCCTGTTCTTAACATGAGTCTAAATCCAGTATGTATATACTACTGTTGTCTCAAAATCTGGAAATGACTGAGTTGTGTTACCAAGAACAAGCCCTCTTTCATCTCCAGTAGGAATCCTACTAAGACTCTAAATACTAATAATGTTTGGCGTTGCCCTTTGAAATTTACTAATTTCTGAAACAGTTTCTATACGCATTAGAATGTATACCATATAACCAGTTTAGACATATGCACATCTATGCCAGATACTGTGCTGAAATGAGAACACTGGATGGATCCTGAAAAGTACCCTGGTGCAGGCCCCTCCCTCTAGCCAGTATGATGTCACCCATGTATTTCCTATGAAAACGAGAACTATTTGTAGAGAAAGAAGCTGAGTCCATTTGCTTTTCAACACATCCTGGAAATTCTTCCTGTATTCCTTCCCTGTAAATGAGTAGCAGCACAGTGTGTGGTTACAACAGGCAGGGTATTCATCTGTGCTAAGTTGCGTGAGTTGTTGTAAGAAATCCCAGCATAATCATATTCATTCAAAATAAGGAGTAATCTATTTTCTCTATTTAAGCAATCCATCTGCAAATGCAAATCGAAGTAGGCAGATGCTCAGCAGAACACAAAACCCAGAAAAGATAATTTCCCCCCATCAGGAGTCGCTGGACATGTCTGGAGCTAAAATCATTGGTACCTGACAGGTTGTATGAATTACTATCCTTCCCACTGCAGACCAAGAACAAATACTTGGATGACTAAGGAACATAGTGTTTTGAAAGTCACTAACAGATGGAGAAGTGTTTCCTGGATTTGCTACAAAGGGTTCAAAAAAGCTCTAAGTAAGATTTTTATCCTCAACAAGCTAAAAATGGGCTGAAACCAAAGTGATCCAAAGATAGGCGTGTTTACTCTGCTAGTGAGGGGAAACACCTCACCCCTGCCTAAGGGGGTGAAAGAAGTATTAAAAGAGGAGAAAGGGAAAGATTATATTCTCTAGTTTGTAAAGCGAGATTTGTTTCTGTAATAAAATACAAGTTTTTCAGAAGGCTCATTTCACTCATATCAGGAGGTAGACACCAGTGACCTCACCTAAGCCTCAATAAAAGATTCCTGAGCTACTTCTGCTTTCTGCAAGAATCCTTTAGGAATGAGAAAAAAATAATTTGAGAGCTAAAATAGTTTAGAAATTCTGCATATTTCTGTTGACCTGCCAGTTTTCCTTAGGATAGCAATACATATCCCTTACTAGGTAATACTCTTAGGATGGCTTTCATTGACTTTTTAAGTGTTCATGGTATTTAAAATATGCTAGTCATTTACTCTCCCTTTAAGTTAGGTATAAAAAATGTTTCTGACTGCTTTTCCACTAAAGAACTGTGTTTATTCATTTTGACACTCCTTTCAAGAAAACATAACACCTGAATAAACACCAAAACCACCAAAACACCAAAGCCAACAAAGCTATTTATTTAATATAAATACATACAAATTATTTCTAAAATTAGACATATATTAAGCAATAGCTTTTCTGAGATTATGATGAGAGTGAATTGCCATTTTGCCTTACAGCGTTAGAAAGCTGACACCTTGGTCAGTGATCTTCCATTTTTAGAAACTCCTATGATTATGTTTTTGTTTATTTTCATAGAATCACAGAAGTATTGGGATTGGAAGGGATCTCTGGAGATCATTTAGTCCTACCCTTCTGCCAAGGCAGAGTTATCTAGTGCAGGTGACACAGGAACGTATCCAGGTGATTTTGAAGGTCTCCAGAGAAGGAGACTCCACAACCTCCCTGGGCAGTCTGTTGCAGTGTTCTACTACCCTCAGTGTAAAGAAGTTCTTCCTCATGTTGAGTTGAAACTTGTTGTGTTTTAATTTATAGCCATTGTTCCTCATCCTGTGATTGGGCACTACAGAAAAGAGTCCCGCGCCAACCTTTGAGATATTTGTATGCATTGATGAGATCCCTTCTCAGTCTTCTCTTCTCCAGACTGAACAGGCCCAGCTCCTAGAGTGTTTCCTCACAACAGAGATGCTCCAGGCTCCTAATCATCTTTGTGGCCCTTTACTGGACCCTCTCTAGCACCTCCTTGTCTTTCTTATGCTGAGGACCCCAGAACTGGACACTATGCCAGATATGGCCTCACTAGTGCTGAGCAGTGTGGGAGGATCAGCTCCCTTGACCTACTGGCCACCAGGATACTATTGGCCCTCCTGGCCACAAGGGCACAGTGTTGACTCATGGTCAACTTGTCATCCACCAATACTCCCAGGTCGTTCTCAGCAGAACTGCTCTCCAGTAGATCAGCCTTCATCCAGGTCATTGATAACTAAGTTGAATAAGACTGGACCCAGTACTGATCCCTGCGGAAAACTGCTGTCTACAGGCCTTCAACTGGATTCTCCTCTGCTGATCATGAGCCTCTGAGCAATGCCATTCAGCCAATTCTTGATTCATCTCACTGTCCATTCATTTAACCCACATCTCCTGAATTTACCTACAAGGATGTTATGGAAGACAGTGTCAAAAGCCTTGCTGAAGCTGGGGTAGACAACAGCCACTGCTCCTCCCCTCGTTGACCCATCCTGTCATAGAAGACTATCAAAGAAATGAGTTTCCTGAGAAACAACTAGCATGAAATAATCTAATTTACTGAGATTGCAGTGTATATGCGCTAGTTTATGCACTGATTATAAAGCAATTCATTTTCTCATTACCTGCCTTGTATAACCTTTCACAATGCTTCAGATGTGCTTCACTCTTTTTGGATGCTCTCTAGGAATGGTGCAAACCCAAAGAGAGGCTTGCCTGGGGCTTTGGGAGTTCAAACCCTGAAGCCTCTCTACACTTGGCATCTTAGTGCTGCACATGCTGCATGCATTCATTTATGGCTATAAGAACTGAGGAATAATACTGTCACAAGTTTCTGAAGCAGAGCACTAGCAAATGAGAAATTGCTGTATTTGTGATCACTTCTCACTTTTCTTAACCTGGGACAAAAATCAGTTCTTCTTCATGGTTGAGTGAATTGTCCTAACAGCAGCATCCTTTCTGTTTATCCTCTATGCTTCTTACCAATACATTTCAAAATACATAGAACAATATAGTAAATCTGACTGAGATCCTGCAACTTCTGTATTCTACTGCCAGAGCATTACATGATGTAACCTCAGTAGAGCTAGGGAGCATCACATGATATAACCTCAGTAGAAGTATGTATTCTTCAGATAAATCAGAATAAAAAGAACCTGACAATGTGCCCAAAGGGATTATCATGTGCCAAAAATTGTTGTGGTAGAAACTGAAGACACCCTGCCCTGCCTCAATTTTCATTTAAGAAGACCAATTCCTACTGGGCAAAGAGAGGGTTTTCTTCCCAAGTTATTGGATTAGAGTGAAATGGGGGAAAAGTTTTGTCTGATAGCCAAAACTCCAGATGATGGATTCTTCTTGGAGTTCTTCCTCTCCATCTGGCTGACTGGAGAGCCTGAAGTAGCCTCTGAAATACTCTTGAGATGCATCAAGTGCTTTTAAGGTTTTTTTTTTTGCTTGAGGTCTCCAAGCTTCACATTTTGTCTTGAGCTTATAAAAGTTGCAGTGCAGGATCATATTAAGACATACCATAGGAAAAAAAATTGCATCAGTCACTTGTTAATTTGATGGAATCTTAACTTTCTGAAGAAATCATTGTGAGGTGAGAGATCAGGTCATCCATTTTCAGACATCTATAAAGCAGTATGCAGCAGATCCTCAAGTAGTTTTTTCTTTAGCTTACGGGTGTATCTCTGGAAGGAAACACATGTTTCTCCTCATGGTCACGTCCTGGAAGTTGCAGTTTAAATTTGATGAAGTGTTTTATTCCCCTAGATAAAAAAAAAAAAAAATTAGATTTAAATGTGTTTGTTGATGAGGAAAGTCAGGAATCCTCCTAATTAAGACATTTCTTAGAAAGGTAAAATTTTTATCTGGGAGTATAAAACACTTCATCAGTTTTAAAGCCACATCTGCAAGGACTGGATCAAGAGGAGAAACAGGCAATTTTTTTATTCTGGCTCGTCTGTGAGTTTAAGACTTTTAACAACAGTTTTAAAAATATTTAAACTCAGTTACAAACACTTGCAATATAATGGGGATGAGTGCCCTCCCTCCCTCTGTTTTTAATCTGGTTCTCTTGATGGATTAAACTACAAGATTGAATTGGTAACTGGATTATTGCCTCATAAAACAGCATGAGGTTACTATTATCCTTTAATTTTATATCTTTACTGGAAAGCAATGTTGGTCTTATTTAAATCACTGCCTTCTCTAATGGTTTTTCTCCTCTTTTACAAATTTATAAAACTAAATCCTAAAGGATTTGGTCTAAGTGCAATTGGCATAACTGCCATTTTAAAAGTCTTTGTGCTAGCAATTGGTTATAATCAGTTGCTTTAACTGGGCTCAAAATGTATAATGATCTAGCCGTTGATAGGTAGAATAATGCTGATAAAATATTAATTCTGAATTTTATTTTATAAAGCTCCATTTCCAGTAAGAGCATATGAATTTTAATGCAGCCTGAAGACAAACAATAATGCCCTGGAAACTGTATAATTTAGCATGTTCATGCAGAGGATATACTTAACACATCATGTATTTCTGCTAAGATTAAAGAAAGCTTGTATTTGTCTTCTAATTCAGTAAAGTAACTTTGAAAATTTGTGAACGCTAGTCTTCTTTAGAAGGTGACTAATACAAGCAGCATATTTAATGATGCATTCCAGTGAATACATCCATCTGAATTTTGGGGCACAACACATACTGTGGGCAAGTCAATGGCAGTCCTTAATAGTAAAACTCCTCTTGGATTTGTTTCATCAGGATGTATTTAAACTACCCATCACTTTATTTTTTAAGGAAAAATGTGATACTGATTTCAGTGTGCTTTGGTTAAGGTCATGATCAATAAGGAAAGACACATGAATATGGGTCTATTTGTTATGGTACGTTCATGTAGTTGAGTTGAGGTTTTTACACAAGAAGTCAAGGATTTGTCACCTTCAGTGACTGACTGACAGAGCCTTTACTATTTGAAGGCAAGCCAGATACTAAGTTTTCTCTCAGTATACTTAGAAACTAACCAAATAATTTGTTCTGAGTTTTGTATTTTTACTGTTTATTTCTGCAGACAATCTTACCAGTACAATAACATGCACGCGTATCAAACTTTTAATTAAATAAAAGCAGATTTTATGCTTAAGTTATCAATGGAATATTTTAGTATTCTCTGTTTGAAATTACCTCTTTTGACAGGGACTGCTGCAGGCAATGCCATGTAGAGCTGCTTTCTCTCAAAATACCTATCATTCTTGGTGGGTTCCTTTTTGTAATTTGCCTGTAGCGGGTGTTTTAAAGAAGTCTTTCAATTTCCCTTTTGTCTTTGCTGAACAAAGACTGCAAAAGGTTTTTATAAATACAAGAGTGTGAGCTCCACACTTGCGGATCTAATAAACATGGGAAGTGGTTACGATTTTGATGTAGGCATCATGAGTGAAGTCATTTATGTGCTACATCTCTCTGAAATTGAGGGGACACTGAAACCATTTTGAAAAATAGGAATTATTTTCAGCTGTATGATGTGAAAACATGTAACATGATTTTTTTGCAGTTCTTTTCCTTATGTAGCATCATGTAAAAGAAATTAATGAAATGTGAATACAAACAGTTTTAAACTTCGACAAGAGGAAAGAAAAACAGAAGCATGTAATTTGGTGGCTGGAAAAATCCAGGTGAAACTGAAAGGAAAATAGCCTAGGGCTGTGTATTTGTGTGTGTTCTAGAAAATATCTTATGCAAAACACAGTTTTTGGGAGTTATGTTTTGGGAAGTAAATGGAGGTATGGCAAGTAAATGGCACTTGAGATAAAGAGAAGAGATATTCACAGGACAATGTAGGACAGTGGGTAAGGATATGCAGGTGCTATGTCTTGTTCCCTGTGTTTCCATGGCTCTTGTTCCTTGCAATTGTTCTGCAAATGCCAATACAGCTGTACATTTTTTAACCTTGGAAAAATAATGGTTGTGTTTATGCAGGATGAAAGTAGCATGAGGTCTAAATGCTTGCTGGTCGGAATATAACAGGGATCCATGATATGTTTATGTTACTGGGCATACTCCCAGGTAAAGGTTTCTTATGGTGCCGTGTTGATAAACAAATTCAGGCTATTTGGGTTAGGTAGGATATGTGTTTACATGCTGTTATTTTATTTATTTTTTTCTTTTAAATATAGCATTATCTATACCTTGATAATTACATATATGAAATATCCCTGGAATTATTTTTTTTTTGTTCTAAATTATGTAAATTTGCATAACTCCAAAAGGGAAGATTGTAAAATAATTGTGTGGCTTTTTAGTTAAGGTTACTGTAATGATTTGTAGGCAGAACTAGAATTTTCCTATTGAAGATCTCAATAGTTGAAGAGAGTAATTCACCCTATTAGAGAAGGCATAGGCATAGCAGATAATTAGGGTAGTTGTCATCTAGCACTTTGTAGGGAGCTGCTTGTTGTAAAATGCTATGTGTATTTTATGTAATCCTAGAGGAATTTGAGAGGGGACTTCTTTCTGGTAATTGCACAATAACCTTTTTTTCCTGCTAGACGCTTAAATGACTAAGAGGTTATCATTAAATGTATTAAGCAGTTCTATTCCTTAACTGTCTTTCTAATATGTTCTCCCAAGGGTTATCATTTATTGTCTATCTAAACAGCTGCCTGTATTCAACATTTTTTTGTTGTTTTTCTTGCAGAAGACAAAGCAAAATTCCTTGTTTTGTTGGTGTATTTTAGATAGTCCCCAAAATAAATCACTTGAAATTGAAGCACTTGAAATTAGTCTTCATATAATCAATGAGAAGGTTGCTGCAGATTTTAGTGGAACCACAACCTCAGTGTAGTATTCGGTTATTGCAGATTTGCCTTAAAAGTGAAAGCTATAGACTAACATGCCAATTTTTTTGTGTTCTTTTTAATTTAGACTACTAAGCTGTAAATTGAAGGGAAGATAATTTCTGCTTTGGAAGAAAAGAAACGTGAATAACCTCAATGGAAGACTCCCAGGATCTAAGTGAACAGTCAGTAAGTACAAATGTTGCTAAACCGAATGGAATAAATTGAACTCTATTTAGGTTGTGTGAAGGGATTTTACTTTGGATTTGAAAGTTATACTAAGATCTGGGGAAATGTTCTGAGCTGGTAGTATCAAACCTTCTCTTAGTTCATACATTAAATGACAGGTTTTAATAATTTTTTACCTGGTGAAAGGTACAAGATCATTGCTATGTAGGATTTTGCAAAACTAGAATTACTGGAGGGTAATGGTTAAGGAACACTGGAAAAAACAAAATGTTAGAAACTTGCACATGGCATGCCTTGTTCAAATAATTACATTAGAATGTATATCCCTAGTGATCTGTCAGTTGTGCCAAAGCAAATGTTGCCAAAATACAAGATATTTCAGATAGTCAGACTGTAGCATACATTGTTCCAAGATTCTCTTGTATTTCTAGGGGATTGTGTAAATTGACAGTATATCTCCCTGTTCTATGTCAAAGGAAGATTGCCCTTGTCATTGTTGACAGATCTGTGAAAAATGGGGGGGACGTTTCTCTCCTCTTTCCTCTCTTATTTCTCCTTTCCTTTAAGGATGTAGTCTTCAGACTTCCTTACCACCAAGACTGCAGTTCTGAGGAGACAGTAGGCTCTGAGAAAATTTAAAGTTATCTGGGCTTGCCACCCTAAGTATTGACTTTTTTTTTAGCATCTTAATTTCTTAAATTTCTTACTGGTCACATAAGGGGACACATTTTGCGAGTACCATGATCCCCTACGAGTCTCATCATGGGATTGGTGTACTAAAGGTCAACAAAGGGATTTTATGTTTCTATTTCTAACATGCTGAAAGAGTTTGTCCATGTAATAAACTAGTCTTAATAAATATTTTTATGGCAGAGACTTCTATGGGTAACACAAGTACAAGGAAGTGGGAAGAGTTGCATGTATTTTTAAAATGTCAGTAATTTACTTTAGTAAGGAGTATTTTGCTCCTGAGTGGATAGCTCCTGTCTGAGACTTTATCTTGGACTAGGGTTTTATTGCTGATTTTAAGTGGTACAGAACTGGAAAGTCTTAACAGTGTCTTAAGTTCCCATGGTGGCACTAGTTGGGACAGCTGCACATACTTTCATATTTAAAGTGTTCCCAACCAAAACTTTAGAGCATGCAAAAGCTATATGGCTTCATAATTTAATAAAGTTTTATAAGGGTTGTAAAAGGTTAGGCAGAAGTTCATGTCTTGCAGCCTGTGAAACAATTATTCTATAGAGTATACATGGTGTGGTTATTAATAAGAAGTAGATGAGCCTGTTTAGCTTAGTGCAACAATGTTTTTTCATAGTACTAAAAATGTTTTTGCAATACTGGGTGCCTGTTTTAGTAGCCGTTTTACTACCTCGTCATAATGTACGTTCTGTATTATTTCTCACAATTACTACATAGCTTTAGGCTATGTATGTGAAAACTGTCTTGCAGATTGCATATTGTGCCATGTTGCATATGGAGGTAGGATTTGCTCTCCTTAGGCAATACTTAGCGTCAAAGAAAATTGTGATTCAAGAGAAGTTTATTCTTCTTATCCTTCACTAACAGTGGCAGAACTTTGAGGTAATGTGTGGGAGAGCCATTTCATCACTCCCAACATCCAGGTGTGCACTGAGACTAAGATCTCACCAAGGCATTGGGCACTGTCCTGGGAGAAGGAATTGTGGTGTGAGACCCTTCTGCCTAGAACAGGCACTGACCATTTCCCAACTTCAAAAGCCGTATCGCTATTATATCATGGTTAAACTCCTCTGGTAGTGAAATTTTAAAAGAGAAAAGAGTGTTTCTGGCTTAGTTCCTTAACCACAGGACACATGTATGGACTAGAGATCTAAGGTAGAAGGGGACATTCTCAAACCGAGGCTTTGGTAATTTAGGCTCTACGAAGGCATCAGATGTATATACTACAACACTTCTGCTTGTAGTATAACCATGGTGTTTTGAACTGGTTAATGTGTTTTATACTGGGTAGCTCTAGGCAATGTGCTGCTCATCAGGCAGGATTTCTGGTTGTTGACATATTCAGGGAGCATAAGTACTTCACTCCAGCTTCAAGATTCCTCCTAGGGAGCCAAGTGCAGAAGCTTTAGATCATGAAAAGTCAAGGAGCATAAGGATCTAGCCTCTGCTGCAAATGTATTAGATTATGTGAATAAGCATGAATGAAAGACCTCTGCTCAAACTTGTGCTGGCACCTTGCCTTGAATAGTCTAGTCGGTTACTTGAAAGACTGCCTTTCTCTGCAACTCAGACAGTTTAGAAGGTGCTTTCTGTTGGATGATATGTTTGATGGGCAGTTGAGTTTTCTGAATAGACATATTACTTTTTTGAATTAATTTATCTGGATATTCTGTTAAAGAGTCTTTCGTCCCTGGGAAAAGAGGCCAGACACAGTTACTTTGTACAGTGAACAAGATTAATTTCCAAGTTTTACTTTTAAGAAAGGAAATAATGCTAATTTCTGCAAGTAGATCATCCTCCTGAAGCATGATGTACTTTAGAGTAGTTTTTATTCTGACGGTCTTCTCCATAAGTTTGAGATCTCTGCTATTATTTTAATTCAAGTTTTTGGTATTTACTCTGTCTTCTATTCTTTCAAAATACACTAATAAGAAATAATTGGTCCTACGGTTCTTATTCTGAAAGTATATCAGTCAACTGAAACTTACATAATGATAGCTATGAGGAATTTCATAGCATCTTTGTTGCTATATGAGAAATAAACTCTTCCCCTTTTGTCTCAGAGCAATGACTGCATGTTGCTTCAGAAATCTAAGTGCACCTGTGTTTTCTGAGGCTCTAAATAATTGTATTTGACTGAATTGAGCAGCTGCTGTTTTCTGAGATTCCAGCTTGATTAGATGTAACATATATATACCATCTAGTGCATTATGCCATTAATTTATTTATTTTTCCTATTTTTGTTTCTGGTAAATTCCTTGCCTTTGCTACATTTCAAATCATTATGTGCTGGCTGACTAGTCAGTCTACTTGCCTAATTGTTGTACTATAAAGCCTCTCTACTGAGAAACCTGTTGTTCTCCCTTCCCTTTGCCTTTTCCCATGTGGCGATGGTGGGGGAATCAAGTGTTAAACTAGGTCATACAGTGATAAAAAGAGTCATAATCAGAGTTGTGTTTATTATACTTTGGTTTTGCTATCTTTACTGCATAGGTAAATAGCTCTCTTTTGAAGATCAGTGGAAAAACGATGCAAGCTGGGTTCCATCAGGTGCAGCTGAGATCCAGTGGATCCCTGCAGTTGTCATGGAGTAGTCTGGGAGGGTACCCATCACGGTACCGTACTTCTGGGCTGGGTGTGTGTCCTAAAAATCTCACAACCTTCTTTTACATTCCAATTCAGATGCAGAATATGCTTGTACATCCATGAATAGGAAGGAAATTTTCTTTTCACTGATAGGAAGGCTCAGTTTATAGTATTCTTAATGAAAAAGTGGAAAACAGTAGGAAAAGTATTTCACAGAGAGAAGAAAATTAAACAGTCCTTTTCATGTTCTGATGTGAGATTTATCATGAAGTGCAGACTTCTTATCAAGTAAAAGAATACTTAAAACCACGTAAATTCATTTTATGTGGACTGCTGTAGCTAGGTAAAAACGTAGTTTTAATAACTGTTTTTCATAGACTTTATGCATACTAAATAAAAAATTGTAGCAGATACAATAAAGTACATCAGATTTTATTTTACTATTATTGCTATCCTTAAAAAAGACCCAACTGATTTTTACTAAATTCAAACTGGAAATATTATTTCTTTAAAAGAGGCATATTAAGAGTTCTTCTGTGTTTTGAAATGGGAGAGAAGAAAATTTTATAGATCTTGTATTTATGAACAATCTAGCAGTAGGGAGACAACAGTTTTTTAAGACTAGTCTTCGAGACAATAAAATAATATTTAGTACCTAAATAGTCCTATGATGTGCCTTGGTATAGCAAACGCACATAGGATTTTGAGAACTTCAGTTTTACACTCTTGTTTTATTCTCTTCTACTCATCACTTGTGATTCAATCTGTATTAGTTGGAGAAAAGCAATTTGGCTACTAACTTGCTGGTTTAGGGTTTCAAAGGGCCTTACTAGAAACTGGTGTAATTTCATCCCCTGGCCCTTTTATATAACAGCATGCATATTTAGATTACTTCATTTTAACCAATAGATTGCAGTGCTCTAGGACAGGACACTAGCAGATGCGAGGCTAAACCTGAATGAACAGGTTTTATTTTTGTGATGTTTGGACAGTCATTCCCATTGTGCCCTGGGTAAGTTATTTATTCTTTATCAGATTATACAGTTATATCTGTTACTCGCATTTATGGCCCACTTGGAACTGGACAATCTGTGCAACTTTTTGGACAGTGTTTGCCTGTTTTTGTTTTGTTTTAGTGTGTGAAGCTGTCAGATGTGATCCCTTTGTAGATCAGTTTTCAGCTGTAGCTACTTCTCTGTCCCATGAGCTCTGTACCTGCTAAATTTAATATCTTCCCCGCACTGGGGTGGGCAGCCTGCTTGCACCCCAGGACCTTCAGGAGAAGCTCATTTCAATTAAATGAAAAATAGTTTAAATGTTTAGACTGTGTTTTAAATGTTCTGGTTAACTGTTTTGTATCGCAGCATAGCATGTTATGGTTCTTATCTTTGTGATATCGATTTTTGTAAGGCTTGAAATATTACAGGCAGACCATCTTGTCATGTTTACGATGTTGGTTAAAAGAGACCTCTGGAAGTTAACTAGTCTAGCTTCTGAAATGCAGGTAGTATGCACAAATATTTCAGTTAAAAAAGCAAAGAACTGTGTAAGTAATATCACTAAGTCTGAAGAAATTATAGATTTAATAAACAAAGACAAAAATATAGATTCCTTAATAAGTGATTACTTGCTTTTACTTAGAATCAAGCATTGAAGAAAAATGCCTTAACTTGAAGTCAGCTGTAATAGAAAGTAATAGAAAACCAGCATATCTTTTCAAAGGTGTGTTTCAGAGCATTTTTGAGTCGCTTAGGTATTTTATTACCCTTTTTCTACAGACACACTAATTGCATAGAGAGATGGCCTGCCGTAGAGGATCTAAAATTATCACCCATTTTAAATTACAGGGGGCTAAAAATAAATAATAACCATAATTCCTTGTCTCTCCTCTAATAGGATTTTGAGGTAGAAACATCACTGTTGTTCTCTCTCAGCTGCAAGACCTTTATAAATGGCATAACAATCTCTGTGAACACATATGTTTTTTTCTAATTACTTCGCCCGCTACCACTTCAGCATTCTGTCATTTCTATACAATTCCAGTGCTCAAGCTGAAGGTGCTTTTCCAAACTACATTAGTGGTTGTATATATATTTTATTTCTTCAGTTTACCAAGTGGGACAGACTAAATGAGGCAACACTCAGAAGGAAATAATGCATTTTGACATGCAAAATAAACTGAGCTGATTGTCAGTCTATATGAATTGCATACCATTGGAGAAATAGTTTGGCATCAGTCAAAGATACAATTGTTTGCTGCTGGCATACGTATAATAGATATGTGCATCTTCTTCTGAGTTAATTAAAATTATGATTTGAAAGGTCTTTTTTTAAACCTCTTAGAAGTGCATCCAAGAGAATACAACAGAATAATGTCCATGGCTTGTAACCTTGCAAGAGGGGATGAAAAGAGGGATTAGCAAACAAACAGAAATGTTGCTGCCATTGTCACTGTCATGTCTCCTCTGGTTCAGCTCTCGATCCTTCTCCTGGAAGGTGTTACTAAGTCAGTAGCAGAGGTTTAAATGGAAAAGCATTGTATGGCTATATTTAATAACAAGGAAGAACAATAAAAGAAAATCTTGTGGTGTCACATGTGGTCCTTGGAGTGCTGGCAAGGGCTGACTATAGCTACTATACAGTTTGTTGTGCCTGGTATTCCTAGCTCCGGAGAGAGCTCAGCCTGGAATTTCAGGGGTAAAACTACTTGGGAAAATTGCTACTGCCATAAGCTATTTGAATTTTCTTCAAGATAGATACCATCTTCTGCACAGTGAGCTCTAGGGTTCCTGGAGCGTGAAATTCTCTATTACTAGTGATGTTATAGCACTGTTGCTACATGGATATCAGAGTTGACTTCTATTGTATTATAACTGATGATACCATTAGAAAAAATAATGGAGAAAACTTGTAGGTGCAAAAAATTCTTTTCAAGGCCTGAAACTGGGCCAATTTAGACCTTTTTATCTTCAATAAGGACCTATTCACCTAAGTAAAGGTTTGTATGTATGCATGTATGCATAAGACTTGGAACATATGAATCAGTCCAATAAAAGTATTATCTCTCTCTATAAATAGTACTTCTTTCTTTTAAATCATCAGAATTTGACACATTCTTTTGTCTGAGCTCCACTTCAATTATCTAAGTTGTTGACTTACAAGTCAACTTGTGTTAAAAAAGAGAAGAATGACAGAGAGAAGCGTTAAATAAATTTTAAATAATAAAATGACACTAGATGAAGAATCTAATTTCATATTTTTTTAAAGTGTGTCTTAAACATGTTGCGCACATGAGGTTAGGCAGAAAAGTTAGAAGCACTGAAATTTTCTGTCTACAGTGAATGAGAATAGTTTTGCCATGATCTAAGTTAAGGCAGAGTTTGTCCCAGAGGATCCCATGAATGAAACAATGTGAAACTTACATTGTATACCTCTTTTTTTATTAAACAGTGAAGTGATTTGTTTTGGTTGGTTCATCCTCCGCCATGCAACACCTAATGACAGATGAGAATATTGTAGCATGCTTTGCTGTGTGCCAGCACTTGGATTTCAGCAGTGATCATGCTTTAGTCAAAGAGGTTCACCAATCCAAATATAAAGTAGCTTTACTGCAGTTGAGAGACCCAGAATTTTGTGCTGGAGTGTTACTTTTATGAAGGCAAACTCTAGGTGAGAAACTAAGTTTGTTTCAACCAAGACCAGAGCTAAGTGAACAAGCCTTTTCTTAAATGTGACAGCAGACACATTATTATCTCCCCCAATCTTTTTCTCTGTATGTTAACTGCAAAGGAATAAAATTCAACAGATCTTGACTTCTTTTTTTTAATTTTCTTTTTTGGTGGGGTACTGGAAGCAGTGACTACTGAGATTTCAGTTATGAAAAAATGTCTTTTAAAGTGCAGATCTTTAATTGTTCCTGTTTCTGTGAAACCATATTTGGCTTTAAATTTTTAGTCTCTAGTCCTGGGTGACATGAAAAACTTTTTTACCTGATTCAAAGTATACAAGACAAGGAGCTAAAGCAAACATCATTATTTCTGAAATGAAAAAATGTATTTTTCTTAATTAACAATTCTGATAAAAGTTTCAGTTTGTCACGCAGTCATCTTCCCCGTGGGACTACTAACAGCTTGCAGTGAAATGCACTGGGCTGCCGCCTGAGCATATTTGGGATTTACGTAGCAAACACCTACAGTTTAGGAACGTCATGTTGCTGGACATAGCGGTGTAGATAATAAATTCCTTCTGTTAAGAAGTCAAACTATAATAGTTCAGAAAACATCAGTGAGTAATCTACGGTTTTACTGTTTTTCAGGGATTCTTTTTACTGACTCTGAGCAAATAGGATTTGTGCCAGACCAGATAAGATGAAGTGTGAGAGAGACCTTATGGTAATCCTCATAGTGGCTCTTGAGCAGTTAGAAAAACCTCTACTTGTTCATTTTTCCACCTATTCAGAGCTTCTTACTCTACTTACTGTTACTTTTTTTTTCCAGCAGACTCCCTTGAATGCAGGTTGCTTCCCAGCAGTTCAGGTGTTTTTTTGAGTGGAATGGGCTGTCATTTCCTCTCCTTTTTAGCTTGTTTTCTTTCAGATATGAAGTAAACTTGATTGTATGGCAATTTTTGAAATGGTGAAAGGAAAATAATTCTGTAATGAAATTTGTGGAGTATTTCTTTCATCCTGGGGTTTTACCATCAAAGGGAGCAATGTGTTTTATACTTAACAGACCTAGTTATCTTAGTATCCTCTATTTTACTTCAACTGCTATTAACTGGAGTTTATATAAATGGCCTGGCAGGTATTGGCCTTGAGGGACCTTCATGCATTATGGGCATCTGAGCTTCCCTTGCTTACCTTACCTACCTGCTTTTAATCTCACTTATTTCATCAACCAGATTCACTCGACCCTCACTGCATTGAACACTGGAGTCTCTGTTCTCAGGGAAGTATTTGTTAATTTCTCTCTCCATGCACTTTTTCTTCCATGGACTGTGGTGGTTGTTGTAGTGGTTCTAGAGCTTTGATGGGCTGTAGGTATCCAGACATCCTGCTCTTCATCACAGATTATGGTGTGATCTAACTGCTTGTCTGTCATGTTCTCAAATTCATTGCCCAAGTTAAACAACTTTGATAATGAGTTTTCATGGGTTTTTAGCACTTATGTCAAAATAATAATAAAACTGTTGCCTCTGTAGTGCAGCACCTGCATCTAGAAGTTTCATAAAAATGAAACTAATTTTATCCCCTCATCCTATAACTTTGAAGATGCAAGGGCCCTCGTATCATCAATTTGTTATTTCCAATGGAATGCATTTACATGTTTATTAATGAAGGTAGTAAATGACAATTTAAACCATACTCTTCAGGGCATCACAAGTGAAAATCACAGGCTTTCAAGGAGCTGATACCATATTGAGTTTCATGCACAACTTGTTTTTAAGTCAGAGAATCCTGAGTTTATTTAATTGAAGGAAAATTTTAACATTTTTCTTGCAGGATGCTAGATTTAATCTGAATATAATTGTGAATTGAATAGAGGAAATAGTCTTTGTATGGCCAAGGGCAGTTAATGTGATACATCACTGGTTAGTCATAAACTCTTCAGTTCTTCTTCTCAGTACCAGATTTCCATAGTACTTAATTTTGACAATAACAAACACATGAAGAGTCAACATTGACCTGAACTTTCCAGCTTGAAATAATATCTAATTTTAAATTAAACAGCATGAAATAAGATAGCATTTTTGATAACCTTATCCTGGACTATTTCCCTAAAATTTCCACATTCATGTAATTTAAACTGTATTTTACAATATGCCTATGGAAGCAGATGTATTGGTAGACTTCAGCTGCTTTTCTGATGCTGTTGGTTATCTTCTGGTTTGGACATTAACCATATAGACAGTTCTGTTGAAAGCGTGGTATTGAGCTGTGGTAAGTAAGACTCTGAATAATTGCCTATCAGGATATCCTACCAAAAATAATCAGAATTGAAGAAGTCATTTAATTGTTTGCAGCTAATAGTCTACAGGTTGCCTTTATACTTTTATCTAAATACCTGTGTATTGATGAAAGATGACTTAGAATTAGAATATGTCCAGTTCTAAAATAGAATAAAATAGTATAGTGTCCAGTTCTGGGCACCTCAATTTGAGAAAGATGTTGAGATGCTCGAACATGTCCAGAGAAGGGGAACAAGGCTGATGAGGGATGTGGAACATGAGCCCTATGGAGAGCAGTTGAGGGAGCTGGGGTTGTTTAGCGTGGAGAAGAGGAGGTTCACGGGTGACCTTATCACTCTCTACAACTTCCTGAAAGGAAAGTGTAGCCAGGTGGGGGTCAAGGCTCTTCTCTCAGGTCCCCAGTGACAGAACGAAAGGACACAGTCTCAAGCTGTGCCAGGGGAAGTCTAGGCTGGATGCTAGGAAAAAATTCTTCACAGAAAGAATGATTGGCCATTGGAATACGCTGCCCATGGAGGTGTTGGAGTCATTATCCCTTCAAGATTTAAAAAAAAAGACTGAATGTGGCACTTAGTGCCATGGTTTAGTTGATGAGATGTTGATAGGTCATAGGTTGGACCTGATGATCTCAAAGGTCTTTTCCAACCTAGTTAATTCTATGAGTCTGTTATTGTATAATATCAACACTTCAACAATTCTGTAGTTAAATGCAGCTATAGATAACCAGTTGATAGTTATGTCTACAAAAACTGAATACGTATATAGAGCCTGATTCCAACATAGTTATTTCTGTGTCGTATAGCTCTTAAAATTCACCAGTTGTTTATAGTCTATCGGTAAGGTATCAAACAGAGCTGCTGTCCAAAATGCTTATGTGAGCACTTAGAGATGACAGGAAAAAAAGTATGTTTAGATTATGCTAACTGCTACTTCCATCTTTTGTGTTTATGGGAAATTGTATATTTTGTCAGACAAGGAAATCTTGTTGTGCTAAAATACATGATGATAAAACACAGACTATGATGGTCAGAAGCTTGTACTGTATGTTCCTTAATGGATGAATGAATTTATCATGTTTATTAAGAGCCTGTTGTGCAGGTCAGAAAGACCTCTGTAAAATTTTATGTCTAAATTTAGTTCCATTTGTAAGTGATCTTGCAATAATATTCAGTCAGTATTGCAGATATGACCTGACTGTGGCTTTGCAAATCATGCTGCAAAATTCAACAAGTTTACCTGTAGGAATAAGGAGCTAACAAGTAACTGTAATTATCCCAGGGACAGTACTCTATTCTTTGCTGTCTGGTTTCACCTCACATGATGTGCATTGAAGAGGAAGGATGCCAGATGGTTGTAAAAGGGCTGGAGCATGGCTTCTTTAAAATCACCAGTTACAGAAATCCATCTGGCATATGCTAAGAACAGGAGCTGAGCAATTAGCTGTCATCTGATTTCCAACAATCTCAAGGGACTTTCTTGAGGCATTTAATGAATACGTCTGTGGCTTTGCAAATCGGAACACTGTAGTATTTCAAAACATCTGAAATGTTCAGGTGAGTGCTTCACAGTGCTCAGAAATTATACTTGCTGCTAGCATAGTTCCAGAGAAAGGTAAGAAAAAATATCAACAGCTGTAATACCTGGCTCAGTTCTTTTGAAAAATTTGCATTTTCACTAAGAAAATCACCAATGGAGAGTATACAGAGTATAGGTTATAGATGATTTTCTTGCACATTTTTAATGCTGAAAGAGGGCAAAAGATGGAAAGTAGCCTCCATGGGAAGAGGAGTAAGCAACTGTTTAAATGATTACTGTGAGGATACATTAACCAATTATATACAGAAATGTAGAAAAGTGAAATGCAACAAGCTGCCTGCTAGGGCGAGTCACACAGACATGGCTCTTTGGCTGTTGGTTTCACTAAGCCGTTGTGTTTACTTTTCATTTTTTATACTTTTCAGTGCTTCTGCTATAGCAAAACATCAAAGTGCCATGACTGAGTGTTACTTGAAAAATGAAATGAATGTCATCTAGGGAGGTTCACGGGACATATGAAATGTTTGGAGCTAGCTTTGTTCCTGGTATATCCTCATACTGCTGGGAAAGAATGGAGAATCAGTTGGTTCTATTCTGCTGCTGCTTAGTGGTGGATTGTGAGCTTAATCTTAATAAAAGTTGTGTCTCAGGCAATGAGACAGTTATAAAAGTCTTGAAGCTCATTAGGGGTACAGATGCAAGGAAAATCTCCAGCTGCTTTATTTTAGTTTGGGATTTTTTTTTCTTGTCTTGTAGTTTATAAGACTCTTCTCTCTCAAGGGAGTGTAAATAGTTACCTTGAAATTTGAGTTTGGGAAATAGTCTTTAACAGATGCCACAGTGCAAAGTAGGCAGCAAAGGCTTGTGTGTAAGTCTTTGTAAATAAGGTGATTTTATGGTTGTGATGAAGACCTCTGCAGTCTGTTATAACTGCTGTTACAAAGATGAGGCTTTTGCATTTGGCTAGATGGAGAGGTTATTGTCACGTGAAGACCAGAAGTGTTTCTGCCATTGTCATCCACTTCTTGGTCTACAGTAAACTCTGTCCAGCTCAGGGGGAAAGATTAAGCTGTTTTCTTATCTATAAATGTTATTGATGTCACCTGGTAAGTTTGCATGTATGATTTTTCAGCTTTTCTGGAAGAAAATGCCTCTATTTAGATTAGAGAAACCCAATGAGTGATTTCCCCAAGGCCAAGCTAAGATATACTTGTGGGTTTCAGTTCCACTGGAACTTGCCTTTATTCCCCTTTGACAGTTTATGGTACATACTGTGAAGTTACAATGCCCTGTAAGTCAGAAACTTAATGATGTCAGATTAAAGGGAAAAATTGAGAAAAGATTCATCTTAGGAGGAAATGTAACTGCCTTCCAAATGGAAAGAAAGTGACAGAATAAAACATTCTTGCATTTCTGGAACGGACAAGACTGTTCTGCATGAACAAAAAGTGATTGTTAAAAGTGTAATAATGGTATTATACAGTGTGTAGTATTTGGCACCAGTTTCCACCAAAAGGATACATAACTGGGTATATGTCATGGGCTTGTAACTAGCCTTCAACTTTTTCTGCTTTTTGTACTTCTCCTAGTTGCTTGAAAAAAGCTTTTAATAGACATTATTTTAATGGCAGAATGTACTAAAACACAAGACATTATTGCTGTACTTTCTCTGCTTAGTACCCATACAAGGGATGTGTAACAAAGATGTCCCTTTTTAGGGCATAGAAATAGAACACATCATGGCAGAATTACCATTAAAGGATTCTGTTGTAGTTGATATAATAAGAAAGTGTGAGAAATCCTGTATCTACTCCAGCCAACCATTTCTCTATCCCCATTTACCTTAAGAGAATAGAATAAAGTCATGTACATAGAATAAACTGAATTGCTTTGCTAGTGCTCTTAGGCTAGTGCAGATGTTGTGTATTCCCTTATTTTTTTCATTCATTACAAGATCACTGTGCTTGAAATGTATTCGGATGAATCTTTCTTGGAGAAGATGGAAATTTTCAAAAATCTAGTTTATTTTGAATAGCAGTCTAAGGTTCATTAGTAGACTCATTGTATGCCTGCATATTCTGAATCATATCTGCAGTCACTACATTATGAAAAACAGCTAACATCTGTTTTACTAGCAAGATATTTATATACTATAATTCCAGTAGATCATGACATCCATATTCTGCTCTTCTTAAGAGTCAAGGCTTTTTATTTTGACAATATTTGACAATATTTGAATACTCTAAAGACTTACATTTTATTCAAATGTATAATCCTTTCTGCTTATGATTATGGATAAATGACTATGTCTTTGCATGTATTGAATATGAGCAAAACAAACTATTATAGTGAGCAGGAAATTATAGTTAGCAGGAAATTATAGTTAGCAGGAAATATGTATTAAGTGGAAGGCATAACTGTTACTATGTCAGCAGAGGTCTTCTAGTTGTGACAACAGTAGCTGTCATTACATATATAATGGACCGAATACAATACTGAATACAGTATTGCATACTGAATACTGAATACAATATTGCATATTTTAAATCATTACACTTCTAGAATTTAAAAGTATCCTACTTTTATACAACAGAAATTCAAATTGAAATTATTGTGTGGTTTTAGAAAGAAATACTGTATACAGTGTTTCTACCATCAGTTAAGGGTTTCCCTCCTTCATAGGACGCTAGACTATTCTGAATAATTGTACTCTTCGTTGCTAAAACATTGCTACTGTGTATGTTGAATAGCGGACTAAGTGCTTAAGGCGAATGTTACTCTTTGGTTTAAGAGTTATTGCTACCGTGGGACTTGAGTAATTTGCAAACTTTCTCTAAAGGAAAGAAATCATAGATTAAAAGTAGGACCACCACAGTTTTACAGGAGATCCAGCCATTTCTTGGAGTCATCTGTTTCATTTGCAATTTATATAAACATTATTTGCTTATATGCAAGGGAAGAGCTGGTTTTGTTTATATTTATTCATACGAATAAATACATTTTTTACATTTGCTGTCGGTGTAATTATTTTAATGTGTAAAATTTAGTGGAAATGTTTTGAAGATTGTTTTCATGAATTGTTTTTAACATCTGTTATATCTCCACCAAAAAAAAAATCACTGTTTAAATACTGAAGTATGCTGATGTTTTTAATATTGAATTTTGATAGGCCAGTAAACATCTGCTAATTCAGTAGAAAATTCTTAGCTCCCAAAACAACAGCAAGCAAACTATGAGGTAACCAAAACAAAGCCTACATACCCTCTACTGTATTATGGGGTAGAATTAACAGGTGTATGCACTTTATGTGCCAGCGTTTTGCAGTTCATCCTGGAAATATTTGTCATTTGAGCAAATTCAATCTAAGGATGGGAGAAAATCTGTCAAATATTTGGCAAAAGTGTGTTTGAATTGTAGTGGCATGTACACCCAGCACATATCTGTAAATTCTTGCTTAATATATGGACTACGAAGAGAAATTGGTACAAAGAATGAGTTAGACAGAATCATCAAGAAAAATTAAAATCTGACCTAGGAATTCTGTAGAGTACTTGTAATTAGTATGGCCATAGGATTTGAAGACTGCAGAAAGAAACAACCTCTAACAGAGAATTTAGTCTTCATACTCAAAGAAGAGGAACTTCTGCATCCTCATTTGGCATACAAAAAGCACACGGTAAAGAAACGCTGGGTGACTGCGTAGCTTTGTAATTTGATATGCAGCCCTTTCGAGATCCTTCAACGATTGTCACACGATGAAAAGTAAAGCCTTTGGAAACTCTTAAGTCAGGCCATGGGAGCAATGCATTAATTGGCGCAGAGAATTTGCAGCCCTCTGCTATTTCTGGCCTACCTACTTGTCGTGTTGCTGTGACTTGAAAAGAACCTTGAATACGCCCTGAAATACGCCTTCAGCTCTGTTAGTATGATCAGGTTATACACACCTTTCCATTACATAGGGTTGGGTGGACCATCAGGATCTCAGTTTATGAAGGCTGCCTATTCAAAAACTGTTCTGTTGGTTTAATTGCATGATGTTATGTTTTAGTAAGTGTAAGTTAAAAATAATATCTCATTGCCCTGGCTTTCAATCTTTGAAAATTAATTTTAAAAATTATGCTTGGTAACACTACAATTGAATTATTCAAAACCCTCTGCTTTATAACAGATTGACTGATTGCGCAATATGTTAGCAATGTGGGAGTTTATGTAGCTTTTGGTTTGTTAAATCCAAAGTTTAGAGTATCAAGTACTTACTAAAGTTTCTGCTGACTTCCAGTGTTAAAAACTGCCAAGGAATGAAGCTGCAGCTTTATATTTCATTTTCCTATATTAAAATTATATTTCTCTAGCATTTAAGGAGATTCCAAATCTAGCCTTTATTCTTTGATCAAAACTTCTACAGGCAGCAGTGGATTTTTAAATTTTGTGGCACTCAGTGTAGAGTTTTGAATGGTTCTGCTCCTATATACTTTTTAGTGAAGAAAAATCAACATGATCTAGGTGAAAAAAGTATCCCTTTTTAGTGAAACAGTTGATTGAAACTAAAAAGAGTCTTGTATTCCTGTACATACAAATAATTACAATTCTTAGACTTGGTTTTCCCCAGTGCAGATCGCAGGGTTTTCTTTTTGTCTTATAATCACATGCAGATACAACAGCATATCAAAACTTTTCAGACCTTGCAAGTGGCTCTTAATCTATCTGGTCTCTTGTGTGCCCTCAGTCAACTTCCTCATTTTGCCCAAAGCAGCCACTGAGCAACCTTGCTTGCTGATTGCCACCTTCTTCTCCAGCTTTGCATTTCTCAGTGGGCAGCATTGAATGTAAAATAGAAAAATTTTGCTCTATAGTGCTGCTAGTGAAAGAGGTCATCCTTCCTGTTGTTTGATCAACATGTTCAGAGTTCTTGCCTTCCTTGACTGCCTGTTTGTGCTGATACTGGGTATGTATCAGTAGATCCAAACCATCATGACAAACAGCTTTTTGGTCACCTGCCATTTATCTCCATTATATCAATATGCCCAAAGATGTCCATGTGCTGAAAAGTTAAAGAACACACAAAAATATCCTCTGCACCTTTTGCAGCACTTTCTGCAGTGGACTAGGAGTGTGAGATGCCAAATGGGTACTGGGATATGGCTATACTCAGGTGTCCTTTTGGCCATGCTGTGTTTTACAGAGTATTATGCTCACCTGTTCTATGTTTTCAGCAGTGCATCATATCTTAAAAATATAAAAGTGCATAAATGAAAGCTTATACTGTGGAGCTAAGTTCTCAGTTGCTTTTACTCATGCATTTTATGTCTGTTATACCCATTTCCTATGGTACCATGGACCTGATTCAGAAAAGCATATAAGCATGTGCTTAATTAAGTGCTTTCCTGATTAGGTATGCTTTTCTGAATTGGAGCCCATAAGAGTAACTAGCATGTGGGCTGTAATCTCCCATCTGGGACATTCTAGGGGTGAATATTAGAAGGCAAACTAGGATTTTATACTGTTCCTGCTTTCTGGAAGTCTCCTACCATTCTAGATTATTTCAGTTTTTGATAAGGTACATTCATCTGTGAGCTGAATCATGCTTTATATTTATGATACTCATCACTTAAATGCCTTAGTTTTGAATAAATACAGGTTACAATTGATAGAAAGTATATTTGTATTTCATGTGAGAAAGCTAGAAGCTGTGGCAATTCTGAAAATAAATTAAAACTTCTTAATGTGAAATCAGGTTTATACCCTTTGCTTTGGTATTTAGTAGGGTTTAGTTTTTAGTTTTACAACAAAATTAATTTACTTATTTCAAAGATGATGTGATCAACTGCCCAAGGTGTGTTCTTTGGCACAGATCCAGATTCCTGTTCTCTTCTGGAAGTGTTACAGCTCCAATAAATTTGATTTCACCCTTGATGATTTCTATAATATGTAGTAATAATGTATTGCTGATTTAGCATTGTTGCCTTTCTATTAAGAAAAAAAAGTCACAAATCACAAAACCAAAAATATTATTATATTTACCACACTTAAGTAGTTTTATATACATAAAATTCAAATGTATTTCAAGATTTTTTTGGTGTCTTATCTTGGGAGGTTATTCAAATAACAGAAACTCTGCAGTTTGCATGTTACTTGTCTCTTCTGAGAATTCAGTTAGATTCCACTGTTTCCTTTGAGACCTCTGTTGAGTGTTTAGTAGAAAAAATGCAAAATAATCAAGATTTGTCTCTATATTCATGAAACACAAAGTATTCTTTATACTTGGCAAAGTAATAAAATATTACAAAATCCATATATCAAAAAAGATCTTTCAATGACTGGAAAAAAAAGTTGGCTTTTTATTTGTAGTTGAAAAACTTGTAGTTGTTCAGCAATAAAATAGATGAACTTTTTTTTTGTCTTTTTGGTAAAGCTGTTCTGTGGTCTTTGTGAGTTTATGATCATTTCATAGTTTTTCTTCCAAACTAGTTAATAGCCTGTTGCATTGCTTGTACAGACACATCTTAATATTGTAGGCTTATTTATTCCTTTTTCTGGAATAGTTCTCAATATTTTATAAACTTTGTTAAAGTGATTCTCTTAGGAGAGAAACAGCCTGGAAGCAGAGGGGTGGCATCCAGAAAGAGTGACCAATCCATGCCTCCTCCCCAGACCCCTGTGTTCTCTGTGGTAACATGGGACTTTCTCTCTGAAGGCTGTTAGTACTTGCTGATTAAACATTACCATTCCTATATGTTTAGTCTCATTGAAGAAACATTTTGGCAGATAAAATGAATTGTGTACTTCCTCTAGTTAACAGCTGTTAATGTAGGTATTTGGACACTGCTTTCTAGCCCTGTGGAAAAAAGTTTGTTCAAAGGGTTGACACAATCATTGGTCCACCTGCTGTGCCTGTGTGCAACCCCTATCTGGTCACTGGACCTTTCTTTCTTTCTTTGCATATATAAATCTGTCCCTTGCTAGAGACTACTGTTTGTAGCTCATGTACCTGATAGTAAAGAAAGGGCTTTGAATTCCTCTCTCTTCATGATATTTTGCTCTGCTCCTTGCCTTACAGCTTTTCACGAGGGGGTATCTGTAGAGAAGATACAGTTTCCTTATACAACCTTTAGGGCATATAATGACACTGGAGCAGTAGCATCAGTTTTGTAACCTACATCTTGAGGTGAAAGAACTACTGAATATGAAGATAATGAGACATTATGAATTACCCAGGAAAAATAATGATTTCCTTTCAGGAAGAAATTTATTACAAGATGACACATCTGGTCCTTCTATTTCACCATTTTTTATTCCCCTCTTCTGTAAGTAGAAAAATAAGGCAAAAGGTGTAAAACAAAATTTCAAGGGCATCTTTCCTCAGCTGCCTATTCAACCCTACAGGTTTTGCGAAACCAGAACTTTCGTTTGCTTCATTAGCTGCAAAGGAAGGTCCTTCTTTTCTTTGTTTTTCAGAGCACATTTTAAATAATTTAATAAGCACAAGTGATTAAGGCATTAAGAATTAAAGTAGCTTTAGAATGAGACTGTGGTAATGGAGAAACACTGCCTAAGTTCCCAGCTGAGCAAAAAATGGGAAAAAGCCTTCCCTATTCACTTAACTCCTGTAAAACTGACAAGGGATTGATGGAAAGAACCTGACTCAAAAACGTATTTTTAGGAAAAATAATCCCAAAGAACAGCAGTACTTCTTAAGTTTTCATGCTTACTCCTCTGTAAGTTTGTCCATAGAAACCAGCACATATTTTTGGCTCCATATATTTTATGAAAAAAATTATAAAAGTATGCAGTTACTTTTTAAGACTTGGGGTTGTCAGTGCTTGTCAGTGTCACCCTAACATACTTCCAACTAACTCTTCATTAATAATTAAGTTATTTGAACCATCATAGAACCTTGCTAAAGAAGTACTAGAAAGACAGTTAATGAAAATGCTGGGTTTATTATTCAATGGATGCAAGAAAAAATTATGTTGAAGGGAAAATATTTACATCAGAATGTAAATGTATTATTGTTTCATTTTGTATCCAGTGGATGCAGAGTTGTGTTCTGTCTTCAAAATTAAATGTCAAAACAATTATCTACTAATTTCTTGGCTTGCTAATGAATTGAGGTCATTTGAACAATTCTATGAGGGTATAATTTGTGCTAAGATAATTTCACTTATTTGCTGAATTGATAAACTTCAGCAAAGTAATTTAAAGATAAATTGGTAAGACAATCTACTTTTAGTGGAAGTCCCATAACTATATGTATATTAGAAAATAAAACTAGTCCAAGGGAGACAATCAAAAGCAATTATAATCACTGCCCTTAGGAGATGGAAAGCTCCTAACCTAGGTGAAATAAACTATTCTTTTTTTAAACAGACCTTTGAGAGACAAAGCAGAAGTCCAGCAGCAAATATATCCCCTTCTTTTTCCAGTCTTTTTACTCTCCCTGCCACCTCTGTCCTTTCTAGTTCATAACTCTGGCAGTATAATGATGGAAAACAGTTATATATCTCATTTCTGTAATAACATTATTTCACGTCACTGGTGAGCATTGCCCTCTTGCCTCAAAGATCTAGTGGGAGATGCCCCTGTGGCAGGGAGGATGAAACAGGATGATCTTTAAGGTCACTTCCAAACCAAATCATTCTGTAATTCTATGATTCTAAAGGGGATAAGGGCAGGAAATGTGTCACGGCTACTTTTTTCAAACAAAGCAAGCTGAAGTTCCAAGCATCAGCTACTCTTGTCCTCTTCTGACTGGTCCAAGAAACCACTCAGGTATGTTGTTGAAGATGTAGCATCTCTCTTCTTTGGGTGTTTCTATTACTAGTATAAAATGGTTTCTGTTCAAGATACAGAGGTAATTGCAATAACTTGTTTGAAGACAAGATGGCTGTGTACACCCTTCCTATGTGTCTTTGCATGCTTTCTGCTTGTGTTCATTGCATTCATTCCTTGGAGAAAAGGCATTTCCATCAGAAAAATACAAGTATAGATAGTATCAAGAGTGAATGAGGTATGTAAGGAAGGATGAAAATTCAGCCCGTCTCTACCTTAGTTTAGTGACAGGAGTATCATTTCTGATACACCATTATACTAATGATGTCCCTCCATTTAGATCTATAATAATAATAGGAGAATTGACTAAATTAGTAGTTGCTGCTGTCTTAACCACTAGTACAGAGCTTGAGATGGTAGGCAAAGTACATGAAGGCTCAAGTAAATGGGATTATTACATTTTCTTCTAACTGTACAGCAGTTAAGTTGGTATGTAAGTCTCATTGTCTTTCAAACTCATGATAATGCCTCAAAGTGTCTTATTTTAGTGTAAGAGGACCACAGGGAACACTCTCATTCTTCAAGGAAATAAGACAACACAGAACTGAGCACACAGTTACACATCACACTTTCATTTCTTTTTCCTGCTATGCCAGAGAAAAGCCAGAGGGTATGTAGTCTTGCAAGTACAAAAGAACTTTGCTAGAGACTTTGTCAAGAAATGTAATTTCATCTGCTCACTAGTACATTATCTTAAAAGCACAAAAAGTCATAGAAAGTCACCTGCCTGTGCATTAGCTTTATTCTCATCTGCTCTGTAATAGATTTTTTGTCTGGATTTGCTCTCAGTCCAGAATGTTAGTTTTATTTTGTCTTTTTTTCTTCTTCTTCTCTGTAAGTACATTTTCCCATAAAAGTTATCTCTTAAAAGAATTGGGCATACCTGCATCATGCAGTGGTACCAAGTAGGAGTACATTGTAGTGTCTATGGTAGTTAAAATTTACTTTAATTGTAGGGGAAATCCCAGAAATGGTGTGTTAAGTTTTTTCTGTAAAACTTCAAATAAAATTCCCAATAAAAATATTGAAAAGAGAAGAACAGTTAAGTGCACTTTTATTTTTTTTCCCCCTGTCTTTCTAGAGGAGCCATGGAATTTTCAGAAAATAAGGACATACGTGACTTTTTTTTTTTTTTGTGGATAATGTTTCCAGCAGAGAAATTCTAATTTTGGTAAAGAAATTCATATTATAATGCTCAAAGAGTTATGGTGATCATAATTTTTGATGATGATCTATTAAATGACTTACTGTAATTGAAACCAATGCTTCACAATAATTAATGTAACTGTAGGAAAAAAAGATGCTACAACATGCGGTGAAACCATGAGACTGACAAAAATAAACAGCAACTTTCTGTCTTTCAGATTTCAAGACAGTAGTTTGTTGCTGAGAGCCTAGTGATGTGGTGCTTCGACTTATGTATTAATTTTGCCAATGGTAAGAGAGGGTTAGAACATTTTTATAAAATGAAGGTGTTTGTTTCTGTAGTCATAAAGAATAAAAAAAATCAAAAGGCCAGTCTTGCCTAGGCACCTGACTGAGCCAGGTGCGTTGTGGCTGAGAAGCCAAGCCACAAAGTGATGGATCACTGATCTAACTGTTAATTAGAAGGTTAACAATTAATCCCATTTTGTCTGATCAGTATTTCCCCCCAGGTAGATGATTACAGCGTGCTAACTTCTTTGGCATTCTCTTTCTCTGTGGATATGGAGCCCAGAAAGTAAATTAGGGCTCAAGGTTCTACCTAGTTCTTAATACCTGCAGTTAGCCCTCGGTACCTGGTTGATTACAGTTTTGGTAACAGCCAGCAGACTGTTCTGTAAGATTATCTGGTGATCAGAACAGCTACCAGATTTATGACCTGTGAGTGAGTGCTACCTTGCTTGTCACCAAAAAGGAACAGGAGCAGTGATGTTCTGTTCTGAGGACTCTGCTAACAGCAGTCCTCTGGCAGAGCTCAGATGGTTTGAATGGGTCAGGGACACCTAAGGGAGCTGCAGCTTGAACATTCAAAGTATTCTGGGTGGTTTTGTATCAGTGTCGAAATGTTTCCATTCTGAAGGATAACTTGCATCTTTATTTGGAGCAGTCTGGTGTGAAGAGAATACTGCTTGAATTGCTACCTCTGACTATGCCTTCTTTGTACTTTATTCTCTGCATCTGTTGCATTCAAAGATAGCTTAATCATCATGAACTTCAACATATGTGGTGCTTTTCATAGACTAAACTGTGTTTTAGTAAATTAGTAATATGTAGCAGCTGGTCATGCCCTAGGCAAATGTAGCTGCCTAAAAGTAGCACCAGTAGCCCACAAATGCACATACTGTAGTGGTGTACTCTAATAATTCAGCTTCATACTTTTCATTTTTCCTTACACTAGATATTTTTAAAAGTTCTCTGAGGTTTTATAAAATGTAAACTTTCACTATAAGATACAGAATGCTAGAGAATTATTAAAGCAAATGCATTTCCACTCTTTAGAACCTAATTGTTGCAGCATTTTATGTCACCACTTGGCATCCTTTCTGCTCTTTTGTTTATGGCTTATGAAACACCTTCTTTAGTTCTTTCTTTCTGGGCTGTTCTGATCTTGCTGATTCACTAGCAGCTGCTGTGTTCCGCCGGAGAAAACCTGCATGGCATTATGAAAAGGATAGTGGGAAACAGGGTACAGCCAAGTCCATCTTTTTCTGCTACTAGTGACAATTCTTATTTTCATTCATCTGTCTGTTTTGGTTCTTTAAGTTTGAATTTGGAAATTCAAAGTAATTTTCTGTAAAACTCCCTGAAATAATTTCATTTTTTTGCAGCTTCTTCAGCTGTTTTGTGCTACGAGGAGGAAGTTGCTTATAATACTGGTGTGTAGGATCCTCACAAGTACTGAGGTTAAAGTTCTTAGCAAAATCAAAATCGACCTTCTTATCCTTCCTTGTGCCATGCACAGATAGATATATACCCTTGTTTATGCTTGGAAGTGTGTGTCTCACATTATCTGAAATATATTTCAGGTTGTGTGTCTTGCTTATGAAAAATTGTTATAAATCTGCTAAATAATGTAGCTTTTCAGGTTAGAACTAAAACCTTGTAAATCTGTGTCATCAGCAGTATCTTTTAAAAGATGGCACAAATGGTGACATCTGGGAGCCAATTCATCATTTAATTAAATTATCCTGTAATGAAATCTGCCTTAATGAGATTAATTTTAATTATTAATCGTGAGCTGACATGGGCATGAGGCACCATAAATAATAAATGGAAGCTGTGTCTGCTCTGTTTCTAAGAAAGGACCTACTTTACAAGAGCAGTGCTTTTCATGAAGCTGTCTTGTGGGCTTTTTGTGCTATCATGATGTTTATTTTGTTGTGTTTGATTTCTGCTTCAAACATTAAGGCAGAATACTAGTCCTTTTTCTGGTGAGTAAGTGTTCTTTTAATATTTCATTTGATTCAATCCTTTTATAACCAGTCACCTTCATTATTCCAAGAATAAATTCTTGTTTCTGTAATTAATTATCATAAATATATCTTAGAGGTAAGCAATATAGGTATAGTTTATTGAGGCTGTGCCTAGAATGTGTGAGGCTTTGGGCTAGCCTGTGCTATCACACCTATGTTTATATGCATACATGTGGTCACACTCATGCAGCTTTTCCCACCTTCTGCTGTAATCATGTGGATTATGTCTGGCCTAGGAGAAATTACCTTTATGGGTACCAGCCAGAAATGCTCCATGAGTCGTACATCAGGAGTGAATCTTTTAAGGCCTTTGCCTCCATTAAAAAGCAGTGTTCCCACTTGCCAAATGGAAAATAGTTCTGGAGCTTATTATTTGCTGCTCACAGAGTGGTTTTTATTTTGGCCTCCTGATCTGGGCATGTTACCTGGCATTTGTATTTGTTTTGAAAGAACTGCCATTTGTTTTATTTTCAGCATTCCATGAATATTTGGTTTCCTTTTATTATCTCTTGCTGAAAAATCATTTTGCTGCAGAAAGAGCCAAGAGACTACAGAAAAACAAGAGCTGTTGATGCAGAGTGGTGTCAGTAAAAACCTGCCACATAGAGGAGTTCCTGAATGCAATTCTTGTAGGCTACCATTAGCCCGGTAGCGCAGCCCATCTTTGTGCTTCATTGGATGAGAAAATGAGCAAATATGTGACCAGACTCCTCCTAAGCTGAGGGAAATGTCATATTCTTCAGTGTTATACAGCAGTTGTCCCCAAACAATTTCACAGCTTTATCTGCAGTGGTGACTGGAGAAGGGAATTCTAGCATCACCTTTGTGTAACATTCCTTCCTACAAAACTGCACAGTTACATGATAACTATGGAGCTTTTTAGAAAGAATAAATGGTCTTGTAGTCAAGTTCTCTATGCAGCTAGGTATGTGATAGGAAGTGGCCTTGTTTCTTCATTCCTCCCAAACACACATAAACACACATAAACATACACCAGTTTGACCTTACGATGACACTCTTTTTCGACTTCCCATAGATTCTTAGGGGACATGGTCGATGACATAATACAGTGATGTCTGTACTATTTGTTCTGTAGAATCTATGCTATATGATAGAAGTAATTACAAGTATTGTACAGATAATTATATTACACTTTAAGTAAGTACAGTATGCAATAAGACTCAGTAGAATTTTTTGAGATGTGAAATAAAGTAAAAAACATCTCAGCCTATTTGAATTCTTTGGCTTATTTCAAAGAAAATCCTAAAGATTATGGGGGAAAATCATCAAAACTTGAAGCATGCCAAACTCTTGAAGTGTTTATTTTATTTTTTTACTATAAGCAAAATTTTAAATTTATTGCATTAAAGTCTTAGAAATGTCTCAGTATATGTGACATTTAATATGTGCTTTGATACACATAATTCAAAATGAACTTTTCATCCAGTAAAAATCTTGCCACTTCCTCCTCCCTCCCCCCAGTTCCTCTTTTGTGCAGTGGTTCAGAAGAAACTGAAGGGTTTGCATGCCTCACTGTTGTTTTAGAATTCTCTCAAGAGAAGGACATCTGGCTGATCAGTTCTTCATGCAATTTCAAAAGTGTTCTGCATGGAACTGCTTTCTGAGAACACGTGTCAGGCTTGGGAGGAGGGGCTTGGTTCTCACAGGGATGAAGTTTTAATTTAAGGATTAGGAAACAGTGAGTGAAATGGTCAAAAGAGATATAATGGAAAAATATGTGCTTTTTAATGTCACTTTAAATAGTTAACATTTGAAGATCAGAGTGTAGGAGAATATTCTACACAAACATTATTATGTGATTTCCTTGTTCTTACACATTTTCAACACCTGTTGAAGATGGGATGTTGGGCTCAATGCTTTTTTTTTTTTTTGTATATACATATCTTGAACAGATCTACTTATGTTTTTAAGCAGAGAGTTATTGACTGCAGGAAAAAAATATGTTAACTTGGATCATGTCTGAGAAGCTTGTGGAGCATAGTGCAATCATGGTGTGATCTCCCAAGCTGACTGCAGGGAGATCACACATTCTAGGAATGCAGCGTGACCCACGCTTCTAGCACAGTGTGTATTCGTTTGGGATCTACATGTGCCTCCAAACAAAATACCTTATACTCATTAGAGGGACGCATTTTACTTGGTTTTGAGTCACTGAGCTCAGTGCTGTAACCTTTCCAGTTCTGGCCAGTTGGCTCTTGTATCCCTATGTCCTGTTAAAATGCAGGATGTACGGCTGTGTGTTAGCAGCCAGGTTTATTATGCTGGATTCGGTGAATTCCTACATACATCTCTGCATTGCAATCAAACTTTAACTTGGCTTTGTTCTGTAGGAGCCGATCCAAAGCCCACTGATGCTTAAAGGAGTCTTCTAAGTAACTGCTGTAGGGTTTGGAACAAGCTGATTATTATAATATAGGCTGGGAACATTCAAAGAGCCACAATTTCACACATGCACGCACGCACACACACACACAGAGATTTGTTCAAAGAATTTATTATTCAAAAGCTATGGAGACAATTTTATTCAATGACTGCACATAAAAATTAAAAGAGAAAACTTCTGGCATGGTGGCTTGGCATCTGGTTTTGAGGGTGGATGTGCACCCACACTCAGTGTGTATGTGTTTGCAAAGTTGTCTGCTGATCGAATTTGTTTGTGGCATTCAGAGAGAATTATTGCAAGATTTGAGTGATTTATTTTAAAGGTTGTAGTTTTCTATCCAGCTTCTGCCAGATGCATTCAACAGATGATAGATTTGAGGGAAATACTGGATAGTCTTTATGTATTTAACACTCTGTCCCATTCTTTCTTCAAGCACATACTGAGATTTGGACAAATGTTTAATATCATTGTTAAGTTGCAAAATTAAACCTTGAACAATGGGACACTATCTACTTGGAAGCGTGCAGTTTTGTAGAACATTCTGGTATTCTTCTAGGGCAGGACAGACATAATGCTTAGCAGTCCCCTAACTGCCTTGGCTCAAAGTCAGAACAATCCCCAAACATTAACTTAGCCCTCCCTTAACTGCTCAGATGCATCTGCTCCCCATAGTTTGTGCTTGGATGTAAACTGTCTGCATTTCGACTTCTCCCTGTATACCTTTTTTTTCCATGTTCTGAAGTCCCAGTTGGCTTCTACTGAGTGTAAAATATGTCATTTGGAACCATGTTTTCATTAGGCTTATCACCCTTGAATACTGATCTGCTTTTGATCTCATTGGTTCTGTGTCAGTTCCACAATTGGTTTGTCCACATTTCCTAATGTATAAATGGATAAGGAGATTTTAGGTGAGATATCTAACTTGCCAAGAAATTGGAATTTGTAAGTTCAGCCAATCTAGATTTCCACCCAGTTTCTGCTGTATACATGTGAATATAAATTGGTTTCATTCACTTTAATTTACATATCAAAGGGCCAGAGAAGGTGTAGGTTACTATAGGAATGGATAACTAACTTATTAATGTGTGCTTCTTTTAGTTGCCTTACCTACTTATCCTTTCGCCTGACTGTTCACTGTATCAGCAACACCTTTTAAACTCAAACATGTTTAATACCCTGAATTCAGAAATAATACATTTAAAGATGTAATCTACAAATTTTGAATGAGTATGGATATAAATTTGCCTTATTTATGATTCTAGATTCACTTATTTCGGTCTTAAAGCCTATTCTGCCATCCCAAGAGTCAACACTGAAAACGAAGATAACAAGAAGTAACATGCTTTAGACTCTTCACAACATTCACAATCTGGCTTCATATCCATGGTAGATCTGCTCTTGACTTCAGGGGTAAAAGATCAGGTCTTAAAAATTTTAGTCTTCTTACCCTTGTATGGGATTTTATAGAATTAATTTAAGCCATTCTTCTTCTCAGGGCGGCCTGGTTTCAGACAAAGTGTTTTAAACAGCAATTTTAACTGTGGTTTAAACCACCTATATGAAAGAAAAAAAAAACAAAAAGATTTTTTTGTCTTGCGTTTTTTGAGTATTTTAAATTTAAATTTTTCTTATAAACCTTCTCTTTGACAATATATTCATAAAATGTGTACCTGTCTTGCAAGACATCTGAAACAGAAGTAATGTCATGGTCTTATGTGACCTCTGAATCTCGATTTAAATGTTACATTATCATGCAAGTCTAAAGGATTTGTTATGCAATGGAATTATTAATCACAGATATCAAGTGAACTAATTATCATATTGGGAGAGATTTTTGAAGCAGTTTGGATACATAAAGGTGTTGAAAAATATACAGGAGGCTTTTCATATGTTTGAAATTAAATTAATTGCTGACCTCTGAAAAAATGGGCTTGAATTTTACAATTAGGTTTCTTCCTATTTAGACATCTTTGAAGTTCTGTGAACCAGAAACCAGAAAAATTAGTTTAACTTGTAAAGCTCAGCTTCTATTTTTTGTTTGCTATATGAATAGGAAAGGAAGAATTTCCTGCTTTTGCATATCTTAATTGAATTCCTTTATATTTGAGGTAGAAAAACTTGATTTCCATTGTTTTTTCTTCTCTTTTTTAAAACTGAAACAGATTTGTGATATTTTATTCTTCTAAGTCATTGGTAAAATCAACTTATCTGCATTTCTGTACTTGTGTCCAAAAATACAGATTACAATGTAAAACAAGTAATTCTTCCAAATGCTTGTGCCGATGCTGAGAAATTGGTTATGATGACGGAGGAAGTTTGCTTTCCAGCACTAGTCACTTGTAAGACGATCCAGCTTTGAAGTTCGGTAAAAACTCTGAAACACTATATTTGTCAGTAGGGTGGTGTTGAAATCTGTATCCTGACCCAGATTTTGTTCTCACAGCAGCGCAATCCCGTTGACTAGTGGAATTGCAAGTGTGATGAGAAGAAAACCGGATGTAGTGAAGTTAAATTTTATACATAGGAAATGAATGGTTTTGTACATAGAAATACTAGGTAAAAAACACAGCAAGGGCAAATTCTGCTGCTGTGTCATGGAGAGTTTTAGATAGACGCTGTAGTGAAGGAAGGTGGTGTTACAAGTAAACATTAATACCATTTTATTTCCAATTATAAATCTACATGTTTAAAAAATGTTGAAGCAGTGTACAATTCTTTCATGTTTTACAAATTTTAAAAGCTACTAGAGTTCATTAAGTGATCAGTTTAATACAGTGATATTTTTGCAAAACTATCTGTGGAAGCCAAAAACCACATTTTGCCCTTGATTATTGGGCTACATTCCACCAAGAAATGATGAATGCCTTTAAAGAACAGAATATGCTCCCATGTTTTTCTGTTTCCTAGGAATAAAAAGTTAACTTAGGCTTCAGCATGCAATAGCTTTGCAAAAGCAAAGGGTGAATTTAATAAAACTCCAAAGAGGGAGGATTGTACTTTAGTTAAGAAGTAAGCTGTCACTGGAAGAAAAAGGAATAAAAGCCTATAGTTTAGCACAGCTGAAAAAGGAGCAAGCTGCTGAAAGCTTGGATAATTTGAGGATACAGATATGTCACTTCCTCCCTTTACCAGGCTGTGAAATTCTTTGTAATTCCCATTGGTAAAGCTGCCAACACAAACAAATGGAAATATAGAAACTTCCATCCCAGTCCTCCTTTGACGAATAGAAGAACATATACGTTCAAGGAAACAAGTTTGTCAGCACCACATTTGGTACAAACCTTTTGGAAAAATTGTGGAAAAAGCATAGAGATCCAAATCAAGAAAAAAAAAAAGGAATGAATTAATTATGGTAAAAGGTCATTAGAATTATGTTTTTAAGGAATGATTTTTAGTCAGATGTATGCCTAAAAATGTTGAATACTAACTTGTCCAACAGTTACAATGTCATCCAAAACCTGACAGAAACATGGCTGTGTGATACCAGAAGATTTTTATTAGTTTTTAGTCTCTTTAGATGGAAAGATGGAGACATCAATAGTTAGTATGTCTCAGCAGGGCTTTCAGAATATGGATTCTTTATTCAAATATTTGTGATATATTGTGTAAAAGCTGTAAAATCTTTGTATTCTCCCCGCCAAAAAAAAAATTATTTATTTTGATATACCTTTTGTTCAGAATGTTAAAGGACATTGGTAAAGGACAGTGTCTCATATCTGCCTGAGAACAGCTGGTTCCAGTAGAGGCCAAGTTAACTGAACAGCAAGCTAGATATCTTCTTAGAATGTCCATAAGTAGAGATGGAGAAACCCAAGAATTTTCACCATGTAACTCATGTTTGCAGTTAATGTTTACTTAAGGCTCCCTTTCAAGTTTTTTATACAGTGAAAACCATTTTTTATACAAAGTGGCTGGCTTCCCTAAATTTATGAAAGATGAGCTTCATTCACTCAAAACCTGAGCTTTTCTTTAGCTGTATTTAAGGGAGTTACTGTACTGGCAATTTCTGTGGTTTTTTTTTAATTTTTTATTTTTACCAGTTTATTTTTAATGCATGCATGAATTTTATCATGTAATGCTGAAAGCTTATATTTTTTTAAAAAAGGACAATGGAATTTTTTCCTGCATACTTCCACATCAAGGGAGTTATCCTCAGTAAAAACTGCTGACTTTATTAATCCTTTAAACTGAAGAAAGCCTAGAAGAGTTTATTTGCTAGGAAAGAGTCATACAGGGGTGATCTGTTTCAGAGTAAATCAGCCATTCGTTAAATCCTATGTCTCCCAAGTCAGAACCTAAACACTATATTTTCTGTCATGCAAAAAGCACTTCCCCTACCACACTAGATTTTGCTCCAGGCACAAATAAACAGTGTGAGTCCTAGCAGTGTGCCCAGAAAAGGTCAGGATCTATTGCTACTGCTCCCGCTTTTGCCTGCCCTGGCACAAAAGTATTGCCTTGAAGTGGTTTGCATACCACAGCACAGGAATCCCTGCTTTGGTTGTCTCTGATCTGATATTGCTCCAACTTTCTGATGAGAAGGTCCATGGTAATTATGGAGGTGCCAATCAGCTTTCAAAATAAACAGTAAATTAAAGCAAGGGTATATTTCTTGTTTTGTATGAAAAATCTATCATGCTGTTTCTCAAACTGTCATTTCTGAGTATGTACACTGGCGTAGTCACGTGTATGGGAAGGAGTGGGGAAGAGGGAGGACAGTAGGTTCTGTCACAGAAGCAGAACAAAAGCTGAAAGAATTGCTTGGTGCAAGCAGTGAAGAGCATTGTACACATACAAAACGTTGAAAAAGGAAGGTATATACCATGTGGAAACACAAGTTCAAGTGACATGAGAAGAATTCAGAGATGCTGCTTGACGCTATAGGGCAAAAATGCATGCAGCCAGAGCTGGAGTTGAATCTGGACAGAAATGTGAGGGACAATAAAAAAGAGTTTTTTCAAACACATTAATGGCAGTAGGCAGTATGGAAATATATTGGCTCATTACAGGATGAGGGTGGTCACCTCACAAACAGGGACAGAGACAAGGCAGAGATGTTTAATGCTTTCTTTGTCTCTGTCTTCAACACGGATGATGAACCAAGGGGATCTCAGTGCCCTGAGCTGGAGGGCCATGACTGTGACAGTAATCAACTCCCAGTTAACCCTGAAATTTTGCAAGATCTGCTTCTCCAGCTGGACCCCTACAAACCTGTGAGGTCTGATGGGATTCATCCCAGAATCTCCAAAGAGCTAACTGGTGTTGTTGTAAATCATCTTGATGATTTCTGAGCAGTCTTTGGAATCCAAAGAGGTCTCAGCTTGCTGGAAGCTGGCAAATGTTGTCCCATTTTTCAAGAGGGGCAAGAAGGAGGACCCTGGAAACTACAGGCCTGTCAGTCTCGCTTCACTGCCTAGTAAAATCATGGAGATGGTAATTTTGGGAAGTATAGAGAAACATCTGAAAGACAATGCAGTCGTTAGTCACAGACAGCATGACTTTATGAGAGGAGAGTCCTGCTTGTCCAACCTGATTTCCTTTTTGGACAAGGTAACCAACCTAGTTGATCAAGGAAAGCAGATGGATGTAATCTTTTTGAATTTCAGTAAAGCCTTTGATACTGTCTCTCACACGATTCGTCTGGACAAAATGTCCAGCCCACAGATGGATAAACACATCATGTGGTGGGTGAGCAATTGGCTCATGGGTTGAGCACAGAGGATAATGGTGAATGCAGTGATGTCAGACTGATGACCTGATGCTAGTGGGGTTCCACAGAGCTTCATCTTAGGCCCTGTGCTCTTCAACATCTTCATCAATGACTTGGATGCAGGACTGGAAGGGATACTAAGCAAGTTTGCAGATGACACATTACTGGAAGGAGCTGTTGACTCCTTCGAAGGCAGGGAGGCCCTGCAGAGAGACCTTGACAGATTAGAGAACTGGGCAATCACCAACCATATGAAATTCAACAAGGAAAAGTGCCGGATTCTGCATCTGGGATAGGGCAACCAAGGATGTACGTACAGACTGGTAAAGGAGATGCTGGAAAATGGTGCCACAGAAAGGGACTTGGGTGTCCTGGTTGACAGCAGTTGGATATGAATCAGCAGTACCTTGGCAGCCAGGAGGGCCAGTCGTGTCCTGGGAGGGCATCAGGCAAATCATCGCCACCTGAGGCGGGGATGGAATATTGTGTGCAGTGTGGGGCACCACAGTATAGGAAAGACATTAAGCTATTAGTGTTAAAAGGATGGTGAGGGGCCTTAAGGGGAAGCCATATGAGGAGCAGTGGAGGTCACTGGGTCTGTTCAGCGTGGACAAGAAGAGACTGAGGAGAGATCACATTTCAGTCTACAACTTCCTTGCGAGGGTGGGAGAAGGGGCAGGCACTGATCTGTTCTCTGTGGTGACTGGTGACAGGACCCAAGGGAATGGCCTGAAGTTGTCTCAGATGAGGTTCAGGTTGGATATTAGAAAAAGCTTCTTCACCCAGAGGGTGATTGAGTGCTGTAACAGGCTCCCCAGGGCAACGGCCACAGCACCAAGCCTGCCAAAGTTCAAGGTTTGGATGATACTCTTGGGCATATGGTGTGACTCTTGAGATGGTCCTGTGCAAGGCTTGATGATCCTATGAAGTCCCTTCCAACTCAGCATATTCTGTGATTCTGTGAAATAAACTTTTTATTTGGTCAAAATATAAGCTTGGAAGGTTATACCAGAGTTGAATCTAGAGCCATAAGTAAAACTAGTTTTTAAGCTTTCAGTGTTGAGGTGCCGAGCATTGATCACAGATCACATTGCTCGTCCTGACTGGAGAACTACTGGTAGTGTGGTAATAAAAACATATATAAATTAACAGGAGCTTGAATGAATACTCCTATAGGATGCCTTTGAAAGATAAGATGTCACATATCAACTTTCCTTGGGAAAAACTGTATGAAAACTCTTTTCACAAAGTTTGGACCTTAAACGTGTCATACCTTATGAAAAGCTCAAGATCTTATTTATTTCTTTGTTTAAAACCGAAATTAATATCAGAGACACTTGAAATGGCAGGTGTAAATGAGATGTTCATGAGTACGTTTTAGAAAAAAATCATTGAAATTAGTGGAAAAAATTGAGATGGAGATGGTGAGACAAAATACTTTGTTGGCAGTTGCGGCAGGTTTGTCATTAATGTTTCAAGTTAAAGTCAATATTTCGGCTTAAAGGCTGAAATGTAAGACTACAGAAATAAACTGGAAATTACAGGTGATGGGAGAACATAATAGAAAACAAGAAGGTCTCAAAACTTCTTTTAAAAATTATGTTTTAAAGCTCTCTGATTTGTAAATATGCATAGTTTGCTGCTGTTATAAATTTATGTTCACTATGTGTAATTCATTTTATGTTTATAAACTCTTTTCAGTTATCTCTGAAAATCTCATATGCTCAGATGTCTATTTTTAATTTGAACTCAGAATTTAGCTAGCTTCCCTCAGTTTTTCAATAATTTTATTGAGATTGAGAATGATAGAATCATAGATCTGTTTTTCTGGCTGTTTATAATCTATTTCTGAGATTTAATCAGATAATTTTTAGGTTTTTATAGCAGTTTCAATTGTGAAAAATGTGCATGTCCTGAAATCCATCTAGCTTCCGCTGCTTTGTTGTTCTTCTCTGTATCTGAGAAGACGATCTCTGCAAGGCTGAGGGGAATGAGGAGAGAGAAGGTGGTGGGGACTGTGATAAAACCACAGACTTTGCTCTAAGAAGCTTTAAGCTGGTGAATGCCCAGGCAGAACATAACACATCTTTAGTGGTGGCTGGAGAGTCCAAAAAATACAGCATCCTATATTGGTAGAAGTATTAGAATAGTAATGATTTTATTTGTTGATCCCTTGGTTTTACAGACATGCACTGGAGCAGGCAGGAGGCACTCATGAAGTGGAATTCAAATGATAGTTTATCTTTCCATAAAGTCTTAATGAACTGCCACAGATACAGCTCAGAGAAAACAAGCACCACCTCCCCCAAAAAATTACAAGTCAGCAAAGCCATCCTGGAGGAGGTTCTGAATTTAAATTTCAATTTGCATCCTCTTGATCAAAGCACCTTCAAAGACCAGAATCCATTAAAATATATGTCATTGAACTTCATCTTCAGTTTGATTCAGTTTGATCTTTTGACCAACCCAAAATCTTACAGGTAGCCTTTTCTCAAAAAGTACCTCTATATGCCTCTTTTTTTTCTTGTAATTTTTATCCTTTGATTACTTGAAAAATAACTAACTCAAAATGTGAAGTGGTTTTGGTGTTTCTCAGAACATACTTGACTAGATTGTTTGATGGGAGTAAAATACTCTGTTACTGTGTGTTTTCCCCTATAATGTGCCTTAAGAAGTCCTTCACATGGTCATATGATGAAATCTGAAGGGACAGGAAAAAAGCAACTCCCAATGTGACGATGTCAGTTTGTGGCATTACTTAAAATGCAAAGGCTTGCTGGTAAGATTTTCTTGTTGGTTTAGTATTCTCTGTATTGCAGGCAAACAGGGAACAACAGCATATAAAACAAAGTGTAGAACCATAGAAAATACTGTCTAAAGAAACTTTCACTACTGTGGCCCTAAACCAAGCATTTTTATTTGTAGAACTAATAAAGAAATTCAAAATACTTTGCATTTGATGCTTTCACAGTTTCTCAAATGACTATAACTTTTATTTGCTAATGCCAGCTATTTTCTCTCACATTTGTGTCCATAGAATACTGGTGTAAATAAAGGACTTGAAGAAGCTTCTGATTCATTTGATCATAAAAAACATCTCCCCCTTAGTAATCTCAGTTTGGGACAGAGCAGTTCATCCGTCGACATGGATGTTGGTACATTGGTTTCCCTGGCAGTCAGTCTAAAAAAGGAGGGCGTGCTGTAGGTGTAGTAATTTTTTCTGGTCATCTCTTGACACTACTGGTGTGTGCACTGAATCATGGCAGAGAAATTTTTTATTGACACTATGGGAGTGTGTAGGACTGTACTTGCCTCCAGGCACTGAAGCCTGAGAAACAGTAAAATCATTTTGGTTTACTGGGAAAAGAAAGAAGGCATATGATTTTTTCCTTGGTCCTTGCATTCTTGGGATCAGAGACAAGAGACATGTTAATCTGTGGCAGAAGATGGGAGTACAAAGGTGAAGTGGTGGCAGAGGTTGGCAAACAATCTACTCTGGTTTGAAGCTGCTGAGTTTGAAGACCTGCTTAAAGAGGTGTGTAAAGGGAGTTGTAGTGTGCTCCTTAACTGTTGATGGAGTCCAAGCCCAGGCTGCTTTTCCTCTATTTGATGCCTGATAGAAAAAGAGACAAATTTTGTTCCTTGTCAGCTACTGTGAGGACTCTGCAATTCATTGAGTAGTGACTAAGGATAGGAGCTTTGGAGACCCCTGTTCATGTATGTCCCATTACTTTCAATCTTCCTTTGTCAGCATTTTCTGCAATAGTTTTTCCCTTTGTTTTCCTTCTTTTAGTGATGAAAAAAAAACAACTACTTGCATTAGCAATTCTGCATTAGCAAACTTAACACATCTTATGTATTAGTTGTTTCAGCAGTTAATAATGAGATTATGCTCAATGCTCAACGCTCAATGCTCATGTCAAAAAACCCCCAACATCTGAAAGCTGATTATGCTCTCTCTGGTAATTTATATATGCTCCAGTGGGTTTTTATTGTTGAAGAGGTGGGCCTTTATTATGCCACATAATGCAGTAAAATGAGGATTACTTGGATTTTAGTGAATGAGATAATAGTACCTGACAGGCACCTGTTTAAGGAAGTCTATTTAATTTCTAAGCACAAGTATTTTATAAAAATTAAGTGAGATTTCACATGAAAAAACTTTTGCATTTAAACTTCGTAAGTAGGTCTAAGCAAAAAAAAACCATCAGGGAATCTGGGTGTATTTATTAGTGAGTCTACAATCCTGACAACCCCTCCTAATAATAAAGTCTAGAACCTGTCGAATGATGTCACAAATATCCTAATCTGAACGGATGTGTTTTCTAGCCCAGTTCATCAATCATGTTTTATTATCTTAAACAGAGCCAAGCTGCTATCTGTCATTTTGATGCTGTAGCGGTGACAAAAAATGGTGCTGAAAATGTGCTACAGGTGTAACTTCCACTCAAAGAACATTTCTGAGCAGCAGTCAGGTTTGTGTTTGCATGGGGAGAGAGTGCCATCTTCAGTTTCACATCTCCACGCAAACTTCCTAGTGCTGCCTGATGTCTAAGGAGTGAGGAAAAAGTACTGGTAGAAATTTGGAAATGGTTTTCAATTCTTATAAGACTTTGGACTTCTGAAGAAAAATACTAAACACCATTTTCTTGTACTCATTTTAAGATACAGTTAATGTAATCTGTTGTGATAAGCAGTTTCAGGGGCTTTGTACCTTTTTGTTTGCAATGCTGTATGAAGAAAATAACAATTGCAGTTGTTGGGTTGGAAACCTCTTGTAACCGGTAGCACCTTGTGTGGCTAACAAAAATGAGAGCTAGGGGGCTGTATGCTGCTCCTTATTAACTGCGTTTTGTAAGAACCATGAATTCCATCTATTCTTTCAGTCCAGAATTGACTTGGTGTTTGCCTTGGGGTCCTGGCACTTGAACCTTGTTTTTCTTGGCTCTGTATCATTTTACAGCAGAGCTCGAGGACACTCCTCATCTCTTGTTTCCAGTATGTTAACATATTCAAGTAAATATTATCTGGCATGAGCACATGCATTATCCTTTTAGGGAGTATTTGTAAAAGCTTTAAATCCAGATCAAACAGTGGCATCCATCTTCCATCCTCTTGAATTTCTTTTATTCACAGGATGAATAAAAGGATGCTGCCAAAACACTTTAAAAATATTTTATTTTGGTAATATTCACAGACAAGGTAGGTGCTTATGAATATCTGAATTATTTGCAGAATATATGCCCAGGTATGACTTTTCTGTATATTTTAACACTTAATAGAGTTTTGCACAATAAGGAGCAGATGTGTCATAGTGACAGCAGGCGAGCAGGGACCAGGAAGGTGGTTTCATTAAAAGAGCCTTGGGATAAATGCAGCACATTAGATACCCACTGAAAGACAGGAACTGTTGATGGGGTGACCTCTGAATGCAAGTCATCTTACTATAAACAGGAGGGTGTGGAAAGCCATTGGACAGAGCCAAGCTTGTTTACTATCCAGATCTCCTCCTAGTTAACTTAAGTAGTCAGACTGTACTAGGCTCGGCATGACAGCTCAAGGAAGAACAAAGTGTCTTCAGTATTTCTGAGTTTATAAGATCCTGGCTGACTGATGCTTCGCGGCTCTATCGTGGAAGCTAATTAGTGTGAAACGTAACAGATACTCTTTTCTCTTTTTTTGTCCTGGAAACTGACTTTGCATGTCTGGGGAGTTGGTTTCTATTCTTCAGAGACAACTGAGGTAAGGTTATGATGGATTTTAACTTGTGATATTGATTCAAATGTAGTTTAGTGAAAAAATGGGCCATATAAATTGGTATTAATTCCCAGTCACATTCTGTTCTGAAAAGGGGACCTGATTTTCATTTCTGTAGTAGCAGTTTCAAACTTGCTTTTGGAGCAAGGTTCATGGTGGCTCTAGAGTACAGGAGTTTTGATAGGTCACAGGTCTGGATCCATGAGGCTTTTTGAGGAGCAGCTTTTGCTTGCCACAGGAGGTTACTTGTTGAATGCCGTAGGAAACAAAGTGCGTCATTCTGGAATGTGCTGCAAATGTCACATTTGGTCAAATCTGTGAGCAGTTCCTTGGTGTGTTATTCAATATTTTTGTAACAGACACTTAAAGGACAGCATGCTGAGACAGGTGTCTAGACATAAATTGAATTCAAATTAATCAGCCCTAACTCTGGATATAATAAAATAAATTTAGTTTACCAATACTTCATTCAAGTCCATTTAGTTCAATTCTAAATTGATCAGACACTCATTTGGAACTAATAATACTGAAGTGTAATTATGCTAAAGCATCAGTCCTGACTCAAAGTTTGCTCTGTCTCTGTAATGTTATCTGCCATTTGGCACAGTGAGTTTGTATTGATGTCTTACTTCATTGTTAATTTGTTTCAGAATTTTTATTGCATTTTGCAATTTCACAGACCTTTTTTTGAGAATAAATTCTGATTAAAACACTCTTCAGGGAACCCGTGTGCATGTGCTGCTCTCGTACTCACATGCTGTTCTCTGCCTTGGAGTCCACACAGCAGCAAGTGCAGCAGTGCTGCTGCCGTGCTGCAGGCAAGAGGCCGTGGGGAGAGCTGGCATAAGGATTACTGCTTCTTAAATGTCTGTTTCATGCAGAAAAACTCGGAAGGGGTTTATTCTGGGAGTGCTCTTTTCTAGTACAGCAAGCAACGTCCCAGCAATGAGCAATGCAGTTTGGTCCAACTGTAAACAGGCATTTACAGCTAATAGTATCATTTACAAGTAACTGTAATAGGTAGGGATTCTGTTTGAAAAGAAGGTATGATAAACTATTACAGCCAGTACATTGTTCATTTTTGTGTCTGTGATCTGGTAAGCAGCAAGCAGCAGGATTCAGTTACATGTTTCTTTCTTTGGTCTGTTCACTGTTTTCTGAAATACATTTCAACCTAAACAGCTTTTGATTGTCACAGTACCTTTTGTGCCATTATAATTTCTTCTAAAGTAAATCAAATGTAAATTTCAAAAGGGTATATAAAGCGAGTAATATTTCAAATTCCTGAATTAAAAACACAGTTCTCGCCAAAGCATCTGTCCAAGATAATTTGAGATTTAGAAAAGTAAATATACCTTGTTAAATGGTACAGCAACCAAATAGCAGCAACCTTGTGTGAGTGTGGAAAATATCAATCAAAAGAACTTGTATTAGGCTTTGGAAAAATATCTGTATGTTTATGTAATCGTGCACACATCTAAATGCATGGCAGAGTGTGCAAGCTAATTCATCTGTTACAGATATTAGAAGTCAAGGTTGTTTTCTAAACTTAAAGAGAATGTGGTTTGAGACAATGCCTGAATACATCATTTAAATAGCGGAAGCAAATGAAAAACCACAATGCATACTGTCTTATTCACATGCTCATCTGTAATTTTTATCTTTTGTTTTCTCTTGTTTTCTTTGCAGATAGCTATACATAAATGCTATTGAATTTACATTTACTTTGGGAGAATATAGGAAATAAGTAGCATGTTATTCAAAGTCTGAATTTCAAAATGTATTTAATAAATATTCTTTACAGGGGATTAAAAATTTAACATGATATTTCAGTATTTTTAAGTAAAAGGAGACATGGGTGCATTCAATTTATTTTCAAAAGTGATGTGAAGACTTTGTGGAATGCAATGCTCTAGATAGTATACTACTTATTTCCTTTTTATATTTTATTTTATTAAATTTATTTTCAGTTATATTTCCAGGAAAAATAAATAATATCCCTTTTGGTAATAGCTTATAAGAAGATAATATCTATGTGGTTTATCTCTCTATGCAATATTCAGTCATGAATTAATACATGATTAAACAGTATTTAATTATACATAAATATATGAAGCAAATGTGAAGATTTTTTTAAAAAGCTGATTTTAAAATAAATCCCATTTTAGCCTCAAAAGTATGCTGTTAAAAACACATATCAAAGGAACTATATTGATTTAAAAAGCATAATTATTTTATTGTTTGCATTGGATTGAATAGAAAGTAGTAGGCAGTACCTCAAGATAGTAAAGTTTATGTATTATTTTAACTAGAGTTAATTGAAGATTTGCTTTCTAAATGTTATAGTTCTCTCTTATTCTCATATTAAATCCATAATTGATCATCAAAATTAATTTCAGGTATATTTAAAAGTAATTGACAGAGCTTTAAAATCATGTGAGTGTGGCTGCTCATCTGGTATAACTGATAATAAAACCTTTGGAGGGTAAAATAAACTGGAGTGATTTCACATAAACAGAGAATCAATGTCTTATATATATTTATTTGCACACATGCATAAAAAAGTGCTTTTCTGTGTTTGCATGAATATTTGAACAGTTCTTTTTGTCAAGGATTTTCTCATGGATAAAACAGATTATCTCATTATGAGATTTTTGCTGTACTTAAAGTATTTGTACTCTTATTCCAGGTGAGCCCTGCATTCAATTAGAGTCACAGCTACAAACCAAATGTACATGTTGCTCTGAACATTCAAAATGTGAGCTGCACTAAAGCACAGTTTAACTTGATTGATACTTGGATTTTAAAGCAAATAAGGACTGATTTTTGCCTGTGGCAAAATATCTTTGAAGTTTCATGCCTGTGCCAAGACTGGATTAGCAAAGTGATAGGACAGGGGCTGGGACTGTGACCCTGTTGTGCTTGGCAGGTTGTGATAAATGGGGGAATCTTTCTTAACCTTGTGGCCAAAACATTCCAGGGTCAGTTCAGGGGAGACTTGAGAGAAGGGAGGAGGGTTGAAAAAGGCAGCAGACTTAGCATGTTAAGCCAGAGACAAAGGACACTTACTCATTTGTCTGAAACAGGAGCAAATGCAGGGACTCATGCGGGAGATACTACTCCAGATGCATTACAATTATGGCTGTTCCTGACCACTGATCTTGGTGGATGAAATTCACCCTTCACTATGAAACTATCTCTTTTTATTTTATTTATTCGTTCATTCATTCATTTAATTAATTAATAATGCTTTCAGCGTTCAAGGAATCTTGATATGTTTTCCTAAACTAAAAAGATATTTTCATTTAATGCTTGAGATGAATGTATAAACCCATCCAAAATAAATTGGAAGAACTCCTTAATCCAAGTAATTGTGTGTTGGCTAAAGAGTTTACTGGAGCACAGCAAATATAAATAAAATGTTATGAATTTGAAAAAAAAAATCCAACCAGGTAATTAATTGCTCCTGGAAAGCTATTTCAACTATTTTGTTTCTAAAGCATCTTTAAAATTAAACATAATTTGAAAGATTTTAATATGGCAGAATTAATAACAAAAAAGGGAAATCTATTTAGATATATTAAAGATCAATTGTCAGATAGACTTGTCAAATTTTCAAACCTGAAAAAAGAAGGAAAATTTACTTACATATGAAGCGAAATGTGATTTATCAAGTGATTCTTTCTTACAGTATTTCAAGAATTATGCAGTCTCTGATACTGTCCCCATTGACTAATAATGAAATATATATTATTAGCTGGTAGTTTGAGATTTGTTTCCATACTTTATAATGTAAATACATCTATTCTGACTAGTGTTAGGAACCATAGCATAAAGCAGGTGAAAAAAAATTAAACATTTTTAATGGCCTTTCTAATTGTGCTTTTGGTTGTTACAAGTATACAAGCAAATGTATGTTTTATCTCTGTTTCAGATAAAATTAATAATTTATCCTTTTATGATTAATTTCTCTGAATGACATTTTAACCCTATGATATTAACAGGTTTTTAATGAATGATGTGTTGTAAGTGTTCATTAATATTTGAATAATCAAATGTAAATCAAATATATAAAAAGTAGCCTCACTAAATAGGATTTTGCTTCTGTGATGCTTACTAGCATATAGCAAATATTATGTACATTATATGCACTGTGTGTTAGAAAATATTTTATCTGCGGTTTGCCTGTGGTAAATTATTATTATTTTTCTTCTGCCCTTAAGAAAGGACTAATTTCTTCTTTACAGCATTTTCTTTACTTTAATTGTTATGTTACAAAGGCATTGATAATTAACCAGAAACAAAGTAAATTCGGTTCCATGATGATACAAATGCATGTGAATAGGTTTTTAGTTTATATCCAGTGTTTGTGAGATTTTATACTGCAACATGTGTGTCCCTTTACCTTTCCTATAACAAATTATTTTTTTTGCCAGTTGGACAGCATGTGGGCCACTAGAAACTGACTGTTTCACTTTGACCAGCAAGTAGTTTGAGCTACAAATAATTTCTTGCATCCTTACTCTGATAGAAATAGGTTGCCAAAGTTCTTGGTTATCTGATGTAGCTTAGTAATATTACAACAGCTGCTAGAAGTTGTTGGTACAATGCTAAACAAATTAGTTTCAGTAATGAGAAAGGTATGAAATTAAAAAAAGCACAGCTGTTCATTGTAAAAGAACAGAAGATTTACTTGGTAATTTTCTAAGTAGAATATGATGTGCACTTATTTATTAGTGGTTTTTTTCAGTTTTTTCCCCATTTTTGAACAAACTTCTGTGAATAATTTGTCACGTAGTCATTTGTATGCACTTTAGGTAGGTGGTTTTAATTGGAGTAGCTTCATTGCATTGTGCAAAAAATACTAGTGTTACGCTGTTACCCCAAAGACTTCAGCTTGACATATTTTCAGACCAAATTATTTGTTCATATTCATGTTCATAGATATTATTTGTTGGAAAGTCAAATATTTCTGGCTGAATATCTTTGATCTACTACTAAGAGAAAAACTGCCACAGAATAGCAGAACAAGGTTTTTTATTGTTGGGGCTTTTGAGCTGGTGGATTTTTTACTACTATTTTATTTTAGCATTGTTTTAACATAATTCCCATCTTACACAATGCCTGCAGGACTCGGTCAGCTGTTAATAGGTAGGCAGGTGCTGAGCTAAAATTGTGTTCATATTACCTGCTCATATTACTTTATTCATCCTCCTTCCAACCTGCCTTACTGCTCTGCCCACCTGTTGCTTCTTGCTATTAATTGGGCCTCCTGTCTTACAAAGGCATATTCATATGCTTACTTTCATTATTCTGAATTGTTTCATCAACAGTAATGGGCCTAACCACCTAATGATCCTATTTAAACCTAAGCTTAAATCTTTATAGAGTTCTCCCAAACTGGACAACCTTGCTACTCAGGGAATGCCTTTTTCTGTAAGACTATATGCAGGGTCACCTCAGATGCTGCTGTTGCACCAGTGAAAGCCCATGGAAACCTAGACAGAACTGGATCATGCTCTGCAGGCACTACAGTTAGTCACAAACAATCTGTTTGCATTCCCAGGTCTCTGTACGTGTTCTCAAAAATAGAGGTACTCTTGCCTTTCAGGGTTGTGAAGAAGCACAGTGAATAACTGGTATTCTTTCTGAGAAAAATAATCAACATTTAGAGTAGTAATTTTTCTTTTTTTTTTTTTCTGTCAAATGTGCTGTAGTTTAGCTGGAGCTGAAGAAACCAACAGTCTGGAGTGAACCTTGCCTGTTGCTACAGTCAAGTCTCCCCTTTTCCCTGGGCTTGATCACAGCAAACCTGCTCAGTGACAGTTGCCAGATCATTTAATTGAAGTTGACATTTTAGACCATGTACCATCTGAATTCAGGTCAGGATGTGGAACTCAGTTGTGTTAATAAATAAGTCACGTGTTCTTATTTACCTGTGACTAATGCTGAGTTACATGTCCTCATCTTTCTGATACTCTGTGTCACTTACAAGACTATCTACTGAATACAATTGTCTCTCCTGAGAGATGACAAAGGATTACTCTGAGTCCTCCTTAATAGCTACACACTGAAAATTGTACTGAAAAGCTGCAGTACATCACTAGTTTTTCTCCTTTTCTGAGGGCCGTGTAAAACATTACCTCTGATTCTATATGACATACATGTGGTAGACTGGTCTCACAGCATGGATTATGCTGGCAGACACTGCAGGTAAAACGCTAGTCTCCTAGGATTACGTCTGGCTCATACAGCAATACGTAAGCTTGGGTAAGACCAACAGCAAAGTTTGAGCAAAATTTGCACTAGTGAAGAAGTGACTAAACTTGGAAGAGCTTGTGCTTACCATTTTGTCTTGACTAGTTCAAACCTCAACCTAACTCAACTTTTTTGCCTTGCCAATAAACCAAGTTGTCATGTAGCTGAATCCATCTACAGTGCTTTCAGTGTACACGAACTGTTCCATCCCATTCTTTGAGACCATGATCTGAGTCAGGTATTCATTCATTCATTCATTCATTCATTCATTCATTCATTCATTCATTCATTCATTCATTCATTCTTAAATGAGTTGTAGTTCTATGAAGACTTTAGTGCTTCAAAACTAATTAGTACAAAGGTCACATCGAGTCAGAGTATTGTGAATTCATTAGATCTGTTTTTCTTTTGTGGACCTTTCTGAATATCATTCAAAACCGCAATCTTATCTTTCAAGTCCCTTTACCTCTGGGATGAAGAATGCAGATGATGCATATGCTTCTCCAAGACAGAGAAGACAGTGAAAACTCGTGATTTTTTTAGATATTTCTTACTTAACGCTGACCCAGCATCAATGGATGAGTTCTCAGTGGAACTGAGAAACAGAATATTGTTGACCAAGAATAAGGCACATTTGTAGGGACTGATCTCCTTTAACTTTAGCACATAGCAATATGCATATTAAAAATCTGGGGACAAATAAAAGAGTACGAGGAGAGTAAAAGAACTTCTATGCTAAATCAAAATTTTTCACATATATATATTTCATCATCTGTGGTGACAGATGTGTGATCATGTTTACTGCACTTAGGTATCAATACGCTCCTAAGTAGAAACCAGGATGGTGAAGAACAGAAAGCAGGAGATGATCGACAAGGCCATTTGTTTACATTTCATCTAAGTGAGGGATTGAAAAGCCGTGACAAGTGTTCTTTGATCTCAAGGGGAAAAACAGATTATTTTCTGATGAGACAAATGAGTCAGGAGAGAAGATGGCCTCTGTTCCTGGGGAAGTCAGTATGTAATCTCTTGAGTGAGCGAAGGGAAAGCTGGATTCCAATGAGACACCAGCACTGTCAGAATAGAGAAGGGCCTTGAGGCAGAGATACTTGACTTGTGATTGAGAAGTCAGCAGTAGCAGTAGAAATACACTGTACTGTTCCTCATACAAGATGGTTTCCACATGAAAAGAAACCAGCATGTTCTATTCTGCTTTGTGGCAAAATAACTTGAAGTATTCGCAACATGGCCAAGTTAACACAGCCATAGGAACATTAACTTTTGAACTTCCTGACTTTCATTGCTTTAAATTTCAGCTTCAAAGTTTGCTCTTTTTTCTTTGCATTTGTTGGCCCTGGTTGGTTTTGAAAAGCAGGAGGAAGGAAAATAAGTTCAGGTTTTCTGAGGAGACACTGAATTTTATGCATATAAGGGGAGATGACTTGCTACTCCTTTGAATATTAAATGATAACTCCAAAGCAGTTTTGATACTCCTAGCTTGCTTATGGTAGCTCTATGGAGCTGAGGAATCAAAAGATTAGATCTAGAAAATACTGCGCAGCATGACTCTTTTCCTGCATTTCAGTATGTTTTTCTCCTGAAAAGAGATCAATGGCACCTGGGAATACTGAGATTTAAAAAGCAAACACTTAAAACTATCAAAAATGGTGTGATTGCAACAAAACTGGAAGAGATCGTGGGAACATTACTGAAGTAAAAACAGGAAGCATTTTTCCATGTCTAGATGAAGAACAGTATCTCCTAGCTGATTTCCAGTTTGGGGATACCAGGAAGGCACCAAGGGTATACTTGCAAATTCAGCTACACTGGGACATACTGCTGACCTGCAAAGGTGAAATATCAGGCAAAGGCTTGTCTTTATGTTGGTGAATCTTGTCTTTAGGTTAGTTGGTCTTTAGGCCGCTTAATCTACTTCCCCTCGCCTTGCCTCACTTCGTCTCGCCACCCTTCGCCTCCCCTCCCTCCCCCTCCCCTTCCCTCTCCTCCTGCTCCTTCTCTTTTCTTTCCTTTTCTCTAAGGGAGCCAGACTGATGGCCCGTCCTCCTAGCTAGGCAGGGAAAAAGTGTTTTGTGAGCTCTGAGATATTAGGTAACCCAGGCTGAAACAAAAAGTGCCATTGTGGTGTGGCATTTGCCCTTCCTGACCCACCAGTTAAGGGAAGGCATATTTCCTTCTTTCATAGTACGCAAACAAACAAAAAGAAAAAAAGAATTCCAATTTTTCCCACAGTGCATGCATAAATACTTCTCAAAATGTAGAAGTTAGTACTTTACAGGTTCCAATCACTTAAATTATGACTTGACTGTTACACTCTCTGATATTTTTAGTGCACTTGTGCCAAAGGCAATTTAAGATGTGTTTTAAAAATGTTTGCAGGTATAAAAGACTTTAAAGAGGCTTAGAGCTCTGAACTGCATGAACCCATTAGTCATGTTGCAAAAACAAACATGTAGGAAACCTCTCCACTATCAAGAAATTACCAAGGAAGGAATGTTTAGTATCCAAAGAGCATATCAATGAGGAAATTGAGGAGTTAAAGTTGTCTCAGATTTTATCAATTCATGTCATAAATATACCTTAATGATGCTTTTGTTCTCTAAAACTTGTCAATAGAAACACAGTTTTATATTGGATAAAGCTTTCTGACTTATGTTGCACAAAGGCTTGTGTCACTGATGAGACTGTGTAGTGTGCCTGAAAGAAGCAATCATTATAGTCTTGCTGGAAGTATGAAAAAGGCATTTACCTGGATTAATTGAATCTCTATTAGCTTTAACATCTATGCACTGTGCACACCAGCAAAAGCTCTGGTGTATCATTGCTCATCATTCCAGACTGGTAAAAAGAGATCTAAGGGAAAAGCAGCACTGCTTTGAAGCTTCTTGGACTGTCTATAGGCTGGTTCCCGGTTCATCAGCAGCCGTTTATACAGAAAATCCAAGATGTCGTGAGGGCGATAAAAAATGTAGTCTCAAAAAGTGGAAGCACTTAACAGATTGCTATATGTTTTATAAATCATAGGTCCTCAAAATTATTAGAATCAGTGACTGGTTCAAAGGAGCTGAGGCTTTAAAATGTGAAACTTTCACAAGAGACAACTCTCTCCATTATAACAAGTGTTGTCAACAAAGATTCCAAAGAAAATGTCATGAGACATTTAGGCTGTGTTCCTCACTCTTTGGCAGTATCATTACATTTTCTCAGTTTCCCCATTACCTGCCATCTTCAGCGGTATGAGAAAAATAGAAGCCATTAGTCATAATTAATTCTAGGTGACGTGAAATACATCTGTATCTTTCTGTTAGCTATAAAGGAAGCCTGGGATCACAAGTCTGAACTGATTTAGATGCCTGAACTACAGGTATTTAATACTAGATATATTCCCTCTAGATTATTTTTCATTACAAGTTTAGATGTACACCACATAGACCAGAGTTACTACTGTATTAGTCTGGGCACACAGGAGGATAGCAATGATACATTTCATCATGAAGAAATCTAGCTTTGAAAAAGTTTGCATGGAAAATAGAAGTGGAATATCAGTGAATTCCTCTGTTCCCTTCTCTTGCTTTCACCCCTGCTCTGTGCTACATGTTGTAAGCCCCCTCAGTATCCAGAGTGTTCTTAGTATTTAAATATGAAGTCTCTACTGTGCTATATAAAATACACAGTATCAGCACTCTACTTCCATACTCAAAACTTTTAAATGATTTCCATTTCGCTTTCATTAAAATAAAATAAAAATCAGCATATTCAAGTCATAGTGTGCAGAGGGACATTGACAGGCTGGAGAGATGGACAGAATCCAATAGCATGGGATTTAACAAGCCTAAATGCCAGGTTCTACACTTTGGCCATAACAACCCCATGCAGAGCTACGGGCTGGGGACAGAGTGGCTGGAGAGCAGCCAGGCAGAAAGGACCCTGGGGCACTGATTGACGGCCAGCTGAAGATGAGCCAGCAGTGTGCCCAGGTGGCCAAGAAGGCCAGTGGCATCCTGACCTGTATCAGGAATAGTGTAGCCACCAGGACTAGGGAAGTGATTCTTCTCCTGTACTTGGCGCTGGTTTGGCCTCATCTTGAGTGCTGTGTCCAGTTCTGGGCCCCTCAGTTTGAGAAAGATATTGAGATGCTCGAATGTGTCCAGAGAAGGGGAACAAGGCTGGTGAGGGGTCTGGAGCACAAGCCCTTTGAGGAGCTGGGGTTGTTCAGCCTGGAGAAGAGGAGGCTCAGGGCAGACCTTATCGCTGTCTACAACTACCTGAAAGGAGGCTGTAGTCAGGTGGCGGTCAGTCTCGTTTCCCTGGCAACCAGTGACAGAACGAGAGGACACAGTCTCAAGCTGTGCCAGGGGAAGTTTAGGCTGGATGTTAGGGAAAAATTCTTCATGGAAAAAGTGATTGGCTATTGGAATGTGCTGCCCACGGAAGAGGTGGAGCCACCATCCCTTTAAGTGTTTAATAAAAGACTGGATGTGGCACTTAGTGCCATGGTTTAGTTGTTGAGATGGTGTTAGGTAATAGATTGGACTTGATGATCTTAAAGATCTTTTCCAAGATAGGTAATCCTGTGATTCTGTGATTCTGAGTTGTCAATTTTAGTTGACAACATAAGAATTGAATAGCTAAATCTACCTTAGGTGATAAGAAGAAAAGTTGTTTGCGCTGAGAACTAGCTCATACGGGCTTACAAAACAAACAAAACAACTTTTTAATAGTGAATTTTAAAAAAGATAAATTAATGTAGCATATTTTTCCTGATTCTTCACTTCAATTAGAACTCCTCAGGTCTGCTGAAACATGACAAATCTGCTTGAGGCTATGATTCAGTTAAAATACAGTGTACAGTCTTTGCGAAAAATAGGGGACAAATCATGTTTCTGTAGCTTCATGTTCTTTCAAAAGTAGCATTAGTGTTTGAGCTTTTAACTATGCCAGAAACCTACTCGAAAGTATATGGTGAGTATATAGTATTATGTTTTCATATGCATTTTAATTTCATTTAATACTATATTTAAAAATGAACTTTATGTTATAAAATGTTATTATCACTAGGTTTAAGTAAGTAAAATCCTTACAAGATCTATGGAAGCATAGCATAACATTGAATTACTGTGAAAAATTCAGTTCAAAAATTTGGAATTATTTGTATTTATTTTTAGCTCTTTCTCTTGATCTCTTCAGCATTTGACTTTCCAGAAGCTTCACTGAGATTTTGCCTTCACAGGAGATACATAGTTGGAGTGTTATCTGAATTTAGCCATCAAAAACCTGCTTCATTCTCAGTAATATTTGTTCTTTGATAGTGATTTTATTTTAATCAGTTTGAAAGCATATATATTTTCTGAATGCCTACAAGTTGTTACTAAATCCCAGCACTGTACCTGTAAGATAGCCCTTACCCTGTTTTTGTTGGTTAAGCAAATGTCATTATTTGTTTTATGGTATCAATGATGTCATGATAACAAAGGAAATCTTTTTTATGCCAGGCATTGTATAGACAATAAGGTGGTTGTTGTCAAGATGATTATAAAACTCCATGTAAACAGAGTCAAACATCTAAAAACTGTTTGATGAGAATGACTTTTCTTTATTATTTGTTCTCATAGCAGTGTCACAAACATCCTAAGCCATATTCTTCTCATAGCTTTCTATCAAATTATTCTCCTACATGCCCCATACTGTGCAGGAGCCATTCTACAGAGACAGTCCCTTCCCTGGACAGCACGTAGAAGTGGATAAGCTTTCACTGAGTAGCTTGCTACAGGGAGTCATCCAAGCAGTGGAAGTTCACTTTTTCTGGCTACACTCCAGAGCAATCACACAGGCTGAAAAGTCACATAGAGATGCTTTCAGACGTCCTTGAGTCTGCAAAAAGTATTTTTCTTTCTTCATTCTTGTCTCCGTGATGTTAGATCCTCCATAGCTCCATCACACATAGCTGCTTCCTCCAGGCCCAAAGCATTGCGCACTCAGTCCTATTGGCACACCTTTGGATTTGGGAGGGATGCTCAAGGCGGTGTATGGTGCAGTAAATGAGGGAGCTCAGCAGATTCATTGCCAGAATAATTTACTGCTGATGTGGCAAGATTTTTCAGCTGTAAGTGTTACTAGGGATTTCTCACCTGTGTTGTATTATGAGCTCAATACCACCAGTGTGTGCGTGAGAACACTTCATAGGGCAGAGCTTGTTGATGGTTTAACATCTAGTGAAATGAAGTCCAATAAAGTGATGTTAAAAGATGCTAATGTTGCAAAGAAAAACATCAAAAGCAAGGAAAGGCCAGAATGAATATGGTCTGTGGAAATCCAGCCTCTTATGCACTATGGTGTAGATCTCATGACCTGGCATACCAGGCTTTCCAGGGAATGTCTTCTTTTTTCAGCGAATGCGTAGTTAGATTTTTCTTTTTATGTTCTTCATTCTCTCTTTGTTAAACATGAAGCATCCAAAGTCCATACTTACTATAAAGTAATTAATCATGTAAATATTTATCATATACCTTTATTGAAGTTACTCTGTGACTAATAAATGCATCACTTTTTCACAGTGCCATCGTGATATCAAACACTTTTAACAGTGTCCATATTTGAAATCTGATGAACCAAGGCAAAGGTGAAGGCAGAAATTGTAAAAAAGGCTGATTATTTTTTCTCCAGTTTGAGACAAATGAGACTTTCATTTTTGTGGATAAATATAACATTTATACACCATCTTCAAAGTATAATTTCCCAGCTTGGATTGGTAATTAGGTCTTTAGTGTGACAACAGGGCTTTTAGAATCTTAAAAACTGAAATAAATTTGGGCACCATTTCACAAAAATTATGGGTCCTGGGTGTTGGTAAACCTTAAACTTTCACCTGTCCCTTTTCAGTTTTGAGATTTTGCCTCCAAACTTTCAGATGCTGAAACCACTCAGCATAATAATGGCATGACTTTTAAGACATGAACGCAAAAGAACTATTTATGTGTAAGGATTTTTAACTGAAATTTTTCAAATATTTTGTAGCAGGCAGTCAGAGTTCAACGCAATTTGACAAAATTCAAACTGAAACTAGTATTTTACTCTTGTGATTGGTTCTTAACATATATATATAACTAAAATGATGAGAAAACCTATGTAAACAGAGGAGGGAAAGGAAAACAGCAGGAGTAGAGAAAAATGTTCTTTTTCTCATTTAACACACAAGCAGGTAAATAAATGTGCTGTTAGTGAAAGTTAATTATTTTGAAAACAGTCAGTGAGACAGATTAAAACAGTGCAGCTGAATACAAAGGAAACAATATTTAGTCTTTGATCAGAGTTTTCACAGTGATTTTCTGTTCACCTTTAAGGGTGGCCTAGTTTACATAATATATAACAAAATGTGTTTTGCTACTTGAGTAGCCTTAAAAAGAAATGGTGTTCATTCCATGTGACCACTTGAAAGAAAATCATCTGCCTCTTCCTTCTTTAAGCAATAAAATTTTTATTTATTAAATCTTTTGTCTCAAAGAGGGACCCTAAAGAAACACAATGAAGTTAGTCTCAGAGGAAAAGACACATCCAGACTGTGTGCTTCTGCTGCATGTCTTCAGATAATAATCATAGATTAACCACATCATGTGACAGTGCTTCTGGTGGCAACCACAGAACAGCAAAGAAATTGGAAAAGGAATCTGTAAATGCTAGTAAATTTAACAATAAGGGACTTGGAAAAAGAAGCTCTGCTGTCCCTCATATATCTATGAGGGATATATTTATATTTTAATTAATTTTAATTATGTTATTGTATTTTTATAGTTCTAAATACATTATATTTTCAATTATTTTAAATTATATGTTATATGTGAAATGAAAATATTATTTTCCTGGACAAATCTCCTGCAACTCACTTGAGATAAACTACCTCTGGATGTACACAATTCATCTCAAGGAAGGGCTGTAGTAATTTCAGTGCCTTTAAATGATTTTGAATATATTTTTCCCTGTGATTTTGACTCTCAGTACAGTAAACTGAATAAATCTTTCTCTTGTATGTATATAATGCACAATGAAGGCATTTTTCATGGTACTTGATCATGTGCTTATGTCTGAAGTATTTTATTGTATTTCAAAATCAAAGCAAAATGTAGTTAGAAGTTCCTTTGTGTTTCCTACTTTTTTAGTGTTTGAGATGACAGCTGTTACAATAATGAACACAGATTTAAGTTGTCATCATGGGAAAAATTTCACTGTTGCTACAGAAAACTGATTCACATTAATAACCTTCTGTCAATATGTTGGTCTTTTTCGGTATCTTCATTGCAAATGAATGATAAAAATGACTGCCTGTAAATCATGCTTGTAGTCCGACTTCTGTGAGTGATGTTGCATGGCATTCAGCTGAGGTATTTAGGGAAAGTATTAAGCATTGGCCTAATAATTTTTTCTGTTGGAGTTGGTGAGTGTCATTTGTCAATAACTAAAATAGAAGTGCGTCACAGTCATAGGTTTTTTTCTCTGAAATACTTTTAAAGTAGCAGAAAAGTACAGAAGGGTCTCTTGATGCAAGGTGTTTTGTCACTGAACTAGCTGATTGTAATGGGAATGTTTTTCATATTGTCAGTCACATAAATTCAGAGTGTTTCTTGGTGGCTTTAAAAATGGAGCTTTGAAACCTCCCACAGCCGTGGATTCTGCATTAGCATTCAAGGGAGCAGGATGTTTTTTTCTTTGCTGAAAATACAAGTACTTTGGATTACAATTAAGTTTTTGTAGGAAATCATGAAGATCCCAAGGAGATACCTAGTCTGCCAAGAGTACAGTTTTACGTTTTTATTTGACAGCAATGGATTTTATCACCCTCAATTAGCCTACATCAGTGTATTGTAGAGGTCAAATTGGAAGCTGAAATACCTTTTCTGTACTTACATCTTGCAAATATGAGCAAAAACGGTATATGGGTTCATTGATGCAATAGGAAAATATAGTTAACATGCAGTTAGCAGATTCACAAAGTGAAAATTATCATATGAATTATTTAGCTAACACTGCACTTTGCCCCAGAACCTGGTGTTTATTATTGTGAGCTTTAGCAGGAAACAGAAGCAGTATCAATTGGGAAAACATTTCTTGGCGAAGCTGAGAGCAGTATGGCTTTCTCGTTTCAAAGTGGGGAACCAGGTTCTTTGGTTTCTTTGTTCCTAGTTGAGACTACTCCCAAGCTATTTTAGCTGAACATTTTACATACTAATGGAGTCTGGGGAAGTGCAGTTGGCAGCTGTTCATGGGATAATAATGAAACACACTGTTTAGTACTGCATACTGCTGCTGTAAAGTGCGGGAAGTATTTTATAGAGATCATGGTGAGCAGAGCAGGATCAGCTTTAAGTGCTGTATGTGCGGAACTGTGAGCAAGGAAGTTGTGTTTCACGTGAGAGTAACTGGCACTCCTTTGCTTTTGCAGGTAAAGAAACCGTGTACAGAGTCAGATGGTTCAGAGCCGCAGAATCCCAGGTATGGTACCAGAGGGCAGATACCAGCTGACTGAGGCGGAGCATGAGGGAGCATGTGGAAACGTAGCATCAGAACACCAGGGTCACATTTTGCAAAGAATGAATGGTTGGATCCGTTTTAATGGTTTTCGCTCTGGGAGGTTTTTTCCATTTTCCCAGTCAAAGATCCAGCCTAACATCTAGGTCGTTTAGATGGTGCCATAACACTGAATTGTCATTTTCAGTTATAAAACCTCAAACTATTAAATAGTGTAGGGAAATCTGTGCAATCAGAGCTCACTTTCTTCATTTATCCCTTTCCTGCATACCTGAGTCTTCAAGTTTATTGAAAATATAGTTTATTTCCAGTGTGGACAATTTATTCTTTATTTGGGAAAATTCACTCTTGCCCAAACTTCTTTTGTTTTCACATATGAAAAACATGCTGTGTTCATAAGCTTGGAAGAAACCATACATTCTTTAAAAAACACAGTCTTTTCAAGCACAATCTTTTCTAATTTCATGTGGAAAAAGGAAATGGATTTATCGTCTATGTTTTGCACATGTATTTATGTGTATGGATAATTTTGAGCAGGCAAAGTAATAATTATTTTAGATACATTAGGTGTGCGTGTTAATTAGTAAGCTGTTGAGCTACAGTGGATAGTTTTCTTCCATTTTCGGTTTGCGATGTTTTTTGTATTTGTTTTGCTTCTGTTTAGAAGGCCTATTTCAGCTTCACAAAAACTCAGAAGCTTTTGTTGTGAAGGGACAGCCACAAAACAAACCTGGTGTTTTATTAACATTGTTAGTAAAAGTAACATTTAAAATTAAAACTCAGAGAAGTTAAATAATTCAAGGTTTGCCCTCAAAACCCATCTGTAACTGTCTTATCTGCTCTCCTGTTGCATCAGGAGCCTCTGGGGAATCACCTGCAATATCCAAGGCCATTGTGGTATCTGTGACTTGAGCTGCCATGTGCACCATCGGAATTTCTTTGATTAGCTCATGTCAGCTATCTTTTAGTTTGGTAAGAACTGAATGTATGTAAGGGAATACAGTGTCCAAATATGCTTTCAGTGAAGTCAGTAGCGGTTTTGCCCTGTACTTCTGTGCTTAAAACTTATGAATTAAAAATGTATCTGCTCTGCAGCTGCTTTAGATTAAAATTTATGATAAAGGTCAAGCTTTCTGAGTATTTTGACACCATAGAGAATCCCAATTTAGCATAACACTCATATATGTGCATGGTTGTGTCATGCTTGTTTAAACAAGACTGTTACATCTCAAGACTTTAAAAATTATGAAGTCCGTATTCTTATGTAGTTTCACTGAAGTATGATACTGCAACAAACCTGAGGACCTAGAATGCAACATACTGTCATTACAAGGAAATTCCTTACAAGTTGTATTTAAATTCTTTATACTAAATCTGAGGAGTAGGATACTTTTTTTCTCCCAAATGCACAAGGGAACTAATTTTACAAATAGTCAATCTGGAGGCTAAATCTGGTAGTTTCATTTTTTAGGGTGCATTTTCAAACAGAACACTTTTCATTTTTCACTCCTGGAGTGAGAATATATCAGATCCAGTTGAAATTATTGTTCCTAGCCCGAGTATGTGCAGTCCTGCAAATACAGCCTGAAGTGGGATTTTTTGGTCACGAGATGACTTTGGTCTTGGAGAGGAATCTCTCACAGACCTCAGGCTGGAGCAGACCTAGAGGGCTCTGCGTGGCACATCACACTTTAGAGCCTGGAGCAAGGTAATTCTTCTGTAAACAAGGCTTAAGTGAAAACACTGCACATAAAATGAAACATCAGCATAAAAATGAATGCTGGAGACACACAGCCTTACAGAATAGCTCCTGGCTTGGGACCTAAGGCCAATATCATTCATTTATTTAGCTAGCTTTATAGTCTGTTAGTTTTGGATTTGAAACTATTACAATAAATGCAGATGGAAAGTGTTTTTACAGTAGGGAAGTAATTAAATTGGGTGTGGGAACTTTGTCAGGAGAATTCTTGGAGTGACATGTGTGTATCAGCAGATTCTTTGTCTTGCTTGGCCTGAGTTTGTCTTTTAGAAAGAAACATTCAAACTGCAGATGTGGCTAGTAAATTTTTTAAGGGATGGACTAACCTATGCAGCATATCAAAAAAAAGAACCAGAAGTAACCAGCGATACATGCAGTAAAAATCAACCTTGCCAGCATTTATTTATAGGAAGTGGTTGTTATCTTAACAGACAGATAATTTGCACAGATGGGGGGGAATCTGTAATTAAGAATTGAAGTTGTGGTAGATAGGCAAGTTGTAAACACAAGAGGAAACATGCAGGGCTCTTCAATATCTCTGACAGGCTTTTTGATTCACAAAGGACGTTATCTTAAAAGTCACATCTGAGTTTTTTGGCGGTTATTTTTGCCAATTTCCTATAAAGTACTTGCAAGCGCTTCCTTATTTATCTAAAATGTGGTATTTTACCTTATTCTGGTGGTATTGTGGCTATATCAATATTATTCTTTCTTCGTAATTTTGTAGTAAAATTTACTCTTCGAGTCTGGATAGCTATCCAGTCATGCAAAATGCTTACAGCTTTCTGGAGATATTGGTGTGTGAGACAGAGGGAGAGAATGGTTGGGACTTGTCAACTGTCATACTTTAAGTCTGGAGAAGACAAGAGTAGCATGATTGACAACTCTGGCATCCTGGCCCTGTATCAAATTTTCTAGTGAGGTTAGGAGAAGAAGTTCCTGTGTTCAGAGACTATAAACAAACATTGCTCTAGATTTTCTTACATGATGGGTAGCTTTAAAATGGTATCAAGAAGCCACTCTTAATCAAATTCCCCATTTTGAAACATAGTCTGTAAGAAGAGTCTGTAATATTATATGCTGTAAGAAAAGTGCAAATTAGAGACATTATAGCTATTGCATTAATACCATCCAGAGAAAGTTTCTTCCTGTGTATTACTGAACTACAAATTCACCAGTGATGATCACTGGTGAATACTGAATTGTATGCATAGATCCAGTTGCCAGATAAAGCAGTGAGGTTCTTAGCATAGATTGCAGCTGTTCATCAGATGATCGCAGTTCTCTTCAACACCCACACCACTTAAAAGTGCTCCACATAGTAAGATTTAAAAGATAAGAATGACTTTTTCTGTTTCATTTTAAAAGTTGCTCTTAAAACTTCTGAATGAGGAGTAGGCTTTCACATTTTCTCACTGGTCTCATTTTGATACCAGTCTGTTTTTTTTCATTGGTCAGGATATGGAGCTAATGTAAATGTCTGGAGACAATTTATTGCCATTAATGCATTCAAAAGTAAATACATGGTGTCGAGTGTCAGTGAGATCTACGACAGTTTTCACATTCAGTTCACTTGACCAAGGTTTATTTCCTCTGCTATTTGGGCACACTGTTGTGGATACAATGTTCACAATACTTACTGTATCTGAACTATGGTAATACCTCATGTGTGCATTACAGAACAGTGTTTCCATACCATACATATATTTAACAGAAATTTAAAAAAAAAAAAATGCGTATCTTCTGCATTTTGTTCCAGACAACCAGACCATTGAAAGTATTTCATTCTCATCAGTTTGAACTGTGTAAAGTACACCTGAGATTTCATTCGCTGACTAATTCCCTCAACAAGACCTTCACAGTGTTATCTCAGAATGATTGTGATGGTTGATTCTTTCAGTCAGGCATTAGTTTGCCCATATTTACCAGATCTAATATTGTAATTCCTCAACCCAAATCTAGGCTTTACAGACAGCTGATACATTCTCTGATGAAACTGTCATGCCTTTCCCATGGCTGTTTGAACACAGTTGACTTCTGAATACCAGTTTCTAGTAGAGTGAGACCCGCAGTAACTTCTCATTCATTTCCATATGTAGTTTATCTTGGATAGAGGGTAATGGTTTTTTTGAGTCAGTAGTGTAGCTCTACTGTATCTCATAATGAAGAATCTGTAGATCATAATGATGCGATAAAAGGGTTTCATTTGAGAAATGAGATATTGAGAGTACTCTGATTTAGTCTTTGAAGGTGAGATTCATCTCATCCTAAAGCAGATGTGTAAGGTAAGTACTTCTGAAATGGCATTTATCTGATCTTCTTTCTAATGACTGGGAAAACAGCTTACTGTATCTCTCTTCTCCTGAGAAACCATGCAGACTCCACCAGCAATCACCTCTTGCACTGCTGATTTATTGTAAGAAGACTGGCTAGATACACAACATAAAGGCAATGAAAGCATTTCTTTTGACTTTACAGATTCAGCTTTTCTGCAAAACTGTTCTGTTTCAGAAGGGAATACATGTGAAAATAAGATTAGTCTTTAGCCAAGAAAAAACATTTTGTGACTATCTGCTAGTAATTTTGAGGGCTTGGGGAAAACTGTAAGGAGAAATTTATACAGTAAAACAAATCTGCTATGAAAAAACAGAATAATTAAAGTTGGTAAATTGAAAGATTGCCACAAGTGATTTTGGGAACTGGAAGAAAAAATTATCAACAGAAGGGATAGTACATATCTGTCAGAATATAGCATTCATGTCAATGAGGGCACTATCATAGAATCACAGAGTTAACTAGGTTGGAAAAGACCTTTGAGATCATCAAGTCCAGCCTATGTCTCTTCACCTAAGAAAAATGTTTGGCAGGATCAAGCCCAGACTTCTCAGTCAAGGCAGTGACTGGCAAAAAACATACCACAATTTTCCAGTTTTAAAATAACTACATTGTGGAATAAGATTTCTCATAAAGGCTACATATGGGGACTCACGGGCTTAGCTTGAAGACTGTTTATACAAACCTGTTACTTATTAAAGTTTTGGTGCACTCATTTAGTCTGCATGCCACTTAGGTAGTTGGAATCAATCAACATAACATGGTCAGGGAGGTGACTATGCACATATGTAAAACTAAATGACATACAGCAACCATGACAATTGCACAACAGTTGCTACAAGGAGTATATTGCCTTGCTATGTGAATTGTATTTTCAGGTGTGTAGTTTTCAGGCAGCACAAGTCCTCCCTATTTTTAGAGCAGTCTGTGTGGTATACCTCTGCCTTCTGAACACTGATGTTCTCATTCATCAACTTTAGAAATTCAGTCTTCTGATCACCCAAGGCCTATTGAAGATGGTCAGTGTCTGTCTGTTGGTTTTGTTGGTGCTGGATCAAGCCCTCAAAGAGTTCTAAAAATATATGTGTGTTTACAGAAATCACAGTAATCTATTTAGAGTGCAAATACATGGTAACTAATGACATCACAGGGAAGTATTTTAATGGTTTAAATTAACAGATCCCTGTAGCTTATAACAAGAAAAGTAAAGTAATTTTTATATTTCTTGTCTGTTTCAAATTCCTCTTTTTTTTTTTTTTGGTTGAAATTGGGCATAACATATTTTTCCATTATATTAATAATAATTTATCCATGTGATCCCAAGCCAGATCATGCCAGTGTTAAGATCCAGTAACCTGAATCTATGGTGGATCAGACTGGAATAAATGAAAGCAACAAAACCCCAAAAGTTTTGAACAATTTTTTGACATTTTTATCACCACGTTGGAAAAAAATGGATAAACAAGATTTTAACAGAATTGTTAGTAGAAGTAATTTGGAGATTTAGGAGATCAAAATGCCTTGTGATTTTTGAGTCTGCTGAAGTGAGTATGTATTTCTATGTTAATTAAAATGTCCATCAATATTTAATAATTTTTGAACCTTCAGGAATGTCTTGGATGAGGTATATACTGGTTGTGAGTGAAAGAAGATAACCAAAGATTATAGCTGCAAATACTTTTGCTTGATCTATAGTTTTTTAGAGCCTTATCCTAAAATTTAACTGTATTTTGAGCCATAAAATGGCACTGTTTGTTTCTCTTCCTTGTGCAGCACATGTAATCACAGTGAGAAGGAGCTCTGTTTCTTTCTCCCTCGATCTATTTTTTGCTTTATCATATCACATTACATTAGTACATAGGAGAACTAATTCAGACTCTGTTACAGCTTCTTTGACCTGTTGGATACTCTAAATATATTTTACCATTGATGAGCCTGAATAGTAAAAGTATTTCATTCCGCCTGCTTTGTACTTCAAATCTCATTCAATAAATTTCTAGAAGAATGCAGACAATGAAAAAAAATGACCATTTAGATCCAAGTCCCCTATTCTGAGATTGGTACAGGTTACTTTTATGTGAATCATCTTTTTCCTCAAATATTTGTAAGTGTAATTCCTTAGCCAGACGTTTCATAACCTGCTCAGACACATTTTAAATACCTACCTCAGTCAATGTACTCAATAAGCATTTAACACCCTGCAGTTAGTACACTCTCTTGGTATGTAACGTACCACAAATCACTTCTTTGCTATTCTACATGATCTTGATCAGTCATTAGCAAACTAATTTGTAGGAGATGAGAATAGAATTGCCATGGTTTGAGCCGAGCTGCCAACTAAGCACCCACCATGCAATCTCTCAATTCTCCCCTAGCTTCCACCCTAGTGGAATGGGGAGGAGAATCAAAAGTAAAACTTGCAGGGTGAGATAAAATGATTTAATGATTGAGACAAAGTAAAACGTAATAAACATAGCAAATATTGATAATAAAAAAAAATAATAATAATAAAAAAAAAAAAACAACAAAAATGATGCACAGTACAGTTTTTCTCCAGCTGCTGACTAATGTCAAACCCCATCCCAGAACCCAGATAAAACTCCATTGTGGGTAACTCCAGTTTATATGCTGGACATGGTGTTTTGTGGTGTGGAATGTCCCTTTGGCCCATTCAGGTCACCTGTCTCAGCTATACTCTTTCCCAGTCTTCTTTGCATACCTCCTCAGTGGCAGAGCATAAGACACACACACATACACAAACAAACAAAAAAGTCCTTTACTTAGGATAAACACATCTTAGCAAAACCCAAAACATCAGTATGTTATCAACATTACTCTCTTACTGAATCCAAAATGCAGAATGGTACCAGCTACTGAGAAGAAACTAACTCTATCCCAGCCAAAACCAACTCAAGAAGGAGCAAAAAAACCCATATAAAAGGAGACCACATGCAAATTAGCTAATTGAGACCACATGCAATTAAGCTAAATGCAAGATTGCTTTCTTTTTTCTAACATCTTCGTCTTCCACACATTACACAAATGCAAGTGTAATATTTCAGGTTTGATTCCCCTCTTCATGTTAAGATAACCTTATGAGAGAGCAACTCTGTACCTCAGTTCTCTCCACACAGCTTAGTCTGAGCACCACTCATTGTTGTTCTCCTCTGGGAGCAAAAGTTAGAGGATCCTTGTGACAAGGAGGGAAAGGGACTCCTCCATAAGCAGCATCTGGTTCTTTGTCAGATTTGTCAAGCACTTCTGCTAATGGGTTTGGATTTGCCCAGGGGTCTTTTATGTGGTTACATTGCAGATGGTCTGTCTGTTCTATCCTCTTCTTTTGAATGCTTTTATTTAAAAAAAAAAAAGAAAAGAAAAAAAAGAAAAAAACTTTCATCTGATCCTCAGAATATACATTCTTCTTTCCAGCTGATAAGGTTCTTTATGGGTCTCATAAGATGTGTGCAGGCTCCTTTCTGTTAGTAATCGCAAAGTTTTCCATATATCCAAATGTGTGTCTTGAGTTCTGTTGGCAATTCTGGACTTAGTTCTCCAGTTTAGCTGACAAGTGATATAATTTACTGTGGTCTGAGTTTGTATTATTGTCGAATTTCTTTGGGAATTTCTTAATGCCATTTGTAGAGCAGAAGTAACTTTACCATCCCTTGAAGCATGAAATATACTTCCCTTTCACTCTCTGTCCACCTTTGAAAACCTAAGTTCAAATCTGGATTTGGTTAAATGTGAAAAAAGCGTGATAGTCTCAATCTAATTCATAGGGGATTTGTGTCTGCCATTTAAGAGAGGCCCAGGACTGAAGCAGCAAGTCTGTGAGAAGGTATGTTTGGCAGAGCTATGGAGAAAGGCATATGTAATGCCCAAACAAATAAAGCAATTCCATGGATCAACTTTATAACAGAATTATTTATTGTGTGGTGTGAGTGCAGAAGAGGGCAGAGAGGGAGAACATCCTGTTTAGTGAATTCCATTTAAGATCTGTTTCAATTTACAGCTAAATCTCTGTCGCTTTAATTTTTTAGGATTTTTTGGATTTTATTTAATTTTCAGTGTAGAAGTAATTGGCAAGTGACTACACATAAGATCATGTTTTATTCTGATGTTATTTCAGGCTTATGTCTTATTTTCCTTCTAATTATATAGATTAAATTAAATAGAAAATAAGCCCTTGTGCTCTCAAAGATGCAGTGCTTTTCATGACTTTGTCAAAATAGTACCAGAGAACCAATTCATCCCCTTAGTGTTTCATTATTATACCAGTATTTTAACATTTGATGAGACATAGGAACAATTGAATCATAAAAAGCAATCATGTTGTTGTTAACATCTCATACCCTCGTGCCCTGTCTCACAAACCACGTTCTTGAGGAACTGCTGGGGAGCCTGTGCTAAATGCATTAAAGTTACAGACATATCTGCAATATAGACAAAAACCAACAACACTACAGTACTTGTTTCCTTCTACCCTGTTTTTCCTTCAGGACTGGGATGAAAGTGGATATTCAATGATTTTCAAAGGCTGAGTGGTATGTCAGGAGTCAGTGAGATGAAACTATTCAGTGTAATCTGGGCTTTTAGCAGACGGAGGTATAAAGGGCGGTTTCCACCGTAGAGGCTGTTTTCCAGTGCTGCTGTGTGTGTGCCAGGGCAGTGAGGGCAGGAGCTGTGGCTCTGCTGGTGCCCCTCTCCTGTGGCTCTGGCCAGCCAGGCATGTGTGCCCTGACCTGGCTGCTAAGTGATCAGCATACAGGCTGAGCTGGAACTGGAGGTGTTACAGATTTGCAGCTGCTACCTGCCCCTTCTTATGGCCCAAGGGGCTGATTCGGGGGAGTGAATTATGCCCCAGAGTTCTTAGAGACACATATTTATTAACTCTTAGAAAAATCACCTACTTCACTCCAGTGAAAAAGGTACATAAAAACTGTGTGGATGTTTTAAGTCTCAAATTATAAAATAGCTTGGGGAAACCAAAAAGTAAAGCAAAATTTAATCACTTGATTTCAATTGTAAAGAGAAGCCAACATCAGTAATTTTATCAAAGCATCATTCTCTCTCTCAGAATAATGGCATTTGTTTTGAATGTAATTAGTTATGAAAAGTTCTTTCAGATGTACAAGCATTAAGGTCTCCTGGGAAAAATAAAAAGGGATATGTGCAGCATATCTAGTGAATCTAGTGTACCTTGTCATCCAGAATGGCTATGCCCAGTTAACAGGAATGATCAGATGCTGAAGCAGTTAAAGCATCAGGCAGACAGCAAGTTGGATGCATTTGGTTTAAATTCTAAACCAAACTCGTTGTTGGGACTGCAATTAGAGAACAGAAATAATTGCTTTTGACACAAACTGTTTTGGAGCCAAATATAATGTGCTCCACATGAGGTAAACTACAGAATATTTGTCTCGGGAGCCAAGATTCAGATCAGGTTTAACTTATAAACCTGTTAAAAGTGAGATGCGTTAATGTTTCCCATGTTAGGACTGCTTGCCAGTAACACTCTGTATTTTATATTTGCACCAAGAAAAAAAAAATCCCAGAGAAGATTCAGAATGTTTGCATTAAAATATGAATGGAGCATGAAAACTACAAGTTTTTGGCAACTCCTGTATTCTGCCCAGCCTGTCATCGTAAGTTATCCTTTGTGGAAGCAGATAAAATTTTTGCAAGGCCCTTGTACTGCTGGCTAAAGAAATTACATTGAAATGAGCTATGATCACTCTAATACAGCACTTGAATATCTGAAAGAGCTTCTTTTCCCATGGGCATTCCCTGGTGAAGAAGAATCATGTTTCAATAAATAGTTTGAAATATAACAGACATCTCCATTTGGGGTGAATCAGACACAACCCACATCCTGCTCTTTATTTTATGAAAATGTGAGTTTCCACTTAGATCATGCAGTCCAGGCTCTACTGAAGCAAGGGGCAAAATTCCCCAACTTTCATCCCTGATTTCCTGATTTTAGATTTGCTTAAATATTGCCTGCCATCAATACAGTTGACATTATTATATTGAAATGAATAACATTAGCACTGCATCATTTTAATCAATACTATAATGTATATTATAATAATATATATTTATATTAGGCACCAGTATCTGGCTTCAGGCATCCCAGTTGTCCTGTCTTCACTGGTGGTGGTGTTTATGTGGCAGGTAAAGCGTAGGAAGTATGTGCCTCCTTGTTCATTTCATACCTCCAGCTACTGCCCAGACAACCCAAGAACAAAGAGGCATGAGAAGTATTGCAGGTCATCGCAGAAGCAGGTCTACAGCACTCTAGGGATGCATATGAGGAATTATATCACTTTCTCTTCAGAAAAGGTAGTTGTAAGATAAGATAGTTACAGTTGTCCCTGGAAGTTCCTCTTTTGCGTGTGTGGTTAAGTACCAGGAATTGAAAGACATTCTGTGCTTTGTTGCTTCTTTCCATCTCAGTCTGTCATTTACATGTGGTTTGGAAAAGGGCATTTCCTCTCATTAGAGTGGAGGTACTAGGGCATCCCCTATTTATTGTTCATAGGAAACAAAAACTTTTGTCACCGTTCCACTTAAAATCAGACTGTCATGCCATACTGCATTGTTTTTTCCCTGAGATATTTTGAAATCTTGTGCAGTAAACCGTGTGACTTTGAAGGCTATGTCTTACAAAGGACAGGTTGGCAACAGGCTTGTAATTGACAGAGCTGATTGTCTCCACATTCCTTTGTAGATATGAGAAATCGTCTTTGTTGCTCAGAGACACCAAAGACAGATTTAGTAAGATTTTTCAGAAATTGGGTTTGTTACTTGTTCCTTATGTCCATCCAGGTGACCTGTCAGAGATGCAGCAGATTTTTCAGATTTGACACTGAGCAGCTGTTCTGCAGAAATTGTGGCATAGGAGGGAAGGCCACAGTCTTGCTCTTTGCATTCCAGCCATCTCCACAGAAGTGTTTGTTGTTTGTTTATGACACAGCACATCATGTTGTAAGAACCACAGTATTTGCAAGTGCCAGTCACATCTGGAAGTGTTTAGAAGCTGTTGGGTGAACTACTCTTAGAAAATGTGGACCTGTGATGGAAAGACTTGCATTTATATCTTACGTATCTGTAAACTCATAGTTTGTATTTTGTGTAAGTTGGACACTTGACAGCTCCCTGTGGAGCTGTGCTGTCATTATCACTTTTGGTTTATTTAAATAGTCACATAAGAACTTCAAAACCTACTTTAATCACTTCTTTTGGTTTTTTGGGGTGTTTTTTTGTAGCAGGTGCCTGTGTACCTTTGCGTATTTTCTGTTCGGACTGGGACTAGGAATTGCATAGTACAGCCTGAGGCCTGCGGGATTGAGCTTGTGACAGTGTGTGAAACATGCCCTTGCCTGAGCCTGAGCTGTGGCATGGGATCATGGCTGCTCTTGGCGCAGGGGTTTTGTGCATGCCGTTTGGCACACACTGCAGTACAGCCCAGGCTCAGGATGGGCCAGGCTGTATGTGGACGAAGAGAATTGAGCATGTTACCCTTCTGTATGCCATTCCTTACATCCCTGGTCCTTGACGCTTATTAGTTTAGATGTCTCTCTGTCTGGCTCCTGGAGTGGTTTTCTCCAACCAGCTGCCTTTTTCCTTGAGAAGATGGGAATTATCTATTCAGACACCATTACCATTTTCCAGATCCTTCCTCCAGTGACTGGAGTATAAACCCTGAGCTAAAATTTTATCACATCAAAACTGTGGCTGTCACACTTGGATAGCCCGGAAAAGAGATCTCAAAGGCAGGGATCCAGCTGGCCAGAAGGTATTGCTCTGAAGAGCTTTATTTTTTTGTGTGTTCATCCGTTTATTATATCAGAATGTAATAATTTTTCCCATATAAAACTAACCTTTTCCTTCATCAAATCAGTCTTAAATTTCACAGTGGAGAGATGAGGCGGAAAGAGATCCATGTGGAAAAAAAGGACTTTCTGATACTTACCTTTTCAGCGGCAGCCTGCTTATTTCACTACTTTGAACTTTTGTTTTGTAACTGAAAAATCTCTTGAGCACAGAGAGGGTGAGCCAGAAGTTTATGCTGAGGTAAATAATGTAATATGTTGCCCTCCTCCTGATTTGTCTTGATTTTTATTTATTTTCATCCTTATTGGCTTTGGACAAATCACCTACATGTCCAACAAGAGAATCCAGAAATGGCTCCTAGATACTGTTCTATGTTTTATCAGTAAGTGTAGGAATCCAAATTAATTTTACATTGTCTTCTAATTGTGTTGAGTAAATGACATTTATTCCCAATAAAAGTCAGTAGTGAAAAATTAATGTAATGCGGATTTGTGGCCAGCTGAATTGCACTAGAATAGGCAGTTTTCTGTGGTTTTCTGGAAATCACATTACATGACATTAAACTGAAATAAAATGTCTCAGGCAATCAGAAACCAGGGAAACCGTGCAGTTACTGACTTACAAGCAAATAATAGTTTTCAGCAATTATATGCAAGACAATTCAAGCCGTCTAAATTCATTGGTGTGTTTGGTCATCAGCAGAGCAAACCTAAACTTTTCACCTTCATTTTTTTGCCTCAGGCAGGAGAAGAAAATCTCAGGGTTTTTGTTTTTTTGACAAAAATAAACTTGAATTTGTAAGCAATTATTTTTCACAGTATTTAGTCACATTTTCTCACTACAACCACAAAGAACAAATTCATATATATCCCTTCCAATAAAAGGATATCTGCTTATTACTATAGCAATAGCCATGTACTAGCTTCGGCCTTTGGCAGTTGCTCATGTAGTGAGAAAAGAGAGAAGCATAGATTTTAAATAAAGGCAAAAAATATCTGGCATCTAGTTGTTAGGAAGCGCAGAGAAGCTCAATGTGACACAGGGTCAAAAAAGGAGGTTGATAACAGAAGCTTAACTTGAGAAATAGGAGTGGGGGATGGGGAAGAAGATGCAGCACTGTTAAAAGAAATGTCTTTTTTCTCTAGCTGTGAATGGTGTAAGGAGGCAAACTACAATGCTGGCCTTTATCACTGAACCTGCTTGCCTACCTTCTCAGCTGAACCATCTGCATCAAGTGCATCCAAGGCACTGACACTGTCTGCCTGTCAGATAGCTCCTGTAAAGTAATACTGTCTCCATGAGGGTTTTGTTCTTCTGGTATTACAGCTTGAATAGCCAAGAGAAGGACAATAGGCAAGAAAGCAAAACTGATATACAATCACAACCAGTGCTACCTTATGCCCCAAAGAATTACCTGAGGAGTCCCATCCTCTGCAAGATAAACAGTTTGAGATCGAAAAAGCTATTAAACAAAATTAGGCAGTTTTGAGATTTCCTCAAATTATTGTTGTTTTGTACTAGAAGGACCCTCTCCACACTGCAGTTATTGCAGTCTCTGGGTAGAGGTTATTTCCCTGTGAGCTAGAACACATGCGCTGAGAAGCTGCATGATGATATTCAAGCTCATAATGGATAGTCCACGAGGAGTCTACTGCAGTTCTTACTGTATACTTACAGTTCTGCAAAGCAGAACCTTATGGTATTTTTATTTTTTATTACCTATGTGATATTCCTTAACATGGTAAAAAAACTGTTTTAATGCCTTGTTTCACTAAGTTTCCTTCTCTTTGATATATACATTGGTCTATATCTATCTCTATATGACATTGGTTGTAGATTAACAAAAATTATGTATTTTTTAATATCTATGTGGCATTACTTTTTCTTCTTTTCATTACTTTTTTAATATGAATGTTGACACCTTACTTATAAACGTATAAGAAATAGAAATTATACAGTTATAATTCCCTTACTATCCCCAAACGATTGCAAAAGATCTAGCACTTGTTTTCTGTATTGTTCAAAAAAAATTGTAATAAAACTCTGAGGAGCATTTGCTGGTTTTATCAACGTAACATGACATTTTTGACTGCTTCTTAGCACTGTATCAGGTTGCTTTCCAAGTTACAAAAGGAGGCCTCAAGGAGAGTGAGAAGGAGGTCTTGCTAGTGTCCAGCAGTATTATATATAAAATATTTGTTTTTAACTTTGGCAGGCTCCCAGAACTCGCATGTTGGAGGAGCATGCTTTTGTGATATTGTGCCTAGAATAGCAAAAGTTCCGCTATTTTGGCTGACTGTTAAGCTTGAGAAGATACACAGGAGGGGTCAATGAGCTGGGGAAAACAAGGGGGGCACTCATCTCAATGGAACAAATTTATCTCATCAGTTTCCCTATTTCTTCCTTACCTTTTGCAGAGACAAAAAAATGACAAAGGATGCCATACACAGTATAAAAGCACCTGGAAAGGGAAATACTATTAACCTGTATTTTGGAGTTGGTGAAATGATTGCATGTGTTACTCATTTAAAGAGTGTTCTTAGGCAGTGTATTGTGTTGCTTTATTTGTAAAAGTCTTTAATGGAAAAATGTTGGGAAGTTTTTTGGTTGAGTACTTACATACTTAGACACATGTCTGTGTATATTTAGTTGCCAAAGAATTATTAAATGTTTGCATGTATCTGTGTGTTATTGTACAGGTATTTGTATGCATGTGTTCCCTGGAAACCTGCTCATCATCCAGAATCTCTCTCTCTCTCTACCTTCTTTCTTACTGTGCACTGTAGTCTTTGAGGACTGTTAAAGGGCTGGTGTAACTTCTTTTTAATTACGTTATTTATGGTTCCTGTAAGTGCAAGTAAACATGAAAATTATCTGGTCTAACTATGAATGTAATGTGTAAAATACAGTTAAATAAACAAACAAAGAACAACCAAAACACTAGGAAAAAAACACCTGTATAATTACAATGTGTCTATATTATTGATTAGTTTAAACGTTGTAGATTTTATGTAGATTTTATTGGACTCATGACATTTGTGTATATGCATCTTTTTTTTTTGTCAAAATGAAAGGCTTGTATGAGCGACTCCAAACTGCATAAAAAAGAGAGGAAAAAAGGAAAAGAAAAAAAAAAAAAAAGAATTTTAAAAACATAAGCATAGAAGCAAGGCTTGAGCCTTTTACCTTTAAAATAATACAAGTGTGAGCTGTACAGAAATACAGACATGCAGTTGTCAAATGGGGCAATCATATTTAGCTGTACTTAACCCTTCCTGTGCAAGGTTGGGTTATGGCACTGGGCTGCACACTTTGGTGGTCTGGGGTGTGGCACAAGTTCTCTTCATCCACCCTTGTAAAGCTGGGGCAGAAGAGGGCTGAATTTGTCTCTTTGGATGCTGTTTCTTAATCTGCTTCTGAGCATAGACTAATCGTTGAAAAGATAGAACTTCAAGTCAGGGAACAAAATGTGTTCTAATGGGGAAGGCCCAGGATTCCCACACAGCCGTATTTTTGATACAAATGTGCCTCCTTTTGGTAGGGTTGTCCACAGGTTAAAGTCCACTGAGATCTGGAAGACTGTTTTATGAAATTACATGTTTTAGAGACTTTTCCAGTAAGCTTCTGAAATGATCCACTAAGCATGAGCAAATAACCAATTTCCAAAGGCTTTAAGTGTAGCCAAAGCAGAATAAATAGCAAATCCATCTTGCCAGGTTTAAGGTTTTTGCACAGAAGCTGAGAATCATGCAAACCTTCTTCAAACAGTCAAGAGATAATTAAAACATCTTCTTACCAAGTAATCCATTTCCTTTCAAAATGTATCTTTTTATACAATTTAGCATTTAAATTTGTTATTCTAAAAAGAAGTCGAAGACATGTGCGATGGGGAAAAGTAAAGCTCAAGCAGTTATGCGCCTGGAAGAGAAACAAAGTACATAAAGTTGTACCATGTAGTTTTTTAAGCAGCTTTAACAAGACTTTATTCTGTCTGAATTGAAACACACTGCATTTACTAAAAACATTCTTTAGTAAATAGCTACGTAAACCTAGAAGTATTAATTGGTCCTTCAGAGATGTCTCTTTTAAAATTTTTTTAGTGCAGGAAAGGACACACTGCACCTGAACCTGCTTCTGATTAAGTCAGTGAAAGCAGGACTCTGATAAACATTTAGGCTGACAAAATGAATTCAAGATGTTTGAATTATTTCATCCATTTTACTAGGCATTTTTCCTGAATCCTCCATTCACTGAAAGGTATGATTTTAGCAAGTCTGTTACATCTTCCTGCAGATTTTTTAGGCTAAAGGTAAACTAAATGCATCCAGAAAGGTAATTGACACGTTACACAGAAGGTAACATGCACTTAGGGATATATTACTGTACTTGTTCACACAGGATGGAGCACCCAGGATAAGTAAAATGGTTTTGTGAAACTATTTATTGGTTTGGATATTCTTTTTATTCTGAATAGGCTACCAATAAATGCAAGATGTCTTTTACTCAGAGAAAATGCCTTATTTGCGAATGCACTTTTAAAAGAGTTTTAGATAATTTAACTTGCCATGTCTGTGGACTGGGATGCCATTTGCTATACAAAACAAATGAGGGCAATAAAAATACTTTTCTGTGCAAAAGATTTTGTACTGGTTTGGAACAAAAACTATTCCGTTTACAAAGTTTGATAGTTTATATTCTTTGCCAAGCAAATGAGGGTTAGTGGACTTATTTTTCTGATTAAGAAAATCTGATTTGATTAAGAAAACCTGACTCATTTGAAAGTGAAAAGAACTTAAGATGGCTACTTCTTAAATACACTAGCTAGATAAATTGTTTTGTTTATGAAATACTGATGAAGTGTTTGCATCTGTGGCGATGATTGCCTGTCTGAAAAGCAATTATTGTAAATGTCATGATAGTCAAGAAAAAAAAAAAAGCAGGAGTGAACTTTATAAGATGGAAATGCCCATTAGGTATCTATGGGCCGATCAAACTTCAACAGGAAATCATGACATTTAAAACTGCTAGGTGAACACGTGGGGAGCATTACACTGTATATGCAATGAAACACACATTGTTTATTTTGTTTAGCATTCTTCTGCTCCCTTAAATACATACAGGATGGAAACTCACAGACTTTTTTAACATTTAGCTGCTATCCTTGTACAAAAACTACTAAACAAAAACTGACAGACTTGTAAACAACTTGAGTTAATTTTATTTCATCTAACACTGATCACTTTTCCAGTAGACAGAGGCTGTCCTGCCAGTGGCATATCAGTGCATCTCATGGTTGACATAGGCATTTACTCGATTAAATGAGATTCTTTATTTCGTGTGCCTTTGAATAAGGCTTTCATTCATTTTTCCAGTTGAGACATAGTATTTCCTATAGTTTCTCAAACATATTCAGGATATGGAAACTCTTGATCTGTGTCTAGGGTTAAATGAATGCCATGTTAGGGAGGCTAAAGCATCCAGGAGATCATCAGAATTAGGAGCACAAAATGGGAGATAATTGTGTTCTCTGGAGAGAAAAAATACTGATTCAGACAGCAGACTAGCATTTGATGAAAAAGAAGTGAGGGGGTTTTTTTATTTTGTTTTTCCCATAGAGGAGTATGTGTGGGAGCACAGCAGACAGGCAATTTCAAACTGAAACTCGGTATAAATACTTAAGATGCTGGATATTACCTTAACGATTTGCCACTTATTGTCTTGGTCAGAATATGAATATACAGGAAGCATTGTTCTTACTGAACTATCCCAACTGTTCATCTCTTTCCTAGGCATCTCAGCCTTCTACAATGTAATTGTGCTTTTACAGCTCTGTAAGACGATCTTGCTGTTAGCCTTTGGAGTATACGTATGGTAAATGGTTCTCCTGTTGCAGACAGGCTGGCAGCTTTGCCTATGTATAGCAAAAATGTTTTTTGGGGGGAAAAAACCTGTGTAATTAATTTATAAAGGAAGTAAGGAATAGGCAAACATACACTGCAAATTGGATTGCAATTACTGGTCTGACGAGAAATGTTCCTTGTCTGCTTTGTCTGAGAAAGGCAGATCTGTTGTCACTGGATGAAAGCCATCTACAAGCCCCCAGTGTAACTGTGACACTGGAATGCATTGCAAACCAAGTCCACTTGAAATTTTGCAAGATTCTTCGAAATTACTCAGAAGAAAACAAATATTAAGGGATCTAATAAGAATATACACATTTCTAAGAGTGAAGAATCTTCCACATGAAAGTTGTGTTCATTCACTCGTATAGTCTGTTCCTATGATTTAGTGCGAATGCAGTGACTGCTGGTGTTTGGAATATGGATAACGGGAGGCAGAAGTTCCTATTTTGACTTTCTGTGTAGTGGCTGACTTTTCACCTAATTTCTCTATCTTCTTCTGAGTACCTATATACCTGAATTTGACCATTTTTCTCTCCGTCTGTCCATCCATATGTATGCACTTGCTGCATGCATATCTTTTTCAAGCTCTTTGAGCAGTTTCATAAGCCTGTGTCATTTCATAATACCTTAGAGGAACAGTGAAGAATACTAATGTTGTTGCTCTTCATATAAAATTATTAGCTACTTTCCTAGGTTTGGTAAAAAGCAAAGATAATGTCAAAGGAACCTGCGTTAGTTTGTTAATATGGCTCCATAGATAAGAAAAAAAGAGTTATTAAAGAAAAAGCAGACTATTTTAGTGTATCACAATGCATAATACTGTCACCTTCTTTTTTAACAGGTCTATGGAAATGCAGGAGTTAGCCAGTCCTCATAATCTTGTTGGAAATAGTGATGCACCAGGTAGTTCCAAATTGGATAAATCTAATCTCAGTAGCAGTTCAGTTACAACAAATGGAACAGGAGGTAAGTATGACATACTACTGGCATACAGAAAGTTTTGGCTAGTTTATAGTCATATGCATTTTTTAACATAATTTCAAGAATGGCCATAAACCCATTTGCAAACCCAGCAAAAATTAATGAAAAAATGGCAGTCACACAAGTGTAAATGTCTAATTCCAACATAACTTCTTTGATTTGTACTAATTAAGTAAGAGGCAGAACAGAAACAAGGTGCAAAAGTGAAACAAGGAAAATTTTGGAATGGTTGTTTTGTTAAAGGTTTGCTTATACCTGTTGGTAACTGGAAATAAATTTTGTTTTCTGTGTCATATTTCATTAATAAGTAATAATTTACTCGTGCACTAAACTACACAAAATTAAGTTAAAGTCACAGTCAAAAGAAGTGCATCAAAATTAGGCTTAGATAATTTTTTCCATAATGAATTCCACTTCTTGGGAGGTAGTGAAAGTTTGTCGTAAAGAGATTGTTAGATTTTGTAGGTGTTACTGTAGGGATGGCACTATCATGTTCAAACATGATCAACATGTTTAACACAGAAGCAGTGGGAGGCAGAGTGCAATGTTTTGAGGTGCAGTTGATGAGGGTGACAACATGGATGAGTGAAGCTAGAGTTTCAGCCTCCTTTTTTAGACTTTATACATTACTGCCTATTTTAACAGTTGACACTAAGAATATTTTTTTAGTTTGTCTTTCTGTCCACAATGGAGAGAATTTTATTCAGTTATCCTTATTTAATAGAAAGTCTGTCAATGTGAATAAAAAGTGCATGTGCTTGTGAGGTTATCAGAACTCTGCAAAGGAGGACTGAACCATATTGTTAAACAGAATCTTTATTTCACCATAAAAAAAAGAGAAAACTTCAAGTGTACCGTTAAAGAACTCTAATAACTAGATGCCTCTCTCTTATACGTACATAAATAAACCAGTTAAAACAATATCCATAAAAACAATACCATGCACTTAAAAGACCTGGCTTAAAGTGCCAGAACACTTAATTGCCTTGAAGATTTTTCAGATACGCTGAACAGAGGTTGAGAGAATGAACTGTTATGTCATTCCTGTTCTCAGGAGACAACATGACTGTGTTAAATACTGCAGACTGGTTGCTGAGTTGCAGTACTCCCTCCTCTGCAACAAGTATGAGACACCCTGGTATAGTGCATGTGCCTGTGTGGTAGTGTGTCTCTGTGACTGCTGTGTGACATCTCTTTTGGTTTGCTCTGTTTTTTTGTTAAGCAGTTTGAACATTCTCATGGGGGATTTTTCCCTAGTACTTTGTTTTTCTACTCTTTCTCAAAGACTTTTTCCACAGCAAGAAAACTGGTAGGAAGTTGCAATAAACAGTTATCTTTCAATGCTTTGAAAGTCATTTGATGAGCAAGGAGAATTTAGCCTGCTCATAAATAGCTTAACTGTCTACATGCTCTGAGTGGCCGGGATTGTCTCATGCTGTTCAACATTGCTGGGTATTGCCAGTAGTCAGCATTAGCAGAAGTCAGACAAATGGAATTTTCATGGAATGCCCATTTGCTTTTCTTTTGTTTTTAAGTACAGCATTGCATGATTATCCAAGCACAAATCAAGGTTGACATTATTGTTACTATTCCTACTGCAACTTTCATTATTAATCAAAGCTGATGTCTAATGCGCTACTACATATAACTTGCCGCTTTAGAAACATTTGGCTAAATTTTCCAAGCTGTTGTTTTCATTTACAAGTTTCCTGACATATATTTTTTATTGTCATGTGTTGTAATAATTAATAATAATTCTGTATGTGATACCGTTGTATTACATATGGGATTAATCATAAGTGTAAACACGCATCACCATATTTCTCTACAAGACATTTCAAAGTTGCTTAAGTTGTGCAGGTTTAGTCTGAAGTTTGGAAGATATCAAAAGCTTTCCTTTTTAAAAACAAACCTCTGAATTAGCTTGCATTGTGTAAAACACATATCCATAGAAAACTACCAAAAAAAAGGTTTACTTGAGCACAAAAGATCATTTGCACTAGAATAACTCATTCTGTGTGAATGCTCCTGCTCAATTACAAGAATTTAATTTTAAAGAAGGACTGAGCTAACTTAGTCTGTCACATCACTTAACTGTTCACCATGTTCAGATTAGTGTGGAAGGTAATAGTTTAGGTACTAACTTCTTAAGCTTAAGTAATTATCAGTAGTGAGGAAATATAATGTGAAAGTCCTTGCATAACTTGCATTAAATTAGATTTTCCATAGACAGTAGAATGTTTACAATTGTGTTTCTAGTTGAATAAATTCCCAAGAAAACCCTTAAGGCATGCTAAAAGAAAGAGGAAAATTGTTCCTATGACAAGCTGTGTGGTTTATTGTTTTATGTGAGCTTTTAATCTATAACCCCTATTGCACTTGCTTGTCCTGCTTCATGCACAGTAGTAGCTCCTCTTGCCCCTAAAACTCTGTGTTCATTTTCATTCTTTAACATACAGGGTCTCTTTAGGGGGAAAAAAAAAAAAAAGGTCATCAGAGAAGTAGCCATTTTGGTGTGCTAAGTCCTTTCATAAAGTAAAGACCATATATTGTAGAAGCTGGTGCCTGTTGGGAGCTGTATTCTGAGTTAGTCTTAGAACAATGAAGTTTGAATGAGCTCCCTAGCAGTCCGTTGGTCTGAGCACTGCTCAGAGCAGGGCCAACTTTGCTGTTAGATCATATTGCTCAAGGCAGTGTCTAGTTGAGTTTTGAATGTCTCCAGGGAGGAGGTGCCACAGCCTCTTTAGGCACCTGTCCCACAGCCTGACTATGCTCTTGGCAAAGAATTTTCCTCCTACGTCTAATTGGATTTTTCCTTTAGCAAAGCTTGTGTCTGTTCCCACCTGTTGTTTCCCAGGGCAGCTTTTGAGATGAGCATGATGCCTTTCTTCTTTGTCATCTTTGAACCTTGCCACTAGATAGCTGCAGGCAGCAATTATCTCTCCCTTCAGCCTCCTCTTCCTAGGACAGAAAAAGTCCAGATTCTTTTATGTCCTTTTATATCACCTGCCCCAGCACGTGGTGATGGTGGAAGCTCTGTTCTTCTAATGTGCTTTTGTGGTTTTAGCCCAGCTGGTGACTAAGCACCACAGTGACATACTTCTATCCCAGCCAAAGCAGGACATGTGCAGTCTTCACTGTTAGCAGCACTCAAATGTATTTCCAGTTGGAAATCGCTTTTCATTTTATTTTTATTCTTTCAATAGGCAAAAAAAAATAAATTAAAACTATTCAACACTTTCAAAATAGAATATTAAATGTAGAGTCTTTAAAGTATTCCTCCAAAATATGGTTCAATCTTGTAGTCTGCATTATGTCTAGAGTGGTTACCATACTAGTATCAGAACAATGCTTTATCTCATGTGGGAAACCTATAGATGATTCAGTGTTTTTAAAGTGTCACCTTTTATTTTGATTTTTTAAACTGATATTAGAATTATTTTTTTATAAAGTTAGCTTTGTGCTTTTCCCCCCTCAGTTTAAATACATGCAATATAAAGAAAAACAGATAATAGTCAAAATCTCTAGCTACACTAAGGAAAGACCTTCATGAATTTCTTACTGTCATAAGATCTGAATGCAGCAAAGTAGAAAACAAACACATAAAAATATTTTCTACATGTAATTTTCAACAAAATACAGTGCCAGTATAATGTTTTTACTCAAGTTAATTATTGGAAAGAATTTCTTGTTTTAGATTCTTTTCTGCTTTTCAGGGAGATAAAATAGATGGTGCCTCTTGGTGCTGATGGAAGTCCACTGTAGCTGACATTAGCCAGAACTAGATGCAGTTCTAAACTAAACATTTCAATTCATTACTGAAGTTTTTGTTAAATACAACAATTAAGCTCATACTGCGTTTCTCGATACTCAACATAGGTTTGTAGCTTGATTTGGGCAACAGTGGAATACCGTCTTGAACAGAAAGAGAAAAAGGTACTAAAAAGTGCATTGCTTCATGTAGGTAGATATCTGCACTTCGGAGAAGTACAGGGAGGCATCTGTATGTAATAATCAGAAAATAAATTAATTTAGTTACTTTTCATGATTAAGGCAACCATACATGTTCCACATGACTAAGAGGTACAGAGGCAATCATTTTGTGACAAATGGCACTTAAGCTTTTATTTGATGTGTATTTAAGTGATCTGATGAAAATAAAATCACATCTTTCTTATATAAATATAGAAATGGGAATGATTGATTATTTTCATGAATGACTGTTCATTTTAGGTAATTTTTGTCACTACTTTTTTATTTTAATGAGAAGATAATAGCTAGCAGAATGAGAAGGAGTGCACAATGGCTTGAAAAAATGTGGCTAAAATTCTTTCCTGATGATGCCATATTGAATTAATATCCTGCTGCTTGCAGGGAGACTGTATGGGTGTGATAGTTTTACTAAAGAGAAAAAATAATGAAAAGAAGTTTACATTCAGAAGACACACATTCAAATATTTTTTAAATATACTTCTGTATAACTTAAGCAAGAAGGTGTTACTTGGTTTGATTGGCACCAGGGCACTGGCAATGCTGAAAAGCACTTTCCTTGTCACGGAGAGAAGTATATCCCAATATATATATTGGATTAATCTAAACAGATGTCCCTTTGAATTCAGTGTAGGTCAGTTGTACAGTAGTAGACATCAGTAGCATCTCATACAACTTACTGAGGTAAGATCCATTAAGAAGTGTGACTGAAAATGGGATGTGATTTTGAAGGATAGATAACTCACGTGGCACTTGCCACAGGCAGCTGTATCCGTAGCTGTGGAATTCCTGGTGAACAGCTCACTGTGCTCAAACACACAGGGAAGAATAGCAGAATGGATCTGTGGGTTCTGAATGTTTTTTCCCATGAGAAAACCAAATTCTTTATTTAGCTCATCCACTACCTTTTCCTCTACAGACTGTAAGAGGGACAGTGAACTTGAGGACAGCTCAGGCTGTACTTGGACTGAATCAACCTCTGGAAGTACCTCTGTCTCAACTAAAGATGAAGGGAGATTAGTAGGCACCTTTTATATGCTTAAATTAGGTGACTTGAGTCTGAGCCATAGTTTTTAAATACATTTGCAGTTCAGAACATGAAATACCCCCCTTTCCCATACTGTTTCCAGCGAAGTCAAACATGGATGCAGAAAAGTTGACAGATCAGAGCTTTTGTTAGCTGAGCTGATGCTCCTCAGAGGTGTCAGGTAACCAACTGGCAGAAAATGCCTTTCCTTGGCGTATGTTAGTCCTGCTGAGGGGGCCCTGTCAGCCTAGCTGTCACAGCAAAGGATTCTTCACAAATCCCAGGCTGTGTCCCTGGAATTTCATTAACTGGCATACAACTGTGGTAGTGGCCTGTGCAGGTCCCCATTGCCACTTCTCTCTGTCCCCCTGAGTACTCACCAGTCATGTGATATCCATAAGTATGTTGCTGATATATATGTGATGAGTTTTCATGCCCAATCCTAACTGACCTTCACAAAGAAATTGTGATGATATCTTTCCACATTTGCCAGTTAGACAGCTCATAAAAGCTGCAGTATACTCTGTACTGCTGTTTCTTACTACATCAATTAGCAGAGTGGTTCCTAAACTCCATTACAAAAGTCCATGACAAATGTTCTGTCCAGGTAACATCTAACCTATAAAATCTGTATTACCCCCGTGATGCTTCCAGTTCTAGCTTGGATGTTAAGATTGCAGGATAAACTGTAAGAAATAGTTTGGGTTCAGAGTGAACCCAAATATTTGGTAAGCTTTGAGTGAGAAGCCACTTACCGTACCTGTCATTTGTGCCCTACTCTAGTTCTTTGGCTTTTTTTCCTTTCAAACCACTCTCTTCATTTATGGAAAACTGCTGGTTGGTAATTTAGCTCGAAAAGTCCCTCACAGACTCTGTGAAAGGGGAAAAGGAAAGGTAACGGGCTGGCACTGTGAAAGTAATTTGCTTCTATATGAGCACGGAACCATATTATAATTATTTTACTTTTCAGGCAAAACTATTTTTGTTATGTGCTATATCCCTTGACAGCTAATGTTTCCTTCCTCTCTACTACTCTTAGGGAATTGTTAGAATCAATTAGATTTAGGTTGAAATCTCCCCGTAAGATATTGCAATTGCTAAAACAATTAGGTAGGTGAACGCACAGATAAAAAGCTATGTAGATGCATGGCTATTCCAGACAGAGCTAGTCTAGATTGTCTCAGTATGGTGGTAGAGTGAAAGTTGAAGCTGTTGCACGCATGCTTGTTCTAGATGGACTACCATTAGTGAGACTGGCATGTGGACTCCAGTACAAATTTAGAAGTAAAATCTCATGTCTACTTATTCTTCTATGTAGTGTCTCTTCTTGCAGTCAAAACAGAACCCTTGAACAACAGTGAAACAACAACAACAGCTGGAGATGGATCGCTTGACACTTTTACTGGGTCAGGTAAAGCCGCAATAAGATCATATTTTGTTAGATGCACATTGATGCAGCATTTAGTAACCTTCACTAATGAACATTTCACTGCATATAAATAATTTCTAAAGAGCTACAATAGATTAATATTTCAAATTATTATTGTTGTATGTAGATATTATTATACATAATAATATATATCAATGATAATGCTAAAATAATAATAATAGCAATTATAGTAATGATAGCTTTTTCATTTTTGTAAATGGAACTCCGGAATTTACATGAATTGTGATCTTAAGGAAGCTTTCATGATTCCTAGGAAGATTGCTGTATGCAAAAATCTTACAGTAATACTGTTATTATGGTACCATAGATTTTTTTCTTGGGTTTAATCTTGTCTTAGGAAAAAAAATTGATTGTATTTGTAATAACCATGCTTATTCGTAAAATCTGAAGGTTTATAGCTCAGTGCTAATTGTTTTACTCCTATGAGAAGTGTGTTAGTTTATATACTGACCAGGTTACCATAAATTACCGTCTCTCCATAGGGATGAATTACTTTGGATCCATGAAAATAAAATTTATATTTTACTTTAAATAATCATAAGTTTCAATTACTTCTTAACAAATTCAAACAAACAGCAGTGTTTAAGTAGACCCCTCTGAATTACTAAAATGCGATGAACTGTAGAAAAGTACAGATAATCTGCCTTTTAATCATTAAGTTGGATCCTGCTAATAGCAATATTTACAAGGAGAGGAGGGAGGATAAATTTGGCATCTGAAAATACCACGTCAGAAATGGCCTGGCTGAAATGTCACTGAAGTCAGGAATCACCACTCCACACTGATGCTACTATTACTTTGGTAGACTTAGAGAGTCAAACCACATTTAAAGTATTTTGGAAATCACAATGTTTCTGTGTAATTAATTTTTTCTGAAAATGATTGTCTGTTTCTCGAATTGTTTTGTAAGCAACAGTTATACTCTGAAATCGTTTATTCAGAAAAGTATTTATAACAAATGTAATGCTTGCAGGAAAGGTCTTTTGTGATATTTCAAGCAAGTGTATTCTATTTCTGATTAGAAAAAAATCAACCATTGTCTTCATTATAATTATACCGAAAGGATCTCCATCAATTTAAGGTCTAACAAGGTTCATAAAAAAATTAATAGTCTTGACAAAAATTTAGGTTTTCTTTTTCACTGTGTTGTTACTCAATGCTAATATTTTATGAGTATTGATTACATTTTATAAATTGTCCAACTATGTATAGGAATTTGTCATTGTGAGTGAAATTTTATGAGCTTCTGCCATGTATTTAAGATAGCTGAGTTGTATTTCATGTGTAAAACATGGCTAAGGCAACACTGGGGTGCCAAAAATTGCAGCCTCCAGTTCAGGTTTAGATAGCTAAGTAACAGCTAACAGATTTCTTGAAGTGCCACTCACCCATGAGCTTCCACTGACTTCAAACGAAGCGCTGAGATCTCTACTCATTGGATCTTTGGAAAATTGGTGCCTCTAAAGGAAAAAAACCCAAAACACCAGGAACTTGATCCTTGCACAACCACAACCCTTTTTTGCCTGCTAGCCACCTGCATACTCAAAAGAAGTATGAACCTGATTCTCAATTTAGTCCACAAACTCAAACATTAAATGAGTACAGTCACTCACAGTGGGAAATCAATAGTCTGCCTGTCTGGGTGACATGCAGTGTTTATCATCAGATCTGTTTATCAACAGATCTGCCTTGATGATGCACTGAGCCTTTCATAAAGATAAATACAATACAATCACACTTGCCTTTTACTTGCAAATTGGACAATTCGGTTGACTCTAGTTTTGTGGGAGAAGTGCTGAAGAACAATAAAAACTCATCAAAACCAATATTGCTCTTGATTTTTTAATCTAAATGGTTATTTTGGAAGTTTAATGGGTTGCCAAAGACAGAAAATTGCATAACAAAGCCTGACAATGAACAGGGTTTTTTCCTAATAATTAGATACATACATGTATTACTCCCAACTATTATGAAGTGATAATACTAGTACTTTCCTGCAGCTCTCAGAGGACCTGTGTGCTCATTTTGTGAGGATGCCTAGGCACATAAGTCAGTATTACCTACTCTGTCTTGGACAAGCATAGGTCAGAAGCACCCGAATGTCCTTTGTTGAGCAGGGAAGGATTTAGATTTGTTATTTGATGCTTTTTGACATGAAACATGGGTGAAAAGGGAACTCCTGGTGCTAAGAGTCTACCAGGCAGAAATCCTCTCCTTCAAATACTCTACCCATTAAAATTGATTTCCATGCTCCAAGGGTAACTAAATATGTGACTTGTCCTGGAAATGAGCAGAAGGCTGAACAAGCCCTGTAGAGTGTAAAGTGATCAGTGATGGTCAAAAAGATTGTGCAAGGTATAGCTCTGGAAAGACAGATTAAACTTTACGGAAAACTGTGATTCTGTGAATTACTGATTGAAAAGTTGAAAAGATAAAGTGTGCAGATCTCTTGAACTTAAAGTGACAGTTCCCTAGTAGCCTTGCCCAGGCCACTGAGATTGGACAAACCCTTGCTCAGGGCTGCAGCTCGTGTTTCAACTCACGCTCAGGCTTGTGGTTCCCCTGTCCTGCAGAGCTGCTCTTAGGAGAACCTGTGCCTCTTAGCATGAGTTAGCCAGGTGAGGAGTTATGATGTGCACCTCCCTTTCTCCTCCTTTTTTCATCAAAGAAGAACAGTTGGTAATGAATATCAGTGTAATAGGTTTGAAGCTTTGTGGATCCTCAGCAGATTCCCACTGGGGTGGCAATTACAGGATTTGTAGAGGTTACAGCCTTGAATGAGGTTTTCATACACTGTGGGTTTGTTGCAGCTGCTGTGAGTGCACGCATTTTTGTATATATACTGCTTACGATAGTGGATTAATTTGAGAACTGTTTATCATTTTAATGGAGTGGAGAGAGAGGCATGTGATGCTTTCATTATCCTTTTTACTTAATATTTATTACACACAAAAAGGATATAGCAAACAATTTCTGAAGGCTATAAAGGTGACATTAGGAAGTGTCGCTGCTCTTTAACCTACATTTGGTTACTTTGTGCGTAGAGATTGTGATGGTATTTAAATGAGGTCCTTTTAACCTAACTTTTTTGCACAGACTTTTACGGATGTGTAATGAAAAAATACAAAACTCCAGCCTGTGTTAATGTACTGAACCCAACATGTGCTATTAAAACAGTTAATGGTCATTTAAGTCCTTCACAGCCACCTTGGCCAGTTGAGCTAAAAGAGTAACTGGTAAGAGCTGGCTGTCAGCTGCTTGTCCCCTCTGTGAAATAATGTGAAATATGCCATAGGGGAGATCAAGGGTCTTCTACCTGCCCTGAAGAGCATTCCTCTGGTAAAGTCAAGTAGTGAAGGCTTAGAATTACATGAGTTTTTCAGAGAAGGAAAAGTTTTGGATTTTTTTTTTAACATAAGCAACAAAAAATGGTGTTTAGCTAGCCCCATTCATTTAAATGGCTAGATAAAGTGGCACAGTTGAAAAACTCACAGCAACCTGCCTCCACCATCTCCTCCATTGCCAATAGTCCTCAGAAGTACAGGTTAGGAGGCTATCCAGCAGCAAAAGTTTTTTTAAAATTTGATAACCCTTGGAGTTACCAATTTGATCTATGAAATACAGGCATAGTCCATAGCCTCTGCTTAATCATAATGTTCTCTTACAGTAGGCCTTACATCCTGTATTTCTCAAGCATCTCGCCGTCTAATAGGTAGTGCACAAATTTCTGGGAAAAAAATAGAGAAGGAGTGAAAACAACAGACTTTTTAGTCTTGCCTGTTTTTCTTCCTTACAACTGGTAGTATCATCAAAGAAAATTGGAACAGGGGGAGGGAAGGAAATTTAAAACCAGACTTGTCTGATATTTTTAAAATAAGACATATGTAGAAAGAACAAAAAAGCAAGCGGTACAGTTTTTGTTGAAAAAAACATTAGTTTTTGATAGTTCAAGTGATTTAAATTAATAGTAATTAATTTTTTTAGTAGTTTACATAAGGTGTGGCAGCACAGTACGTGTGCATTAACCAAACTATTTAATCAAGTGAACTGTCATACAGCAAATGACAAGCCAAAAAGTGGAGTAGTAGGGAAAAAAATTATCTGATAAGCCAAAAATGGATCACAAAAGTTCCTTGTTCTGAGAATCACCAAGGTCACTCTGTTAGCTATTACTTGTCTTTAGAGAGGTCGTAGAGATACAAAAGGGAAGACTACACATCGAGCTTTAAACAACTAAGAGTATCCTCTAGAGTTCTGTGGACCAATTATGTGGATAGATACAGCTGTAGGTTTGACTCTAGGAACAGCTGCTTGCACAGGTAGCAGACTGCTCTGTGGGTTGAACTTAAACCGTGGAAAGACATGCCCCTCAAAAAACAGAATTAAGTTTAGCACATTTCCATCATGGGAAGACCCTCAATATCTTTTCAAAACAGCAACGCTCTTATGAAATCTGATGGCACGTGTTTTAAAAGTTATTATCCAATTCTTCTTTACTTTCAAGCTGTACTCAACTGCACAGTTTAAAAAGAAGTTAATTGTTTTTCTTCTACTGCATTTTCAAGTCTTGCACATTCTAAGTGCATTTAAACTAGCTTTAAAAATATGAAGTCCCACATATGTTCAAAGCAATAGATCTGAAAGATGTTAATTAGGCCTGGATGTAGAAATATATCATATTTCATAAAATAGTTAGGAACCTAAACCTATTTGTCACTTATATAATTCTGAATGTTCATTTCTACTACCATTACGAATAACTCAGGAAGAGGGTACACTTTGAAGTACAACTATGATTGATTAGTCTAAAGAGATTCCAGTGCTTCATTGTGTACTACTTTAATCTTTTGAAAACTGAATGAACAGCAGATGGCCTCATAAAGACACTGTGTATGTTTGCCCAGTATGGATTTGCTCTGAAAGGATTGGTTCAGCATTTTAGAGTACATATATTTGGAATACATCTGTCTTAGTCAAGACAGATGGCTAAAGGAAAGAGAAACTTCCAAACACTTGGAATTAATCCAGTGTGAGCATCACTGCTGAATGAAATTTTAATGGGTTATGACTATTTTTCTGTTAGCTTTCTTGGAAGAATGCAGCTGTGAATAGCATAGATACACACAGTTTGGATGGCTACTGAACAGGACTGTTTATTTGTACTTTGAAGTAAAAATATTCTTGTTATTGGTTGCATTCTAATATTCCTGTTTGTAAAAAATTATATTTGCTTTCTAGTGCTCAATTCAGTATTTTCCATCACCTAAGCTGGATAAAATTAGCCACAACCATATAAAAAATGTTTTCCCTATCCATTATTAAAATTGAACCTGATAATAAGAAACTTTAAAGGTACGTGTACATTATCTCAATCCCACAGAATACTATGTGTTGAATCACAAGATCGTTTTTAACTACCCTTTTTAATACAAATTGAAAATTTGAAAGAACTACGGTGTGTGGATCACAGATGATGTATGAACTATATACCTCTGCAATATACTCTGAAACGTGTCACTCAAGCTGAAAAAAGGATGACTCACCTGTGCTAAGAAGAAAGTTCTGTACTACAATGAATGATCTGGGAGTTCTTTAATTTTTGTATTAAGATGTTGCAGTTCAAGTGACATCTGCTTCCTTGAAAAGCTGTCCATTTCAGTAAACTTCTCTGTTAATGTTGCTCCAATAGTGTTCACACTGTTTGGTTGTATCGGTCTCATGGTGTTTCTAACTGCTCTTGTTTTCTATTTTGCAGTAATAACAAGTAGTGGCTACAGTCCAAGATCAGCGCACCAATACTCTCCACAGATATATCCCTCCAAGTTAGTGTCTGCACCTCTTCTAGTCTTTTATAGGGAATTGACCTTGGCTGTAGGCAGTTCTGTGGTTTATTGCAAACAAGTGTTCATCAGCAGAAGAAACAGAGAAAAAGGAAAATTCTTAAACCACAATATTGGCTCCCTCTCCAACTGGTTTTTTCCTCATGTGTCTGCAGAGTAAGATCCTGCTCTGAGCAGTACTGCTGCACAAGAAATACCCCTAAATATCTTCACTCAACAGAAGGAAAAAAAATCAGACTATTGCATGCTGGCAATATATAGGGAAATATTTTAAAGAAGTCAATTTATTTATAGAAATCACAATTGCATGTGCAAGTTGCATACTGGAGGGGTAACCCTGTCCCTGACTCTCTTGCTAAGTCCTTTCAACATTCCACAATCATAAACCACACTTTCCTCATCCCTCTCTGATATCACAGCATTTGAAAATCAATTAAATTAAATAAATTGTACTAGCTTTTAATCTCATTATTTTAGGAATAGAAAAATGGTTTGGTGTGGTTTGGTTGTTTTTTTGTTTTGGGGTTTTTTCGGGGGGAGAAAAGCAGCCTCATGGACAATCTTGGACAGGAGTGGGAACTTTGGGACAAAACACTGAAGGTGTTGTATGAAACTGTCACAGTTGGCAGTCTGTTAGTTTGCTTGTCCTATGATGATTGTTGTGCACTAGGGTTCTTGATTACAGTAAGCCGTCTATTTGTTTCCATGTATTTGATATGGGATACAGCTACGCTTGTGATTCTGATACAGAGAAAACACTGAAATTGTATCCGATTAGGCTCTTTCAAAGGTTTTTTTTTTTAAATAAATTTGCATTAATATGATGGTAGCCAGTATTTATTAATACAGAAAATAGGTGCCTGAATTGATCACTCATTCCACTTCAAACAGGTTTTTGCAGACTATATTAGATACTTTTGGCCACGTGCAATACAAAGTTTAATAGAATTTTTAGTCTACTCTTATAATTTTTTGGCACTTAAATTAGTGAGCAGTCCTTTTCTGATAGTAAATGCTGCCAACTGTACTGAACTAATTAGAAAGAAAAAAATTATAAAAAAATATTAAAAAATTAAAATCTCAAATTTAGTCATGGCTTTAATGGCCAGGTTTCAGTTAGTGTAATTGTGCAGAGTGTGTTTATTCAACTCTTGGTCCATAAAATCTTATTTGACTTACAAAACAATCCAAGAAAAATGTTTCTCTGTATATTTTTGCAACTCTAGAGGGCAAAAATTTTAAGCTTGGTTTTATTCAATCTCTCTATAAAACCCTAGTATTCACAAATAAAGACCATTTTTATTTCCATTCTGTTTCCATAGCCCATATTTTCCGAACATTTTAAGCCCATCTGGTTACCAAAGTATTGCTGTCAATATTTTTACCTTGCTCTCGATGGGTGCTTTCCATCTCCTATTGAAGCTAGAGGCTAGATGTCTGTTGAAGCAGAACCTACACAGATGACCTAATGTACTAGCTTCAATATTCACCTCTGTGTTTCCTTGTTTTTTTACACCAAGTTTCCTTCCACTTGATTAAAAAATCATTTAATTTAAGTGTTCTGATCTTGGCTGAAAGGGGTTGAACACATATAAAGCTGTGCCGCAGTGTCATGGCCTACCTAGAAGTGGACACAGTAGCTTAAGAATGAAATTGTAGTGATGAGACAGCACAAAATACTCACTGTGCCTTGGGGGATGTGAGACAGAGTGTTTTTCAGCTTATTTCAGTGGGGGATGGAACAAATCCCAGAAGAGGAGCAGTTGGCAGAATAATGAACTGGCTCTGGACATCTTTAAACCTTTTACTTTACTTTATTGCTTGAATCAACATACAAAGTATTTGTTGCCACAGTAATGCTATTTTTCCTGATATTTAGGCCCTATCCACACATTCTTTCTACACCAGCAGCTCAAACAATGTCTGCCTATGCTGGACAAACCCAGTATTCAGGAATGCAGCAACCAGCGGTCTATACAGCCTACTCACAGACAGGACAGCCGTACAGCTTACCCACTTACGGTATTTCACCTCTTGTTACTTCACTTTTCGTAGAATAAAAAGTGTTACTGACTTGAATGTTTCTTGTTTTCTGTTTTATTTTCCCAACTGAAAGAAAATATTTTAAAGAATCAGTTGAAAATTAATTTCTTATACAGATTTGGGTGTAATGTTGCCAGGCATCAAGACGGAAAGTGGGCTTTCACAGACCCAATCACCATTGCAGAGTGGGTGCCTCAGTTACAGCCCAGGGTTTTCCACTCCACAGCCAGGCCAAACACCCTACTCTTACCAGATGCCAGGTGAGTAGCCACCTCTAAAATTTAAAGCTAAGTATTTCTTTCCGTTAATAATATGCATTTGTGTAATCATTCTGACCAAGTTAGTCTGGTTCTGGTCATGGAATGTAGTGTGTATTTGCACTTTCTTTTGTTAGTTTGTTTTTGTTTTTTTATGGGGGGAAATTACATGGCAGGATGGAAGGATTTTTTGTTATTTACTAACATGAGCAAGTGTCTTTTCCTTGTTGCCACGTTTCGGAGTATGACATAGTTTGATACTTGGATTACCATAATTTTTTAGAATTTCTCCTTCATTCATATTTATTCTTTCATTTACTCTTCAATAAGTTATTAATTTATTATCCTTTGATCATCAACAACATGTTTTATTTGGATAATTTTTTAGCTTCTTATACAATGGTTAATCTTAACATTACAAATTACAATATGAATCATCTGATTTATGTTGAAAACAAGGACATGCCTCATTACTGATTGATTAAACCCACATGGATCATTAAATAGTCTTTGAAAAGTGTTTGGTTTTGTGGATGTAACACTAAAGTGTTAGACATGATGGCAAAAGAGAAACACCTCTTTCTTTTAAAGTTTCATTACTATATTTTATTAATTTGATTAATTTATTCATTTAGCAGTAATCTGTTCATCTTCTGATTAATCTACATCTTAACATGGAATATTCTGTTTAGAATTTTATTTTGGTTCACAAGCAAGTTCTCACAATTAATTGGATTTTTTAATTTTAGGTTCTAGTTTTACACCATCGTCTACTATTTACTCAAACAATTCTGTTTCAAATTCTACAAACTTCAGTAGTTCACAGCAGGTATGAATATTAACATTTTTATTTCCCAATTACAAGAGGACTTATATAACTCCAATTATAGCATGATATTTTAATTTAGGTCTGTTATATTGAATGAGACTCACTGTAGTTCAGTGCTAGTTTCTGCGGAAAGAGATCAAAATCCCAGTGGAAGCTTAGTTACATCTTTTGTCAGTTAAATATTTCAGCAACCTTGCTGTAATCATTTAGTCAATATCCTTAAATTAAAAAGCATCAAATATTATTTAATTTAAAAAATGCTAAACCAAGCCTTCAAAATGCTTGCAAAAGTCATATGATTGTACTTTTAGAAATACTTAATGGAAAAAACATTACTCAGTACTGTACTTAATGAAGTGCTCTACTGCATTTGTTGTTTTAGGATTATCCATCATACACAGCTTTTGGCCAAAATCAATATGCACAGTATTACTCAGCATCAACATATGGTGCATATATGACCTCAAACAACACGGCTGATGGCACTTCTTCATCATCATCGACCTACCAGTTACAGGACTCTCTCCCTGGCTTGACTAGTCAACCAGGTACAGATCTACATTCAGGTGAAAACAGTTTTTGTATTTTATTCTCTGCTTATATAAAGCCAAAATTTCCACATCCACCTTATATTGATTGAATGCCTTGTTTGAATATTGACATCTTCAGCTCGTGCCTTTCAGAAAACTTCATGATGTAAACCAGCCAAAATGAGCTTTTTTACTGTGTAGTTTGGAATCCTGTCAAGTTTGTTTGCTAGTTAAGTAAAGCTTTTTGCAGGCTGAGATGATTGTCAGTATTACCAACAGCAGGACATTCTTATTTTCACATACACACTCTGAAGTATTGCTGTAAAAAATTTAAAACAAGATAATTTTTTTCATTTAATTGTGCCCCTGCCATGCTACCAAGAGCACATGGGCTTTATTCAAATTTGTACACGCTGTTCTTGCTAATTCATTGATTTAGGTAACAAAGAATAGAGAAATAGGTTATAAACATAAGTCTCTTTAAAAACAATTCATATTGAAGTAGTTGAATTTACAAAAAAGAGCATTCTCAGGAGACAGGAGGAGGCTCCCTTTGCCTGCCCAGCCCTGCCCTCTTGTGCACAGCCACCACAGGACAACCACAGCACAGCAGCTGTTACTGGTATTTCTAGGACATCCCTGGAGGGTAATGGCAGTTCTTTGTTTTTCCTCAGCACCCTTAGTCTCTTCCTGGGACACTGGCTTCACTCAGGCAGCATGGGTAGCATCTGTTTTACCCACCAACTCTGAGCATTTCTAAAAGGACAAAAAAGCTGGCTTTTGGATTAGGTTGTGAAAGGTGAAAGAATTTGTGTTTTAGTCACAAAATCACCTTATTGCATAAATCTTCCTAACAACTGCACCATCTTACTGAAAAATAAAGGCACCTCACTTTTACATGTCCAGGGTTAGGGGAAGTAAATCACCATAGGATATTAGCTCCTGATGGGTTACTGGGACACAGCAGAGCTTGATCTCTCTTAATTTGGTACTCACAATGAAGTCACCCTTTGCAGCTTCTCTTGGAGGTGGCATTAGGTTTACATGCAAACTGCACAAACACTTTTCTCCTGCTTATGTGGTAGAACTGCTTTAATGAGGAGAGGACATTCACATCGAACTACAGGTAGGACACAATGTTCTGGATATGAAATACCACCTCAATTTTTAGTGGTGGTACTGTAACTCCCTGTCTTCCAACTGGAGCTGTTGCAAGGTCTCCACAGAATGAAAGACTTCATATTGGACATGAATAAGTATATGAGTATGTGTAAGAACATCTGTGGTTAAGTGGTCATTCTGTGTTCTGCTTTTAACAGTTTCTACTTATTTTGTTGGATCTCTGATGCTGCTTAGAGCCCAGTAGGTTTTGTAATATATTTATTAGGCATGTGTTGAATATCGGAAAAGCTAAAAACTTTTTAACATTGTAGTAAGAATTTCTGTTTTAATATGAGCTGCTGTAGAAACTCTTTATGAGGGCAATGTTTTCAGTACCCTTTGGTACTAGAATTTCTCACATTAATTTATGTTATGTGGCTGATATTTTAATAAGTTTTATTTTTATCAGCATTGATCTAATTTCTAAAGCAAGCAAAGAATAATCAAATGCAGTTTCTCCTTAGCCGGCTGTTGTAAATAAGCAAATCAAGCAGTTAAGTCTACAGTTGTTTTAAAAAACATGCACTACTGACTTCTGCAGTTCTGAAATGGATGGATGCATACCTTACATTCAAGTGAGACAGCTGCTCAATCTGATTTAGAGGTTACCATAATGAAATAAGGTTGATTTTAAATATCTAGATTTTACAAGGTACCGTGATTAGTTACAGTACTGATTAATAGATAATTATGCAATCATATACAGCACTGACTCAAGCAGAAGCCTGGGTCAACTGATAATGGCCAATGTTAAATGAAAATTGAAATTATTTACTTCAGTTGTTGTATACTTCAGAGAAGACATAGAACAGATTTTTTTTATGTTTTACTTTTGTTAGATTAGAATTAACACAGTCATTGAGAACAGATGTTTTAATACATTACTGTAGAAGTAAGTTTTGATTTTTTTGGAAAGTGTTGAAATGTTATATATATGAAGACGTTTGTGGTAAGAATGTAAACATTCATCTTCACTTACTTAATTTTTGCCTTCTCATTTGTGAGGGTTTGGTCTGGGACATTTTTTTCATTCTGTCAGAAAAATCCAGAAAATTATATTTTGTACAGAACCCTTGCACACTCGGAATTTTCTTTTAAAGCTAACTTAGGTCTTTTCTGCACAAGGATTCTGGTTAGGAAGCTTCTTTTTAAACATTTGTGCATTTACCAAAGTGTATTTTGCTGTTTTTCTTAAGGGGGAAAGAACTAAAATACTTCGATCTTATTGATTGCTTCACTGCCTGCAGTGTCCTTACTGACATTAACATCATCATGGAATAGAATTGATGAGTCAACAAGAACTCTCTCTCTCTAGAGGTTGCTAGACCAGAATTGCTTTTTTCCCTGTGTTGTAGAGGAACAAAGGGGTGAATGACTTGAGGAAGATCACAGAAACGTTCAAGTATTCATATTGGAAGGGACCTCTATGAGTTTTTTGGTCCTACTTGCTCACAGACCAGCCAACTCAGATCATGTTGCTCAGGGCTGTGGCCAGTGAAGTTTTGAGTATTTCCAAGGATGAAGCCTCTCTGGAAACCCGTTCCAGGTCCTGGCAACTCTCACAGTGAAGGAATTTTTCCTAATATCTGATAGGAATATCCCTTGCTGTGATTTCTGTCTGTGAATTTTTTCCTTTCCCTGCATACCTCTAAGAAATGTCACTTAACCTCTTTTACATGCTCAGCCCCTTAACTGACATGGTAGCCCTCACCTGGACCATCTCCAGTTTGCCAATATCTCCCTTCTACTTTGGGACCCAAAACTAGGCATTTTTCTAGCTGTGATCTTGGAAGTCCAGAACAGAGTAGAAAATTCAATCTCCTTCATCTGCTGGCCACACAGAGATGGTCTTCAGTAAAAATGAAAACAAGATTCAGATTCTATCTCAAAATAGATGGTTCTTGGGAGATGCTTATACCAAGTATTAATTTATTCTTGCAGATGCTCCATCATAAGCACTTTTAACAAGTATTACTAAAGGTCCAGAAATGCACAATTACAGGCAGATCAAGGACTCCCTTGAATCTAACTCTGTAGTATATATCAGATCAAAGCTTTACTCTTTCCTTCTTTAATGGAGAAAAATCAAATCGTTAATAGGATAAATGACAAAGATATTTTTCTAACATTTAGCGCTTGAGACCCTAGCCAAACTGCATTTATTGCTAGAAGTTTTAAAGGGCTGCTGTGTTATGAAGAAAGTTATATTTTCTATTTGCTGAGCTGCGGCATTAAAGTAATTTGTGAAGAGAAATTCCACACCGTCCTTCCTGGAGATACCATCTTCAAGCAGTCTGTTTTACATAGCTATTGGTTTGTCATCACCTCCAAAGCCCTTTGTTACCATCAGAGAGAAAGTAGATTAAACGAGTAAGTCAGGGATAGGTCTGAGTGTGCTTGAGATCAGCTATGCCATATCAGATCAGAGGTCCTTCCAGCACATCTTCTCTCTGACATCAGACAATACCTCATACTCAGGGAAAGATAATCAGAACACAACAAGTATGAGAAGTATGACTTCATCCTTTTTCAGGCACTAACTAGATTATTGCATTTAATATTACGACTTTCCTCTGCCACTTTATGGTGAAAACAAAAGTGAACTCTACTCAAGAGCAGATGACGTGGGAGGAGAAGATGAAGCAGGAAGCCGTCTTGCTGTTCTGGGGCATGGATAACTGTCAGAGGGTGTTCTGGCAAAAGTAACACAGGACATGGAAATAAGTCTAGCTGAACTGCAAGTATGGGAAACAAACAACCTTAACTAAAAGGCACTTCATGTTCTGAGAAGCCTTTAATGTGACTTGTAAAATACATGTTCCTCATGGGCTCATGTGTATTTGTATGTATATCTGCACATGCATATGTGTCATTTTAACCTTTCCTTTAATCTGCTGAGGTTTATGTTTCATTGGTAAAGTCAAAAGTGTATGTGGCATCTTCTGATTTAATTTATGTAAGATAAGCCACATTATCACTCATTTTATACATTTTTTTTGTGTATTTTGTCATTGCATACAGACATGTATAGCTTTGAGGGGAATAAAAAAGGCTAGAAGAGGGAAGTTAATTATTTAAAAATACAACACTAATTTTGACATGGATGATTGACTTTACAGGGGAGTTTGACACAGTGCAGAGCCCCTCCACACCAATCAAAGATCTTGATGACAGAACATGTAGGAGTTCTGGGTCAAAGTCTCGGGGTAGAGGGCGGAAGAATAATCCATCACCCCCTCCGGACAGTGACTTGGAGGTATGCCTGTGGTAACCTGAATGAATGTTAATGTGGAGATTTCTTCTGTGAAGAGTAAATTTTGAAAAATACACCTGTGGAAATAGCTTAAAGCATTTTAGAAAACATCATGGGCTCAGTATCCCTTACTGAATGTAACAGAGGTTTGTAACTGCTTTAAAATAAGTGTGCAATGAAACTTTGCTGTTCTCCATGACAAAGTTAGGCAGAAAGATAAATGTGTTTCAGCCTTGTTCTTTTTAGCTCTCAGATTGCATGTCTTGCATTTTCTCATGCAATAGAAGCACAAATCTGTACTCAAAATTGTCACATTTTCTTTTAGTTTTTTGAATAGGGAATCTCAAATATATAGTTCAGGTTAATTATGTGTATTTATGGATGCAATGTAAAATGCAGGATCATCTGGCTATAGTCTTTTGCATGCTTAGGCACTGGTTTGTCCTTGTGCTTGTAAGTAATGCCAATGGATTTCAGTGAGGCAGCTCATATGTGTTATGGCTGCACTTCGGTATGTGCAAGATCAGTGTCTTAGTGAAGAAATGTATCAGCCTAACAGATGGGATAATGATTTCAAGCACAAATGTTGTCTTAGAAATGGAGTAATTATAGTCCTACTACTACTGTGTTAGCAATGCCTTACAGTGACAGGTGAGAGGGGAGGAGGAAGTGGAGTATCTCTGCGTGTGTGTGTGTGTGTGTGTGTGTGTGTGTGTGTGTGTAATACTCCAGCTCTGGTATCAGGATATGATATTGTCTAAATTCTGTATGGCTTTTTATGTGGCATATAGCACTTTTACCCAAGATATGATTTTAGTTATACAGTAAAAATAAAGAAGAATCTTGAATCAATCAGACTCACAGCAAAATATCTGAAACTGCTGTTAATCCTTAACAATTATGTTTGACCCCACATCCTGTATCTTAAATCTATGTTACAGACCTTTTGTGAAAAGCTTTTTAGAGGACAAATAAGAAATAGTTAAAGAGTTAAAAAGTTTCTCTCTTTTTGACTTTTTACGGTGCATAATACACTGTTATTGCTGGGTTTCAGAGGAAATATGCTCAGTTAAGTGCTTAGTTAAACTTTAGGACTCTGTAGACTTTTAGCCCCACTGAGTGGGATGGTGGTGGGACTTTGATGTTATTTGTTCATTAATATTTCCCTCTATTCTCTTTTCAGCGTGTATTTGTTTGGGATTTGGATGAAACAATCATAGTTTTTCATTCGCTGCTTACAGGATCCTATGCACAGAAGTATGGCAAGGTATGTGAGCTGTGAATTCTGTGTCAATTCACGTTGTGAGAGCTATCTGGCTTGCATATGTGTGTGTTTTTCACCTTCTATGTTTATTACGGCTTGGGTTAAGTTGGAGGGAAAGCATACAGTAAAACCCCATTTTCAGAGGGTTGATGTGAAGAAGTCAAGGAGAGAAATGAAACACAGACCCTAAGCACAACATATGATGCAGAGCTGAAGCAGATGCCATGGAAGAGGGAAGAGTTTATAAAGGAATGAGGATGACATTCCTGATGTTGGAAGAGACATTGCTGGGAGACAATAGATGAAGTGCACAAATGGAAATATCTGACAGTATCTGGAAGCATAGAAGAAGGAACAAGAAACTGAACCGATGGATAAATTTACAGGGAAATTGATGAATCAGGATGAGTAAGTGAGAGTCTGACCTATTTCAATGCCAGCTGCAGATGTTATTCTTTGACTCCCCAAGTTTTCTTTGGAATCTTTGACTCCCTTGGCTGGCTCTGGGGTGAGTAATGCTTGGGAATGAAACTCTTTTTCAAGAAGTTTTAAGCATCGTCTCACCTCCGATGAGTCCAAAAGGAGTTCAGGTCACAGAGCAGTGAGCAGGAGAGTAGGAAGAAGAGTGAGGGAGGCAAGGAGAGGCAGTGCTGTCTTGCATGAGCAGGAGTTCCACTGCTGAATCAGCAGTGAGCCCCACTGGGCTGGTGATGAGACCCCAGGGAGTGGGTGCTTGGGGAAGGGGAGAAGGGACTGGTGCCTAGCAACAGAAACAGACAGATGAGAGGGGTAGAGCTAAAGCCCTGGATAAAACAAAAAAATCAAAGCAAATATATGGAAGGAAGAAAATGGACATTGGGAATATTGGTAAGTACATACCAGCGTTTCCTCTGAATTGTGCCATTCAAGTGAAATTAATGTAAAGGTACTTCTTTTTAAGAACATAACCCCAGAACATAACATAAACATGTTCATACTCTGTAGGATAAAAGGCTTGTTTATCATGTTTTCAGCCTCTTTATTCCAGCCATAATCAGATGCTTGAGAAAAGCATGTGAGAAATAATACATTGCAGAACTGCTTTTCACACCCACCTCTCCAGCCAGTGGGTTAGAAATGTCCAAAGCCAGAACCTGTGGAATATAACCATGGATGTGCTAGTATTCCATGTGATCAGCCTTTTTTGGTTAAAAGAGAAAGTTAATAGGAAAAATAGGCCAAGTGAAAAATCTGAATTTCTAGAATGCTAAGATAAGGATAGTTATTCATGTCGTAAAAAAAACAGTCTTGCTTGTTTTGCAGCTTTACAGTGCACATATTTGAGTACTCTGTGAAGAAATCGTCTTCTGTTTTTGAAACATTGTAACAACAGTGTTTTTTCAGAACCATTTCCAACCAATAGTTATCAAAACAAGGGACAAACCCACCTGAACATGAATATTTCTATCACTTTGAGAGTAACCCGTAGACTGCCACAGGACTTGATGAATTGCCCCAGTGATGCAGTCATTCCTTTCATCCTTTTTTGATTGTGCCCTTAGGATGTTTTCTAAATCAACTTTAATGCTATGTTTTAGAAATCAGAGCATATTTTGTAGCTCACAAAACATCTGTAGATAACTTTGAAAACTGTCTTGGAAACAGCAGTAGAAATATAGTTCCTCTTGGTTTTCCACTGAGTACCTCTCACTATTCAACTCATTTGTTCATCTGCTTTGTATTTCATAAAACTAGTACATTTCTATTTTTAATTACTTACTGCAATAGCAAATTGCAAACATGGGCTCTGGAGCTGTTACATTATGATTTGTGTGGACAATGATAGTTTTTGCAGCTGAGCGCCACTTGGCAAATATGTTTTTCTACAATGCTGAGCTCTTAAGTGAGCTTTTGTTGATGTGACGAGTTAGGAGATATCATTTCTTAAAAGTTTATGAGGTACATTCTTATTCCCTGTGAATAGTGTGTATTCTTTGTTCCATTGCATTCCAGTTACTCTTGCTAGTTGAAGGTTGATTAAGCTGAAGTTTTGTCTATCTCTTAGCATTTATATTTTGTTTGTTACTCCCAAGTTGTTCCAAAGGGCCGAGATAAATCCTGTGACTCAAGGTGCAACTAGTTAAAACAAAGGAAAAAATTCCTTTGTAAGCTTAGAAGGAGGAGAATGTGATTTCCAAGTGCAAAAATCAAAAGAAATCTACACTTGATGATCATATTTTGCCATTTTTATAGCATTATGAATTACAAAAATTTATCAGAGAGGCTTTTTACACTTCTCTGGAGAGGGCTCAGAAGAATTTTACTGCTCATTCTCTGCTTGTTCATTGTTAAACAGAAAAACTTTGTCATCATTAACATCTATGATGACATTTCCCAACTTCATTCGTTCTTTTGTCTGCCTGTATTAATAGTTATCTCTCATCACCTCCGTTCACTCCCTCCTTGTCCGAGACCTCTGAGTTGATTTTCGTATCGCCTCCTAGGGGACATGGAATAGAAACTCCCTATGGAATACGTTCGTTTTCCTTCATTAGCCACAACATCTGGTTATTAAGAAGAGATGTATTCTCTTCCTCTATTGCTACCCATATGAATCTCTCCTGGAACAAGTGTTCCCTATGAGAAAGTTAGAGCTGAACTTAAATCTGAGATTCCCACACAATATAGAGAAGTGTCCTTAACCTAAAAATATTGATACCTAACTTACACGTTACCACTGTTTTCGAGAGGTCAGTTTTGTTCAGGGCAGCCACCCACTGAAAATCACTTCTTACAATACTGTTCACATATATTGGTTTTTAAGTCTTTATGCATGCAAATTCCTATCACAAGGAATCTACCCGACAGTAATCTGTTTGTTTTATGAGGTGTTACAAAAGTCAGTTTGATGTTTGTACTTTTTACCCAAGAAATTAAATGGTTTTTAACATCTTTTGCTGAAACCTGACATTCCAAGACAGTATTAAATGGATTTCCTCCACTAACGGACACTGAGATGTGGAGCTTTATTCAGTCACTTTTGTTTTGGTCTAAACACTTAAACATTTAAATATCGTTCCTCTCAGGCTATCTTCATCTAGTCTCCCGGGAGGCATTCCTGTGGATGGCCCAGTCTAGTACAGAAATCCACAGACAGACATTCTGGCTTCAGTTTAGTGCCTTCATCTGAACGTAACTAAAGTAATTTCTATTTCAGTATATAGAAGTGCTGTAACTGATCTTGATTCTTCTGCATATGAATGATACCTTGCTAGCATCATACCTCTGAGACCCGAAGAGTTGTTCTTTATTCTGCAGATTGTCTGGGGAAAACCTCCAGATAGGTTTTTTAATTTTTCAATCATTATTTCCCCTTTTGTTTGTGCTTGTGAAGAGTAGCACAAAATACCATTTTGGCAGAAGTTCAGTCTGCCTCTTACTAAGTTTTTCAATTTGCAAGTTTCCTCCCTTTTCAACACTCAGTCCTCTGCACCACTTGAATCAGTCTGTAAATTCTGCTTCAAGTTGAAAGACAGTAAAATGATGACTGTGATGTTCCTCGACATTGTGCAAACACTATAAAACCAAAATACCCTGACAAATCTGCTTTCTTTGTCTGTTTTTCTGTGTAAAGGAAAAACCTTAACATGGCAAGAGCTGGAACATGATGTTTAATTCCTATTGAAAAGTTGCAGTGCAAGTTTTTGTCAATTTATTAAGGAAGACATGGTCATTTCTTGAGATTTCAATTCCAGTGACTCTCCTTAGCAGAAATTGTTATGGGGAGATCCCATAGTGATTTTGTGCTAAGCTGAAATGAATTCTCTTTATTTTATTTTCCATGTAGTACCTAGCAATAGCCTTCTCATGCCTTTGTCAAAACAGGAATATAGGAAATAAAATTTTAACAGTAATAAAGTTAGGCATATTTGGTTACAAAAATTTCTATTAATAAGAAAATCATAAAGGTTTTGTGATATTGATGTCTTTCAACTATACTGGACAAGACAGGAAATTGTCAAATATAGTTGGTAGTTTCTATAGAAACAAATTGGATTATAATGGAATACATTATAACAAATTCTCACATTTGAGTCTGCTTCTACCCAGGAAGGGGTAAAAAGAGCCTGAGAATCAACAGTGATACTCCAGTTTTGGAAGAACTCCAGTGAATAACTTACATAACATGAGTTACCACCTGTTCATGAAGCGATGTACATGCCTTAGTGTTTGTAGGATTAAGGCAAAGAAGCATATTGCAAATACTCTCTACTATATTGTATCTAGGAAGAAAATTTTATCATTACTGTGCACTTAAAAAAAAAAAGAAAAGAAAAAAGAAAGAAATACTTGTCTATATGTGATGACATTTTGGAAGCATTATGGCTTGATGAACCATCTTATGAGTCCAGGGTATTTGAATAGTTATGTTCTATGTACGTAACATGAATTTTGCAAATCTGTTAATGTGTGTTCCTTAATCATCCTCTTGGAAAACTGACCTTCGCACTTGCTGCTCCCTTAAGCCATGTGAATTTCAAATCTGTAGAAGACTGACGGGATTAAGTTGTTACTAGGCCCTGAATTTGTTTTTTACTTCTGAAAGGTGGTCTAGACCAGTTCAAGGTTCAACATAAAAATACTCCCTTTCACTGCCAGAGAACTGGGTCTAACTTGGGATCACTGGAATTTTTTGAACACTGTTGTCCCCTTTTTTTTTCACAAGAGTCAAAAGTCCATTGCAGTACATTAAGCATAAAAAAGTTAACCCCACAAACTCAGGCAGATGATTAAGTCAATAATCAGACTAGTTACCAGGTGTCAGCAAGGCATCAGGAACTATTATTCTTAAACACATATAAGATAATGCAAATTTGCTTTACCTCTTTCATAGCAAGCCTAGTAAAGTTAAATTAATCACCTTACATTTACTAGGCAGTTAGTGCTCTCAGATAGTTATATTGCAGGTTGGTAAATTTGTGTTATCTTGGCAGGGTAGAGCGATTTGATAGTGTGAAAGTTAACCTACGAACAAATGGGACATTTTGAATGAATCTCATGCAGGGACAAGAATCCCGCGTTTCTACAGAAATGAAGGGATGATCTGTAGCAAAAAAACGAACTTACATGCACTCTCTCATTCTTGTGTACCAGCCAAAGAATCATGCCATAGATGGCAGGCACTTTGTTGAATGAATACATGCAATAAAATCATAAAAGAGAGACCAGAAATTCAGCAGTGAGAGCCTGTGTAGAAGAAGGGTAAATACAGACAGAGAAGGATCAAATGCAAGGTTTGAAGCTACATATTGGAGTGGAAGAAAGAGTGGGAAAGAAGCAATGTAGTCCTAAGCATAGACATGGTGACAATGATTTATCCAAAGTGAAACTGAATTTGGGGAAATGGACAGAGTTTCAGACTACCTTTTGTATATTTATAAAGCCGAGACACTAGAAATGGAAAAGGCCACTTAAGTCACACCTTCCTATCACAGTGTTATAATTAATTGCTTACAAAATAATCATCTAGTAGAGACAACTAAATTTGCTAGTTGAGCTTAGCATCACCTTGGTGAGCATCCCTATGTGCCCCAAAATTGAAAAGAAAGGCCAAGAGATCAGAGACATTGTGCAGTGGATTGAATGTCGTATGAAGTAACTTTGTTCCTCCCTTTGCTGCCGACTCAGTGCATTGGGTCAGAAAAATTAGTTACTGCTCCATGACTCTGCTTTTTTCTTCCCACAACTTGAAAGTCAAGATACCTACATATTCTTATAAAGGGCTCAGGGTTTAAAAATGTCATGTGTTCTTACAATAATAATATTAGTTTTCCTATGTACATCTTTTGTGAAAAATTCCTTCCCTGTTTCCAACCTTATTTATACTTGTATACTTTTATGGCCACCAGACTTTCCCCTGTCAATTCAGTCAGGTTGCAAATTCCTCAATTTTCAAATAATTTGATTTTTCATCATCCACATCTCCCCAGATTTTCTCCCACGCGTTTCTCCCACTGTCCCTTCTTACAGTATTGTATGAAAATGACGTAATACTAAAAGGATTTTGGACAAATTTCTCAGTGTTAAAAAAAAAAAAAAGCCAGCACTTTGTTTGCAGCAATTTTTAAAGTAATTCTCATACAACTTACAAGTATGTAAGTAGTTAACCTTACTTTCTGTTTTTTTAAGGATCCACCAATGGCAGTGACTCTTGGGCTGCGAATGGAAGAAATGATTTTTAATCTTGCTGACACGCATTTATTTTTTAATGATTTAGAGGTAAGTATCAAAGGAACATAAACACCATTGTTTCTGTTTTGTTAACATAGCGGCTTTGCTGTGCATTAGTGTTTATTGTGTGTGACATTTTCGACCTATGTATGCCTTCTGTCTTTAAGTTTGTCTTATTCTAATCAGAGAGATTTTAGCCAGGTGGCACTGACTTCCTGGGGCTACAGAGTCCTTCCATGAAACTTGGTGAAAGAGAGACTCTGCAAACTTCCCATTCCTTTCTATGTCCTATAGCCATCATTTCAGTTTCCGTGGACGTAGAGCTGTCTCCTGTCATCTCCAGGAGGGGAACATATGTGTCTCAAATTATTCTCTTGCAGTTCTCTATATTTGCCCTCAGTGGGTGCCATCATCTGATCACAAGAGACTATGTTCTTATCCTGACATATCTAAGTAGCCTTTTAGCCACAGGCCCCCATTTCTTTTTCAAATGGAGAATATTCTTCATTTACCTCAGACTGCAGCATCAGAGAGCTTGGACTGTGATGTACTAATTAGTGATGTCTCTTCCCAAGGTAACCAGGCAACCACTTGTATTGTCATGATACACCCAGGGTGTACAGTTTTGCATCTGGTCAGTAAAGAGAGAGAGAGACCTCTTTCTAGGGAATGCCTGCTGTGGATAGGTCACCTGTCAGAAGCACATGAATGGGCTACCACAGGGACAGTAGTCTGGGAAGCAAGCTCATCAGCTGGGCTTCACAGGTTTTTTTATTTCACTTTCAGAGTCCAGATCTGTTAACATGGAAAAGGACAGTCTTACAACCATGTGGGTCAGTTTTCAAAACTATGGGCTTTTCAGACATTCCTTTCTTATTCAGAATAGATCCCAGAGTTTCCCTCATGGACGGATATTTGCCACTAATGGCAGCTGGAAGCCTTGGAGGTTTTGTTCAAAATCCCAGAGGAAAGTCTCTGATGATTGAATAGAAAAAATAAGTGGGATTTTTCCATCCACTGGGATGTTGAATTTTCTAGTGTGTGTTCTATTCCTTCATCAGCTGTAGTCAGTAAGAAAAGCAGAAGGTACCAGTATGCGGTTGTTTTTGTCATCCCTTTCAGTCTTCATTTATTGTTAGCTCTTTTTAAGTCAAGAAGCCAGAATCTACTTCACACCTGAGCTGCAGTTCCTCCTTCTGGCAACAGAAACTTAAGAAAGTAAAGCCCTGAACTTTAAGCCATTCAATAGAATATGCCCAGAGTTCTTCAGTGTTGTGCTGTGTTTGAGTGGAAGAATTCAGCAAAATGGAGCTTTGCCCTCTTTCCATCCCTCTTTATTCTTGCTTATGGCTATTGAAGCTTCATTCCTTTCTCTCATTATTTATTTTCTTTGTAGATCACAGGTTCAGCTGTCATAGGTAGTGTCATAGGTGGATCATCACATTTTGGATAGTCTTCATCAGGTGGTTTTAATATCCTGTCCAAAAACTCATACACTAGCTCATTCCAGAGGTTGAACAGTATACAAATAGTTTCCAGTTTCAGATAAATCAAAAAGTACTACTTGGGGACTATCTTGGAAACTCTCGTAATTCAATCAGTTTGATTTGATTAAAACCAGTTTCTATATGCAATTAATAATCACAGTTGCTATAAGAAATTACATATTTTATAGCTCAGAATTCATCTTTTCTTCAAAACCAACTCTGTTTTAAGATTATCAAAATTCCAAAGTTCATATACTTAAATGAGTTGTATGCTTACATTATGAATTGTGCAAGAAGACCTGCAATTTTCTATCTTCTTAGCAAGTAAGATAAAGTGGCACAGTATGTAGAAGCACCTTTTAGTATACTGATGAAGAAATCTATTTAAATATGTTTGCAGAGCACATGGCCTTTACTGAATATTATGGTGCATCTGCATGATGAATGTGTAACAGATTCTGAGAATTCCCTGATACTGACTTGGGATCTCTCTCTCTCTCTCTCTTCTCCTCTCTCTATCTATTGTTGTCTTCCTCTCTCTGTCCTCATGCAGGAGAGCAGAGGTGAGTGCTGAGCTGCTGATGATCACAGCCATCAAGACCTCCAGTTCTTGCTGGAGGGAAATAGGCCTTTATTCACAATGTTGATTACTTATTCTTTCATCATTTCACTTTTTTAGTGACGAACTGTACCTTCTGGCTTGCTTTCATCTTCATCCTACAATAAACCTTGTAGAACTGGATGTGACAGCTGTTACTACTGAACCTATATTTGACTCCAGTCACTATGTTCTTTAAGCTCTCTTTTTTTCTTACGAACACCACATACCAGGGTGTAGGAATAACAACCAAGTTACTTAAGTTATCACATACAAAAATAAAGTTTTCCTTCCTCTATGCAAATCTCTCTCACTTCAATGACAGCTGATGCAGAAATTCCGATCTGCTGAGACATTCCCTGCTGACCCAGTAACCCAAGTTCTAATCAGCCTTTTATTTCAGGCTAGGCTGTTCTCCAGCTATTGCATTCTCAGTGTATAAATTTTAGTTAGCTTGAGAAGTATTGCTCGGGAGGGTAGTTGGTGTTTTGCCATGAAAATAGGAGTCTGGTGCTCCAGAAAGTTCATGTGCCTAAACAATGCTTAGAGATGGGATTCAGTTTTGTAATAATATCCAACTAAGGCATTCTGTTTTCAGACAGGTAAAGAATAAAATTAAGGTTTTTCTTCCTATTTCAGTATTAAATTTAAGACAGCTTTTAGAAATGTTGGTAAGGCATACTGTGCACACAAAAACCCCAATTTCTACAAATTGAGAAGGGATTCAGATATGAATCTTCCAATTCCATTATCCTCCTCCACTCTCAAGACAATGAAGAAAAAAGAGTATTTGTTTCCAGCAAACTGAATTATATTTCCATTTTTATGATTATTCTACCGTATGTTAAAGGAAATTTTATCTGGGTTTTTTCTCATTAAAAATTGAAATGATAAATAAAAAGTAGGATTTAGGTAAGTCTCAGAATCTGGGAGGCAGGTCAAACTAGTTTTAACAGAGACTAAAGCATATACATTAAAAGGAGGCTCCTGTATAGCCTCATCAGTAAGTGTTCTGTGTTCAGTGTGGTGAGTTAGTGCTTTTACTGGATAATGAAATTGCTGTCCATTTCAGGAGCATAATTTGTTAATTCTGTATTCTCAAATTTTCAGGCAATCTTCTGCAAGGAATTGACTGCTCTCAGATATAACTTAAGTTACTATTGCTTCAAGCGAAAGCTAGATATTGTACCTAGATTCCTTTCCTGTATTAATGTAATAGGAAATATATTTTTAGGTTTTTTAGTTTTGGCCTTGCACAGACAGTGAGCCATGGTGACTTGAACTTAACAAGTACTGCAGCTGATGTGAAAAGTATTTTACTTTAACATTTAAAGTGATGCCTTCTTCCCTTCCTCCCCATACCTGCTAGGTGTCATTTAACAGCAAACTCAGATCTAGTGTTGTTCAACCAGTTTCCTGTTTCTTTTGAGAAAAGTAGAGAACGATCTCAAATCTGCTCAAACCATCTGCTTTTTCTTTTTTTATGGAAATTTTTTTTCACACCTTTAAAGTCATTTTGTGAAACGGTAGACATTTTAGTTGAAGTAATAAGTAAACAAGAAAACAAAGTAAAACAAAACAAGTGTTGGGCACGTGTTTGCTGGTCAGCAAACGTGTATTGCCAGTATGTAGAGAGGAGGTGTCCCATTGATCTGAGAGGAGAATATAGAGGGGGAAAAGGAGGAAACTGGAGAGTGCTGTTGGGATTGATCTCCTATATACTTAGCAACCTTCTTGAAGGGACAAGGAGAGAATAATCAGAAAATTGCATGGTGCCCTCCTCCTGTTCCTGGAGTCAATCACAGAATCACAATGAACAATCGGAGAAAGAAAAAAAAAAAAGTAAACAGCTGAACATTTGCCCCTCATTATAACTTAATACTGAAATTATCAGCAGAACAGTTATCTGAAATTTTCAAGGCTAGAACAATGTAGCTGAAAGGATTAACAAAACCCAAACAGCAGCAGACACTCCTTATCTGTCAAGGCTTTTGTGTGCCCTCCATTTAATTAGTACATCTTCGAATCCACAAGAATTATTTTTAAACTTTTAAACCTACACTTTCACCAGTTCCAGGGAAACCTGTGAAGGTGATCTGGAAGCCAGCATTTTTCCCAGTTGAGTTCCTGTCCTACACTGGATGAAACATAGTTATATTTTATTTCTAGAGTGTAAATAACAAAAAAGGGTAAAGAAATGAATCTTTTATTTCCGCTGCCACTTCCCCTTTACTTTCTATTTTCTTCTGCTATTTACATCCAAAACCAGCTTCTTTAAAATATTCTACAGCTCAAGATAATCTCCTCAGACAGAACCAAAAAAATTTTATTTCTCCAGTGGGGAGAAGAATGCTTCATTTCTGTTCCTCGAACGCAGCTCTGTCATGCCTGTCTTAATGGATTAAGCTAGATAAGGAAACTTTGGCAACTCATTAGTTTAGCTTTGACCCAGTATTTTAAATTAGTGCTTGTATGATGAAATGAAATTACATATTTGAAAAGAAAATTGCTATTTTTTTAATCAACTTACTTCATATGGGTAAAAATCTGTTAAGTTTTCATTCATTGCAAAGAAAACAAAACAAAAAGATGAAATGGTACTTCCCCAAATTCACGTTCTAGGAAGTTGTGATCTTCACATTTGGAAATCACTCCTCTGTTCAGATTATCCTTTATCTGTACATTTTAGCACTCTTTTGAGACAGAGACTGGAAACTTAGAACTGCGTATTTCTGCATGTCACAGAGAAGCTGAATTAAGTGCTGCTTATCAGCGACTTTATTTGACATAAGTGACTCACACGGCTGTTTCTTTGAGGAACAGAACCACGTATTTGGAAAGCTCAACTTCATTTTGTCTATGTAATGAGAGTAAATTCTTGAAAAATATTAGTTGGGGAGTAATTTTTAAAATACATCCTTGAACTTTTCCATAAATTATATTAAGACTATGTTAACAGTGGTTATTTTAAATGTTAAAGAATTACTTGCATACAGGAAAGTAAAATCTCTGGACATTGATGTTTAAGTGTGTCTTTGGGTTAAAAATGTGAGTTCAAGCAACTACAGAAAACAATAATATGATGTATGATGGCTTGCCTTATTGATTGATTGATTTGTGCTTCCTTCACATTTTCTTACCTTTCTGCTGTAATCACTGAGCAGATAAGGATATTCGTTAGCTGTCCAAAATTGCATATTGCTTTTCTAATGGCATTGAACGTTTTGCAATTTTAAAGATGATGATGGTGATAGGAAGCTATGCGTGTACACTCTCTGCCATCTTCTGGTGCAGTTAGAGGCCTGCACCTGTCCTTTCAACATCTGTACTAAGCCTGTGGCCAGCACAGAATCATAGAATAATTAAAGTTGAAAAAGACCTGTAGTCCAACCATTAATCCAGCCCATTGTGTTAACCACTGTGCCATATTTCCAACTGGCAGATCCACATGCCTTTTAAACACTTCTAGGAATGATGACTATATCTCTTATAAGAAAATGGATCATTTGGGTTTGTTTTTTTGTTTTGTTTTTTTTTTCAATAGGAGTGTGATCAAGTTCATATAGATGATGTTTCTTCTGATGATAATGGACAAGACCTAAGGTAAGATACAGCATTTGTTTTTTTGGTTTTGTTTTTTTAAAGATTAAATAATTTGAGCATTTACAGGAATACATTGTATTTATTTTTACTGTATTTTGGGTGTTTGCAGTACCTACAGTTTTGCAACTGATGGCTTCCATGCAGCTGCAAGTAGTGCAAACCTTTGTCTGCCAACAGGTGTAAGAGGAGGGGTTGACTGGATGAGGAAGCTGGCTTTCCGTTACAGAAGAGTAAAAGAGTTGTATAATACTTACAAGAACAACATAGGAGGTGAGTTTAATTGCCAGAATGAACTTAGATCAGTCTAAACTTCATGGTGATGAACTCCCACCGAGGGAATGTGCCTGGGAAGCCACAGAGGAAATGGAAAGTAATGTGACTGAACCATGCGCTGTTGAAAGCTACTGATGGGAGTGGCAAAGCCAATGTTACGCTGTTGTGTGGGAGAAACAGATCTGGGAAAACCATGCAGGCTTCCATTTAGTTTCCACAGTCCATTTTCCTCATTCAGACCCAGGAATTCTTACCATACTGATTGGTTGAAACACTTTTTCTACCTCAACTCTGCTTGTTGTTCTAGGAAAGATACTGTATAGTTTCCACAGCACAAATTGATTGTGGATGGCCATTTCCGTCCTACATTTTCACGATCTTGTTGGTAACAACCCACCAGAGTCTCCTAAACTCTGCTGGATACCTGCTAGTCTGTTTTCACCAGTGGATGTAAGAAGAAATTTTTAGCTCTGCCATGCTACTAGCCCCTTTTGTTGACTCTGTAGCTTACACAGTTGTATTCTCAACAAGTCTGAGTCTTATTTGGTTCAAGAGCTTTTCTGTAACTGTTTAAATTCATGGACTTGCTCATGTCTGCACCAGCAGGCTTCTAGGTAATAGAAACCAGAATCAAAAGAATCTATTCTGAAGAGTCCTGTGTGACTTGCAGAGACAGACAGCCCTTTTCTGGAGAGGGGAATATGTCAACTGACCTCCTCAAAAAGAGACTATGAGAACAGAGGCTATTTAGAAGTCTTCAATAATTGCCACAGTCACGTATTTTCACACCTAGCAATTCAGAGTCTTTACTTGCCACAGGATGAAGCTGCAGAACCAAAGGGTGGTAGTAGAGGGCTGACTTTCACTTACTCTGTCTTTCATTGTCATGAATAGAGATTTTATGTATTAATAATTTTTGAATCAGTATAAAGCAAAAGTTTACTGGATTTTTTTTTTTTTTTACAACTCTGAATGCATCTAAAATTCTAAAAGTGCTGCATTTCATGAAACCTTGTACACTGGTAAGAGTTCAAGTCCAAGAGCACAGCATAGGAAAACATGCTAATCATTGCAAAGGCAGAGAGCAGACATGTAATGCATTGTATTAAGGTTTTTATTCGCTCCTAGAAATCCTGCTGCTGAAATACAATCTATTCCTAGCAGGCAAGTGCATTCATTCATCCTGTACTTCTTAGCTTTTTTAATAATCTTCTTATTACATATGTATCTGTTTATTTCAAAAGACCTGCTAGAAGTCTATAGCTAGACTATTCCATATATTTTTAGGTTGCTTCTTTTCTGATTTTTGAAGGTAGTCTTCACTACTTCTTGGGAGCATAGGGTGTAAAAGAGAAGAGGGATAATAAAGGTCATGAAGCCTGCTTCCCTGCTCTTCCAGGACCAAATCTAATTCTAAAATATCTTGGTTCCAAAGAATTCATGTCTCAACATTCAATAGGCTGGGTATTTTTAAATATGTTACAATTTATAACCAAAAAGAGGTGCTTTAAGGACTAACTGAGATATGAGAACATAAGATGTGCAGCTATTTCAGGGCTGTAAATGCTATAAAAAGATCTATCATTACTAACTACAATAGGACTTGAAGAGCAAGCCATCAACGAACATATTTTCATATGTGTAACTTGAGGTTCACTTAGATACAGTCATAAGCAGTTTTAAACATATGCAGATACTGCTAAGGCCAGTTTATTCTGAACTATCTTCTTCTGAGAACATCTGGGCCTGTGATACCAGTGGCATGGATCTCCTTGTCACTGCCTTTGATAATTTCAGAGTAAGAGGTATGTGAGGAGCTGGTTTAAAAAATACGCATTTCTGAAAGGTATACTTTGAAACACAGTAAACCAGCCTGAATAGATTAAAAAAATCTAACTAATTATTAGTATCTAAAATAATCTCTGACATTGCTTGATATAATGAAGTACAAATAAACCCACAGATTTAGTGATTGTTGAAGACAATAGATTTTCTCTTAGGTATTAATTCAAGTTCTAATGGAATTTAAAATAGAAACAATGACTATAAATCCCTATACATTCCAGCTAATACAGAATATAATTCTATTTTTCTTTCTTTTTTACATAAAAGGACTCTTGGGTCCCGCTAAAAGAGATGCATGGTTGCAGTTGAGAGCAGAGATTGAAGCTCTGACAGACTCATGGCTAACAAATGCACTTAAATCATTATCAATTATCAGCACAAGGTATGTATCTGAGTCTACCATAAAAAAGGTTTATAGTTTTGGATATGTAATGGCTATTTTTTTTACATTTTAAATTATAACAAATGAGTGCCTCTAAAGATCCAAACAGGTCTAACATGACCTCTGAATAGGATACAGGGAAAGTGGAAAGTGGGTTTATTTTCAGTGATTCTGCCATTTCCTAAAGATAGTATGAAGTGTATTCTAAAATGTGTGTGTGTATATTGAAATGGTATTTTAGAATTCTGAGACAGCCTTTAATTTATTATCTTGTGGACAGCATTCTCTGATCTCCAAGCCTCCCTGTTCTGTCCTTCAATATCTGTGCCTATACACAGTGCTACCTAAGCACTGTATAGATACCAGAACACAAGAACATTTTCCTCCTGTCCTTCCAAGCAAATCAGTACATACTGGCATATATCTTACCTTTTCAGAAAAGCAAAACTCTCTTCTAACCGAGTTAAAAGTCTGGGTTCCCAGTAATGAGGCATAAAATTTTTATTGTTACCAGAAATCATGAAAATTCTGGTTTTAAACTATAAAAAAGAACAATATTAAGTCGTCTTGCCTTCTGAACATGTCTGGGAAAAAACTCAGCATCAAGTGGAAAGAACAAACTTGAAAGACGTGGAAACTTCATTTTCAACGTAAAAAGATTTGCAATATGTTTATCTTTTAATTTTTGTTTGTTTAACAGTGTCCTAAGCATGTCAGAAGAAAAAAAAAAAAAGTACAAGATTTGTGTAAGCTGTTGTGTTTAGCTCTGCATTCCTTTCCAAATTTTTAGTCTTCAAAAAGACTTTTGGTAAAGAAACCCAGTTGAGCATTGGTGGATGAGTCCGGAAAACTGTTATCAGTTATTCGGGATTGTTAAGTGATAGTCTTTTGTATTGTCTTCAAAGAACTGTACAACTATAAATCTTCAGACGCTACCCATGAGTCATCTAAACATTACTTCTATGTTACTGACAGGAAATTGAGATACATTAAGGCAGAAATACTAGCCTAAGGTCTTGCTTGGAATTTGTGGAAATGCCAGAAAGAAAAGTCACAGCTATTTGCTCTCAGCTCCATGTTCACACCATGGTCACGCTCATGTTCCAGCCTGTCAGTGCCTAAAGTAGCCCGGGTCTGAGTTTTCTGCTGTATAACTGCTAGCACAAGTTCTCCATTCAGCTTTCTATCCTTGCTATTTGAAGCTAGTTTATTGAGATGATTATTCTTATCTCTCCCTCCTAGAAATATTCCTACTCTTGAAACATGAAGAAAGTAATGTCATTATGGACAAATGTGTATTGGCTGTTTATTTTCCTTTAAGCATTCACTTAATTCTTTTATTTTGCTGGTAGCTACTGCCATTTAGTTGCTAGAATGAAAATTATGCTTTCAAAGGATTTGTATGCTTTCTTTGGAGATAGCTGGTGGTCTTAAATGTCTGTATTTTAGTGGACCTATCTTCAAGGACCTGTTTACTATAAACTAGTGTGGAATATTTTCTACAAATCAGGCCAAATCAATTTTTAAAGGATTTTCCCAGAAAATTTACGTACTTTTTCTGTAAGTGATGGTGCTGAGCAGCACTACTGTGTGAGTGAAAGTAAATGCAGAGGAATCCTGGATATGCCTTTCACGGTCGGTTCACCTCATCAGCATTTAGGTACTGTTTCTAAACTATTTAAACTTAAACCTTTTCTCTCATTTTAGGAGTAATTGTGTAAATGTACTGGTAACAACAACTCAGCTTATTCCAGCACTTGCAAAAGTTCTACTATACAGTTTAGGAGGAGCTTTTCCTATTGAGAATATTTACAGTGCAACCAAAATAGGTAAGAAAATTATTCTTTCATCTATTCTTATTTCATACCCGAAGGAATAAAGATACTGATTAAAAGCTTCAGAAACTCCTCAGCATGAAAGAGAAAAAAAAAAATGCAGGAAAAAGAATGAATAAAATTGTTCTGTGAATTCAAACCTGAGCAGAATTTCTGCTAAAATAACCTCTGCTGTGACCTTCAGCTCTATGTAAGCTAGGCCACAGCTTCACAAATTTTTTCCAAAGACATAGTATGTTAGTGATGGTAATGAAAACTGTTACTAATAGAAACTGCATTGATGGATGCCAAAAGCGCATTTAGTCATTCTCTTCACATCTATGTGCCTTTTGAATATTACGGTTTGGAGATGTATAGTTTCTAGAAATTGCATCCAAAATTGTAAACCAAGAGGAGTTGTCATTCCTGTGAAATGTGACATGGCTTATAATGACTGATAATTTGGCAGATTTCATGATCCACCAGTCATTAATTCTAGAATGTTTCATTTCTGTACCTATCACAACCTTTATAACATGGAATGACATAAGCACGATAATATATTTCCTGAATTATTTTCAGAAGAGAAAAAGTAATTTATATGCTAACAGTGTCAGGAAAAACTATTACCTCAGTCATTGTTTAATTAGCTGTAGCTGTCCTTTGGACAGAAATGACTCAAATATTTTAAAAACTTAAGTGAAGGCACAAAGTATCCCAAATACTGCACATTACTGGGCAGTCTCTGTCATACAGCCTGTACATATTGGATTCTATCATTGAGATTGCACTCAAACCAAAGGAAGGAGCATTAAGAAATAGTCCCGACAGCACAGAATGGGGTGGTGAAGTGATGCACAGCCTCTAGTGCCTCTGTTGAAGTAATTCTGCACTAGAAATTCCTTCTAGGGACATTGTAGCTGCTGTTACACCCCTGTCAGGAGCACAGCAAACTCTAGAGTACAAGATCTCTCTATTTTTCATCTCGGTGATCCCTGCATTGTGTTGAGCACAGGACTATAATTGCAGCTGTTGCTTATGCACCAAAATTTAGTCCTTACTTAACAGTTAATATAATGATGCTTTTCCTAATCATAACTCCTTCTTTGTGGCCTAACTGAAAAAAAGAATACAAAAAAAAAAAAAAGAGGAGACCAGTAAGAATCAAAGATCTAGAAATCACGGCTTGTGAGAAGACTCTCAAAACTTGGGGTGAGGATAGACATAATAGCAAACAAAGCAAAAAGCAATTGCAGAGAGGAAAGAAATAATATTTCCCTGCATTGATGGGAGAGGTGATGATTTCTTTGTAGTGGGCACTTATAGGTCACATGTCAAAGAGAAACTTCCTAATGGAAAGGATTTAATAAATATGGAGATCACCCATGGAAACAGTGAAATCATCGTATTAGGATGCATTTAGGATCAATAACACAAGTACTTTTTGCTAAAACTGAACCTGCAGTATGATGATAAGACCAGCAGATTACTTTGATTTTTCCCTTTCAACCCTGTTTATTGTTGTTACTAGCTTAGCCTGCTAGGTTCCATATTTCTCCAAAAGAGCCAAGTGCTTCATAAAGTTCTCCCAAGAACTTGTTGTCTAATTGTATTTTGCTTGTCTAATGCTCTGTGAAAAGTTTTTTCATTGCTACATCACTCATTGTTGCAGATACATCAGGTTTAAATTTCTACTTTCCTTGTAAAAATATTGCTGTGATCATAAGGAAATATTTAAAGTTGATTATTCATTCACTAACCTATCCATTTTTGCAGTGCTGCTAATGCCTTATCTTAGTGGCTTTCCTGTAACAATTAAAAAATTTAGTTTTACCTGAAACAGATTAGTGCCACTAAGGGAATTCATTGCTTCTTATGAGATCTGTCTCTAAATCCCAAGGCTGGGAACTTTTCAAAAGCAGTAGTAGCAATGTCTTACAATTGCAAAAGTCCTTTGTAAGTTTCACCATAAAATCACTTGATAGCTTGAATAAATAGTGCATTGTTTTTCAGGCAAAGAAAGCTGTTTTGAGCGTATAGTGTCCAGATTTGGCACTAACATAACTTATGTTGTGATTGGAGATGGCCGAGATGAGGAACATGCAGCTAATCAGGTAACTTCACTCTGAACTCTTATCTCGTTTATCTTCCAGGAAAAGAAAGTTGCTTTGAACGAATAATGCAAAGGTTTGGCAGAAAAGTAGTATATGTTGTAATTGGGGATGGTGTAGAAGAAGAACAGGCAGCAAAAAAGGTAACCTGTCTTCTGAAATGTTGGTGTGATACATAGCTACTAATGCAAGCCTTTCTGTTTGCATTTCTGTCAGTGTTGCACAAAATGACAAATAATCTCAGTCCACAGATGCAAGGCAACAAGAGCATGATGAGATGAAAGTAGAGTAAAATGAACCATTTGGATTCTAGCATTTTCTTCACTTAAAAAAACCCCAAACAAACCCCTACATAATTATTTTTAAAATAAATGAAGAAATAATGCAGCAAAAATGTCTGACTAGCTTCGAGCGAATTAAAAGATAAACAGAAGAGATAGAAGGGGCTATGACACAATGGTTGGGTGGTGTTTTTTTAAATGCTGAAGTCAGGGATGTTTCAACGGAAGGGTTTCAGAGAATATGGAAAAACGTGTGAAGGACCGTGCAAATTTTTTGCTAACATAGATGAAGATCTGTAGTTTCCTGGAGTAAAAAAGAAAAATAATTTTCTTCAAGAAAGACATATATGCTAAAGGAAAAAGAACACAACATACAGATTGTACACCAAATCTGGTTCTGAAAAAAACCTAACTGTTTCCTTAGAAATATTCCATTTTTTCATGATAATAATGCAAGTCCAATTTCAGCAGAAAAAATGTCAATGTTCAGAAACAGATCATATCAGTAAATTTTGCCATACTTCCCAGTATAGCCCCTGGAAGTGTGGAGAAACTGAAATTTTTTGCCTCACCATGTCTGGACAGGACAAGTGAATCCTTGAGCTAGGAGTAGCAAAATGAAGTACCCTCTTAGCATTGTAGTTGGAATGGAAACAAAATGAAAACAACCAAAATGCTCATTCCAAATGGTTCCTTAATATAGGTTCAGTACTGGTGATGGGCCTTTTATAATTTGTGCTAAATAATGGTGGTTTGAGTGTGTGCTTTCTGGTTCGGCATGCTTTTTTCTTAATGTTGGCTATACTGCATGGATAGAAGGAGAATTCAGAGAGATGAATGCATATAGCACATTACAAATAGATCTGAACTCAACATGGAAGTATGGGGTTTTTCCCTATTCTGATGAATTGTTGAAGGAGAATAGTACATTTACCTGCATCTCTCAGACACTGATGCTTCTTCCTCCAACATAATTATTTTTTCTTAAACCAGAAATGTGTTATTTTCTTATCTAAGGAGATTTCTTTTACCCTCTAGATGGGGAAAAAATGTAATTCAACTCTGTTTCAAAGTTTTGAGTGAGAAGCCTCTGTTAATGGAAGTCTTATAGCCCTTTAAATGATCATTTGGTATTTTGCAGTCAAAGAAGTGGAGCAGAAAGGGATTTCCTATGGATTTGCATGCTAACAGTAAGCAAGTAGCCCTTAGTAAGTGACAGGTTATTCCCAAAGAAACTTAAGAAAGACTATCTAATTATTTTAAGTTCGGTACAGCTATTAAGCTCAGATCTATTTTGGTCTGATTTTTGTCTGTACTTTAATAGCAAAAATCAATCCAGAAATATGTGATGGTAATCCAGCCAAATTGAAATACGTGGTGACAATCTAACTAGCCTCATGTGTCATATATGTCCCTGTGTCATGGTGTTCATCTTTCCTGACCTTTTCCCTCCTCTAACAAACACAGCACAACATGCCTTTCTGGAGGATATCCAGTCATTCGGACCTCTTGGCTCTCCATCAAGCACTGGAACTAGAGTATTTGTAACTGTGTTCTAAAGTTGGCGATCCTATTTTTTTATATATATGTTTCAAGTACACTGAATTTTTATGTGTGATTCAATGCCTCTGGCTTTACACATATGAATTGTCTTAAGAAGGGAAGAAATATTTGGAATTAAAAATTCCGAATTGAAGAATTCAGATTGCTGAATGAAATTAAAACATTAGTGCTACGTAAGGAAGCTCTATGGTCTTATATATGCAACATTTTTAAATGAATTAAAACTGTGGAGGTTGCTGGTACACACCAAGTGAGCCCTGACAGGAGTGAACAAAGGACTCAAACTGGCAAAGCACCAAAATGCGTTTTCCAGCCAACAAGGTGGTGTTCAACAACATTCCTCAAAATGGGATATATTCTCAGCACTGAGGTTTGAACCAGACTTTAGCCTACCTAACCCAGAAAATCTGAATTGGAATGCACTCAGACTGTGTAATGACAATCCTGTCTAGACCTGTAATTTGTGTAAATTATTGATGAAAATAATTTACTGTGACTTTATTAGCAGCTGATTTTTGAAGTGGATGCAATTTTTCTTTTGGGGGGCAGGGGAGGGAAAGGGTTATATAATATTGTCTCTTTTATAAGTTTGGCAAAGAGAATGTGCATAATGATGTGTTGTGCCTTAAAGAGAAGACTGTGTTTGTGTGTTATAATGTAATTTTGGTTAAAAACTATGTAGATGAACAAAAAAAGCCTTTGTGATAGTTTTTGACATGACCAAATTTGAAAATCAAAGAAATCAAAGAGCAGAGCTGCACGAAAGCATTTAAGCATTTATTGCAGTAAGAAAAAAAAAATAAAGTTTGTGTTTTTATTTGGATTCTGAATAATTCCACTGATTGAGGAAAGTTAAGATTATGTTGGGAGGTTGACATTGGGGACCGCTACCTTGAAAGGTAAAAAAAAAAAAGTGTTTAACACCTTCAGCATCATTTCTTGATTCTCCAACAAGAGAGCTAAGAGCCATATTCATAAATTACCGAGTCCACTGAAAGCCATACAGTGAGTGCATCTGCTGTGTATAGAAGAACAAAGTTCCACCCAGCAGACAAAGTGTTCAGGTGGCATTACTGGAAGGTGAAAATGTGGAGTTAAGCCCAGAAAGGGAATAAAACACAAGTTCATCAGGAGTGAAAAATTACTAAGGAATCTCTCATCTGTCGGATGTGCAAATGATGTTACATTAGCATATTCAGGATCAACACAAGCTGCTGAAATTGCTGGCATAATGACACTGGCCATTTCAGAAGCATACTTCACATCGGTAAATAAAATAGATTTTGGTAGCTTTTCCATTGTGTTCCACATTTCCATGTATTTTGTTTTGGGACAGCATGATTTTCCTCACCAAGTTTCTATTGCACAACAATATTACACAGGGACAATCCTGAATGTTTTTGAACCAGAAATTTCAATAATATGTCAGACATCTGAGGAGGAGGAGGTGACTTATATGAAGAAATATTCAGAAATATATTACCTTAACTTTCATAATTTCTTAAAAGTTATGGTCCATACAGTGATAATTATCTTGCAAGTTTTGAACATGCTACCTTTCATCTTTGGAAAATGAGAACGATCCATATTGCACACGGGGTTCTCAGTGTTTTACGTGCAACTTGAGCACTCTGAAACCACAGCAAGTAGCTTGTCTCTCATTGCAGAATTTGGAAACTACTTTTTTGATTTTTAACACTGTACATGAAGACACCTGAGGTTGTCTGTGCACTGACTGCATGAACAGGTGTATACAAGAGAAGATGTTAAATTCAAACTCCAGAACGCCTGCACAAGCACAGTAGCTGGCACTGGGGTGAAAATCTTCCCTCTCTGAGCTGTGAAACCATCATATGTCACAGTTACCAGGTAGTAACTTTGTTAATTTACACTTCAGGTTCAGGTTATATGAAAGTTAGTTTGTTGGTGAAAGCTTAGAGCCACTAAAAGTACAAGGCAAAACTTCTCTATAAATTCATAAAAATGGGATTTCTTTGCTGTGTTGGAGTTGGATATACAAGTCACCATACAAGAAACTAACAATAATTTGTTATCACTGGGCAGTTTAAAGCCACCACATGAGATTTGCCACATGTGAAATTACTATAGCTATTTGGGTGATAGATTTATGTGTCCAAAAAGGAAAAAAGGGCACATGTTTTTTATATATATTTTTTCAGTACCCGTCTAGTCAGATTTGCCCTGAAACTACATTTTTCATAAATAGCTGTAATAGCAGCTTTTCATAGTTTTTCGGGTGAGGAAAAAAGGGCTTCTACTGGAACTGGGGAAAAGTTCAAAGCCCTTCTCAAGTCCCAGCACTGCATAAAAGTCTTGATGTAAAAGACACAATAAACAAAATTGGTGAAATAGCTTATTTTTCTCTTTTTTTTTTTCCTTTTTTTTTTTTTTGACAAGTCATAGTGCTCTTTGAATGCATGAAGCAATATTATTTCTCAAGTTATTTGTTCAGTTTTTCAGTGTTCTTTTCCTAATCACATGTGCCACAAAAAGTGGCACAACAACAACCAGTTCTTACAAAAAGTTTGCAGTGCCTTTGTTGGAGTTGTGCTTAGCTTTGTATGGTGAATATGGCTCAGTTAATATACTGCACTTTTAGAGAGGAGGTGGAGGCAAAAGGAGGGAAGTTTTACAGACCATGACAACGTTCTGTGTGCTACCATAGCAGAAGTTAATTATAAAAATAAGTAATCCACAAAAACATGCATCCAAAGAAAATGCAAGGATTAGCTCAAAAGCTTTCACAATACAAAAATTCTGAGCATGAATACTCTCTCGCAAAGCAAAAATTGCTATATATCTTTAAGTAAAAGTGTGTAGTACATGCCTGCCTTTTAGAAAGAAATTAGTCTGATATATTTTCCTGCATGAACAGTATAGAGGAGAAAGTAACCAAGGCAGAGACATGGTCACACCACATTGAAAAGGTGGGTCTAAAAAGATTGAAATGAAGGTTGGTCACTTTGACACTGAGTGCATTTTAATTCAAAAACATATTAATCAGAAACTACCTTCCCTTCAGCCTCTCCTCAGACACCAAGATTGAGCACAAGCTCTCGTTTGCAAGTATTTTTGGCAAATGAAGTATAGAATATAATATGCCTTTTGCTGATACTCTAGCAGTTCTCAGTACAGAACATGAATGTTCATTAGGCATTTGAGTAGTCAGCTTGCAGAATACAAATATTGTGTGATTGCAGTCCCAAGATAGTATCTTAAATAAATAGAAATCTGTCCAGTTCAGTAAAAGAGGACAGAAAAAAACTAAAAAATATGCTTATTTTTAGATGGCTGTGGAGATTGTGCACAAAGATCTAGGTGGCAGCTGGCCCCTAGATCTGTTTTCATTAGAATCCAGTGTGAGCAGCATCTAAAGCAAGTGTGGAGTGTGTTCCAGTGCAAGCACTGAAAAGAGAGATGCAGCCAAATCAAAGTCTTGTATACAAGCACACTTCATCTTGAGAGAGATGAAATCCTGCATTCCATCAGAATTGCAGAGTTTATGGAGAATATAGACTTAACCCATGATAGGAAGACTTGTTATTAGCTGTGAGGTTGTATCCAGACCCAGGGTTTCAGTTCAAAAGTCATCTCTGCTTTAGAAGATTGACACCAGGCATATGCTGTAAATGAATATGGTATTTAGTATCTCTGATGAGAAGCTGAATTGATATAATTCAAAATCCCAGGAATAGCAGCATTTTGAAGATTTGAAGCCAAGGGTCTCTGTCATGTATTAGCAGATTATAGTTTATTAGGGCCTACCTAATTTAAGAAAATGTAAATTAAAAGCTTGTAAAATTATGTACATCTTTACTATTTCTCAATAAATACACTTGGAAATGTCTTTTTCTGCACTATATGATGTTGTAAGTTGTTTGGTTTATGGTTGAAACCCTCCATACACAATGTCTCTTGCAAGAGCTGAGTGCGAGCTTGGACTTTTATGTTCATGCTACGCTCATGGTTCATGCCCGGAGTGATCCTGAGCCTGTGTATGTGTCCTGGTAGATTGGCTCACCCGCGGACTGTTTGCAGGGTGCAGCCTTAGAGAGAATGTCCTCCTGCTCTTCACCAAGGCTTCCTTAGCAAGAACACTAGGTGCTTTGCTCCAGACGCAGCCTGAGTGACAACTACCACCTTTGTTGCAATGTCCTTGGGACAAAATACAGAACAAACCATTTTGATGGTCTAGACACACGGTGTATGCATTTAAACTCCGTTGCTCATTTAGTTAATAATGTTATGCTAATATTCTTATGGATATATGTTGTTAGGAGATATACTGGGCTACCGAGGGGCAAGAAGCCTTTCCAGTTGAAGATCATCCTTGTGAAAATTTGTAAATGTCTTTGGGATCATTCTTCATGACTTAGTGAAGTACTGACCTTCATTTGAAGACAGCAGTCTCTCCATAGTTTTAGACAGGATTTAAGGCCAAAGTGGGGTCAGAGGACTGTCAGCTCACTTAGAAATGACATTATGATATTGGAACAGTAGCAAGTGATGGAGCCTGGGTAACCACAGGGCTTCAGCCACAAGAAGCAGCCTGTAATAGTGGATTTCTTTCACAGTTTAGATTAAAGCATGTCTGTTTAACAACATAACTGTTCCTAAAACTAAGGAGAAAGCAGATGTACAGACAGAACAAAAGGAAGATATATCAAAAATAATAGAGTGGACAAAGTATAAGGAAGTGCCATCTACTGAGCAGACAGACCCATCTACTAAACGAACAGTAGTTTTACAATGTGTGTCTCTAACGGGTTTGCACATGAGTTTGGAGAAGAACCATTCAGTACCATGTCAGAAGAATGAGATAAAAGGGAGCCAGAAAATGGGTTTCCTTCCTGTTAAAATTGTGATGGATTTTAGAACTTTTCCCTTTTCATATGAGGATGAAAATGAGATACTGAAGGTTTTTATTTAAAAGCTTTTTCTGGGTAATAGCACAACATCACCTTCATTTCTCATTGCTGAGAAACTCAGTGCTCTAAGTGGCTATCAGTGTGTTCCACACATGATGTTCACAATGCTGAACTAAAGTAAAAATATTATTCTGAGAGCATTTATGTATGGACAAATAACTCTTCGTCATTTTTGTGCAAAAGTACTTCTTTCTCATTATCCATTACCAGTAAAACATCATTAGGGAAAACCAAGCAAAACTTCAAACTAGATTTAGTTGTGTGTCTGTTCTGTTGTTTGCTAATTATTATCTCTAGGAGATGCGTGTTTAGGGTTGAATTGTTTTTCCAAACAAATAATGGATTCAGAAACATTAGATTTAGAGGGTTCAGTTGCCAAAAGCCTATGTAGTAGGAGTAATGTTGAGTAAGTAAAATACTTTGGTTGCCCATGTTAGTTGCTCTAGAGATGTCCAAGCTTGATTTTCAAAGAGCTGAATATCTGACTTGAAATCACTAATAAAAAACTCTAATAGTGGTGGGGTTTTTTTCTGGTTGGGAAATAGAGAAAGAGAGAAAACATCAGAAAGCTTCATAAATTGATTTTTTAAGTGAACAAGCAAAGAAACTCCTTTGCTGCACAAGACTTAGTGTTTCAAATTTTCTGGATAATTTAGGCATCAAACATTCATCTAAACATGAGTTATTAGAATTTCACATAAGCACTTCAATAAACATAAAGGGAGAAAGCCAAGAAGCATGAAGGACAGTATTTAAATGAGCTATATCATATGAAAGAGTCAGGCTTGGAATGGAGCTTAAATAGACTTAAGTCGAGGAGACTGGAGTGCTGCAAAGGCAAGTGGAAAGTGATTCATGTTGCTTACCCTACTATACAACCTACTGTGCCCTTCACCAGGAAGCACACACTTTCTCTACATGAAAAAAAAAACAAACCCTTAGTGGAGCTATTTGGAAATTAGTAGAAATTGTTAACCCATTGAAACCAAAATATGTTTGGGGAGTGCACACACCAACATCAATGAATAGAACGTTTCTACTCCTGTTAAGAGCAAAAGCGAACCAGAGGGTCACCAGATCAACCAGAAAAAAAAGAGCCATTATGAGAGACCAGTGACTATGACTCTCAGCTGGCATATCAAGCCCCCGTTCTTTGATTTCAGCTTGTCTGGATTAGGATCTTGGTTTTTAGCTTTCTGACTCAAAAAGATCCTAATTTCATCCAATAGTGAAGAGGAATGTTCCTGAAATCTAAAAAGACAGGGAAAGATAAAGAGAAGAAGAAATTAAAAAATAATAAAAAAGAATAATTTTCCCTCTTACCCAGCACTAAACCAAGTATGCCCACTGTGAAGGGTTGTGAAAAAAGCAAGCTTCCTGGAAAAGATTTATCAACTGAGAAGCTGTGGATAGTTTTCAGTAGTTTGCAGTGGAAGGAGGAGCAGACAAGACATGGGAGAAGACAAGCAACCAGATTCCTTAGACAGTGTGTGCCTGTCTTTTCTGTTTTACAACACAGCCTCAGTTCTGGTTTTTGTGTTCTGAACTCCTACTCCATATAGGCACCCCCTGTCCCACTATCTCTGATCCATGGGATTTTGTAAACCAATCTCTTTATTTCTTTGTTTCTCTCTGGTTTCGCCTTTCAGTTACCTCATTGCAGCTGCAGCTCTTGTCTGTCTGTGGATTTGCTAGGATCCCAAATAGCCTTTCAAGTGCAACAGGAAAAAGAAAAGAGAAAAAGCAGGAAAAAGAAAGAGGTCTCCAGCAGTGTTATGCTACATAAGTCATATAAGTGAATCCTGGCAGCCCTGCCTCCCTTCCCACATAGGATAACAGGATAGTGGGAGACTGAGATGCATCCACACTGAGCTGTAAGCAGTTGTCCATCTAGACGTCTCATTCTCCCTTTGGAATGCTGCAAATGCTTCCCTCTGCTACCGTTTACAGCCAGCATGATAGGGAGAAACTCCCTCTGGTAAAAGTAGGGAAGCCAGAGGAGCCGTACGTTTTTGCAGAGAAGGATGTAAGGCAAGCAGCCTTGTCCTTCTAGGGTTGGAGCAAAAGCAGAAAAACAGCAGCAAAGGCTAGTGCACAAAAATAAGCATAAGGAGTTTGTGTCCTTTCATGGAGTAAGAGGTGATGCATTTGGCATAGCTTGCTGGGTTAGTATAAGATCATGTTTACTATTGTGAGCCTCCTGGATAGCAAACTCCTGGCTCTTAGCAGTAGGACTACTTTGCAGGGTTTTCTTTTGGAGCTGGTGTTGGGGTAGCTTTGGCTGCCAGCCAGACTCCTACCCAACAGATTTCTCAGTCCTCAGTGGGATAGAGGAAAGAGGAAGAACAGTAGTGAGAAAGTTTTTGGGTGGAGATGAAGACAGGTAGATTCCTTTCCAGTTACTGTCACAAAGGAAATATATTCCACCTGGAGAAAACTAACTTATTTTCAATTAAAATAAATATTTAATGACTGCATTGGGCAGTGGGAAACAGACAGTAAAACTGTACCTTTCCTCTCCCCATTCCCACGTGTGGCTTCACTCCTTCACTGCAAACTCCTCTATGTTTCCCAGGCAGCATAGACAAGATGAGGGAAGATGCTGGCTACAGTCAGTAAATACCCAGGAGTTTCTCTCTGTATTGGAAAGGTCTAATACCATGGGAGGGCTCTGCCTGGATCTCACCAGTGATGAGTGACCCATAATATCATCTTTATAAGGATACATCCGCTTCAAATGCTATCTTTCTCACTTGGAAAGCTTTTATTTTGGTTTGTTTTGTTGGTACAAGCCATGACTGAAGCATATGTTGCACTTCTGCAGCTCATGCAAGCCAGAAACCCTTAATAACACCTGTGCCTCATAATGACTCATAATTAAAAGCAAAACAAAACAAGGAGGGGG